>VZRV01005559.1:96659-375481 GCA_013398115.1 Falcunculus frontatus | reverse complement strand
GACTCCCTGTGACTCCCCGAAACCCCCCCTACATGTCCCCTGTGCCCCTCGGGGTGTCAGCGCTGGGGACTCCCTGTGACTCCCCCAATCCCCCCCTACATGTCCCCTGTGTCCCTCGGGGCGTCAGCGCTGGGGACCCCCGGGGACCTCCCCACGCGGGGCGTGGCCTCCCATTCATGCTGTCGGTGACGTCACGGGAGGAGTGACCAATGGAAGCGGCGGCCTGGCCCCGCCCCATGGTGCCACTCTTAAAGCGCCGCCGCCGCCGCCGCGCGTCCGTCCGAGCGTGTGTCCATCCATTCATCCCTTCCCTGCTCCAGCCCTCCGTCCGGCCGTCCTCCCGAGCCATGAGGAGGCTCTTCCTCCTGCTGTGCAGCGCCGTGTCCTGTTGCATCGCGGCGCGGGGCGCGGAGGCGGCGCTGCCGGCGGCAGGAGGTGGGTGAGCGCGGTCCCACGCGGGACCGGGGGAGCCGCGGAGCGGGTTCGTCCCCTCCCGGGGCAGGCGGGTTCGGAGGCGCTTTGCTGACCCTTCTCTCCCGCCGGCTCGCAGATGGCAGCGCGGAGCGTGTGCCGGCACAGAAGGCGCGGGTGAGGTTCGGTCTCCGCTCGTCGCCGGACGCCGGGGAGGATGGTTGCACGCTCGCCATCGGCCAGCACCGGTGCCTGGAGGACTGCAAGTTCAACGTGACAGCTAAAACCTTCTTCATCATTCACGGCTGGACGGTAAGTGTGAAGAATCCTGGGCAATGCTTAGCCTGCTCACTCAGAGAGAGCAAACTGCCCTGCAAATGGGCTGTGTCGCCAGAATATTTATTTTCAGGAATTTCTGTGACTGCCTCATCCCTGAAGGTGTTCAAGGCCAGGCTGGATGGCACTTTGAACAACCTGGTATAGGGGAAGATGTCTCTGTCCATGGCAGGGGAGTTGAAACTAGATGATCTTTAAGGTCCTTTCCTACTGAAACCATTGTAGAATTATATGAATATAGGAATTTGGGAAAACTTTTCGTGTTCTGAGCACAATGGTCTCTTAAAAGCTGCACCTCTATTGAGGTCTCGGAAGCAAAGCATTCTGGGTCAGCCTTAGGAATTCTGGAATCCCCCAACTCATTCATAACCGTTCAAGATCATTTCATAGCTGTATAATGTGAACATGGCACTAAAATCCGACTGACCACTGTGAATGTGGCACTTGACTTGACAGGCACGTGTATAGATCTTCTGTAATTGTAGCTGAGTGCCCAGCCCTGACGTCTGCTATGTGGTCTCCTTGATAAAGAAACAACAGGGCACGCAGACTTTATCAAGCTTAATTCTGCATTTGATGAGGCTGAGTGTGTGGCACGAGGAGACTTATCAGCTCTGCCAGGGCTTACGCAAACTGCAGTGCCAGGTCTGCCGAATAATTTTGCAATCCATCAGAATTTCTGAAACTCTTGAGAAAAAGTGTGATAAGGTGGCACGTAACGAATGCCTCTCCCTCCTGCCCTAAAAGGCAAGTGGGTAATTACAGCCACAGAGTCTCTCAAAACCTGTTTTTTTACTGCATTGTATGCATGCTCTTACTGCATTGCTGAGAGGTAGTGGGGCTTGCAGAGAAGCAGCATGCAGCTGGAGCAGCAAATGTAAATGACATGCAAATAACTTGACTGTGGATGTGTCATCTTGGTCCTGCAAGCTGGAAACTGACACCTGAATCTCTTTCTAGATGAGTGGCATGTTCGAAACCTGGCTTGACAGCTTGGTGTCCGCTCTGCAGGAGAGGGAGAAGGATGCCAACGTGGTCGTGGTGGACTGGCTCTCTCTTGCCCACCAGCTCTACACCGATGCCGTGAACAACACGCAGATTGTTGGGAAAACCATAGCGAGGCTGCTTGACTGGTTACAGGTAGTGCAAGCTGAGAGCAGCCTCTGTTGTAATGCACGGTGAGAGACTGTTGCACAAGGCTGCAGAGTGTTCACCAGCCCCAAGGCTCACCAGCAGGGCAGGCTCTGCTGTAACACCCACCCCAGGGCTTGGCCAGGTGATGGCTCATAGCTGCAGTGCTGCTGCCCTGCCTCCCTGGGAGATGCTGCCTTGCAGTGTGCTCGGGTCAGTGGTGCTGAAGTGCAGTTCGGATTTGGGAGTGCTGCCTGAGCAGTGTGGACTCAGAGTTGGGAGTTCAGAGCCAGTGCTGGCTTGGCAGGAGGGCGGGGAAGGGGAAGGAGAAGGAGAGGTCTGTGGTGCTGCACGTGCCACCTGAAGCCATGGCCAGTGCTGAGTCTGCTGGCAACTCCCAGGGGAAAGTTTTATTCTTTATGATAAAGAATATCATAACTGGGGCTGGAGTATGGGTAAACCACAAGTTCCATCCAAACCGCTCCACTCATCTTGATGAAATGCCAAATGAAGCATGCTTATCTGCCCCCTTCCTCTAGTCTCTTCTTGGAACTGGACTTTATATTCCTGCAGATAGAAGCAGCACCAGATGCCCTGAAAGACAGAGGATCAAACTCTCATATTTCTTTTCCTTGCAGGAAAACCCCCTCTTCAAGCTTGAGAATGTCCACCTGATTGGGTACAGCCTGGGTGCCCATGTGGCTGGCTTTGCTGGCAACCACGTCCATGGGACTATAGGCAGAATTACAGGCAAGTGGCTTTTTAAGCAGTCTCCCCTCTGTCCTTCCTGGCAATGAGTTTCCCCGAAGAGTCTCGTTTCCTGCGTTGCTACAATGTTGTTTTGGTGTTATTCTTCCAGAAATGACAAGTTTTCGACTTGTGGCAGCAGTGGAAAGCACAGGCCTCTTCACATCAATTATAGCAGGGCTTCAGTGAAATAACCTTATCCAGGACAAACTGGTCCTGGGTTTATTTGAATTTAAATGTGGGTTTGAAACAAGTCCAGCTCAAGCTCTTACTATTCAAATGCTGTTCCTCTGAGTGATACTGTTTTTTGTAATTATAGCTCATAAACTAATGGAGGTCAGAGTTATTGGGTGCTGTTTGTCCCACAGGATGTCTGATGAAAAAAAATTAAACCACTCTAACCTCTCGTTCTGGAAATATCTGAAGACTTTGCTTCCAGCTTCAGAGTAAAGCTGATTTCAGCATGTGAGAACTTAGGGCATAGTACAAGGGGTTGCATTAAGCATTTAAATGTGACACTGGCAGTGAGAATTCCACAAATTCTCAATAAATGTCTGTATTTAGTTAATCAGGAAAAAAACCCCACCTGACAGTCAAGTTGTAGAAGTGCTCTGGAGTGCAGCTTCAGGTTGGGGGTGAGACTCAGGGGTTAACAGAGCATCCCAGACCCATCATGGGATTTCAGATGCAGGAATTACCTGGATGCTGCTAAATTGTGTTAGTCCCTCCGTATGTGCAGTCTGAAAACAGACTAAATGTCACCGAGGCAGCTTTGACTGCCAGCTATCCCTGGGGTGTCAAACCTCTTCTGGTGTTTGGAGCTGCCTCCTGAACCTGGTGAAGGCTCTTTGCTTCCCACAGACATTCTGATCATGGTGCTACTACTGGGTTGTAGGGCTCCAGAAGTGGAGCAGGACACCTTTATTTGTTCCCTCAGTGAGCCCATGGTGAAGACATCTTGGGGGATAGTACCAGCAATGAGGCTGGGACTGTCTGTGTATCAGCTGGTGAGGAGATCTGTTAGCAGCAGGCTTCTGGCTGCATTCTGCATGAAATAGCCCAATTTCTTACCTGGCCCCCTATGTTCTGTCTCTGACTCCAGGCTTGGATCCTGCTGGCCCCATGTTTGAAGGAGTGGACCCCAGCAGGCGCCTCTCCCCCGATGATGCCAACTTTGTGGATGTCCTTCACACCTACACCAGGGAAACACTGGGTGTTAGCATTGGGATCCAGATGCCTGTGGGCCACATTGACATCTACCCCAATGGGGGAGACTTCCAGCCTGGCTGTGGCCTAAGTGATGTCTTGGGAGCCATTGCCTATGGGAGTAAGTTCTCTTTACCTTTTGCCTCTGGTCAGTGTAGACTTCTCTCGGATAGACTTGGGTTAATGCTGGGGGACGATCTTTTTCATAAAAGCAAAGAAAACAATTTTTTCCTTCTAAACTGTCTATAGTACTGGAGATAGTTGCTGGAAACTTTGCCTGCTTTTAATTCTGAAGCACATTCTCACTCCAACATCTGATCATAATCTCTGGTCTTCTTACCCTGGGACTAGGATCCTCTTAAAGCTCCTCATGTTAGGGACTAAGGGAGCAGCTCCCACTGACCACCTGAATTGCTGCTGTTAGAGAACTGTTGAAGTTTAGCCATGCTCAGCTCTTGTGGGGCTGCAGAAAGGCACAGCTCGCTTTATCTGACGGGCTGCTGGAGTGACAACTGCTTAAACCAAGTGTATCCCTTGCGACTCTGCCTCTCTAGCAATTGGTGAAGTGGTTAAGTGTGAGCACGAGCGGTCTGTGCACCTCTTCGTGGACTCCCTGGTGAACCAGGACAAGCAGAGCTTCGCGTTTCAGTGCACCGATTCCAGTCGCTTCAAGAAGGGCATCTGCCTGAGCTGCCGCAAGAACCGCTGCAACGGCATCGGCTACAACGCCCGCAGGATCCGCCACAAGAGGAACAGCAAGATGTACCTGAAAACCAGGGCTGACATGCCCTTCAAAGGTACGCTTCCCCTCCCCGGAGGAGCGCGGCCTCCCTGTGGGAGCAGAGGTGTTGGGAAGGATGCAGAGGCGGAGGAGCAGCATCGCCCCAAAGCCGTGCCGCTCCAGGTGTCGGTGTTCCGCTGGCCCCCGGCTGCGCTGCTGTCCTGGGGAATTGCTGTGCCCCTTTCTCCCTGTGGAATCAGCTCACAAGAGCACTCTGCCTTCTGAGCAGGACTGCAGGTCACCTGCCGTGCTTGCAAAACTCAACCTCAGAGCAGCGTAAGGTCTGGGCAGCCTTCCCCAGAGAGGACCTGCTGCTGCTGTGTGAAACTCAAGTTTGTGATCAGTAAGGGTGGGAAAAAGGGATCAGTGCTGTCTCACTGAAGGAAGGGTCTGGTCTTTGCTAGCCAACACTGCTTCACACAGAGCAGCACTGAGCAACGTCTATTTCAGCGCGGTTGGTTCCATCTGTGCTCTCCCCTTTCTCTCCAGTCTACCACTACCAGATGAAAATGCATGTCTTCAGCTATAAGGGCTTGGGAGAGGTTGATCCCACTTTCTCTGTCACCCTCCACGGCACCAATGGAGACTCTGAGCCTCTCTCTTTAGAAATGTAAGTGATCTGCCTTTTGTGTTTTTACCTAAGTAAGAAGGCCACAGGGACTACACAGGATGGCAGCGTTCTTTTTCCTCTGCTAACACTGGCATTGCATCCCAGCCTAGCAGCCTCACTTCATCATCTTTCAAAAAAGCCTTTCGTTCACTAGCCTAATTATAATTTATTACTGGATGAATTGAGAACATTTTAATGTCCCCAGTCTTCTACATGTTAGCCTTTCATGGCTCATTGCTTTTTTTTTGTGTGCGTTTTGTTTGTTTGTTTGTTTGTTTGTTTTGCTTTTCCCTTCCACCATTTGGACATGGTCTGAAATATCTCTGGAGGTACTGCTGACCTCCTTTAGCCTCTCCCAAAAGAAAGGCCAGGCATGAAACCCACCTTTATGCAATGGAAGGATGGCCAGGCTAAGTTCTCGATGTGTTGTGTGGAACCAGCTATCTGAGCTCACGTCAGTGTAATCAGTAATTAATTGGTGACAGTTGAACGTGCAGCACTTGATAAGCTGCAAGGGCTCTGTTAAACTCCTGATGCAGAGCAAAGGAGCACCTGGCATGCTTCCACAAGGCAAAAAATGCTGAGCCTCTGCCTCTCTTTCAGGCTTGATCTAATTGGCCTAAACGCTACGAACACCTTCCTGGTCTATACTGAGGAGGACATGGGTGAACTTCTGAAAATAAAGCTCGCCTGGGAGGGGACATCTCAGTCGTGGTATGATCTGTGGAAAGAGCTGAGGAGCTACTGGTACAGGCCCATGAATTCCTCCCAGGAGCTCCACATCAGACGAATACGTGTGAAATCTGGGGAAACACAGCAGAGGTAATAATTGTGCTAGGCTGCATGTGAACTGACCTGAAACTTCAGCCCAGAACTGAGGAAAAAAAAGCTGGTGGTTTGACTGTAGTTGGTATCCTGAGCTGCCTTTCATTTTTAGTGTCACCAGCTGATGCTCCCTCGTGGTGTAGGGGAGCAGGTTACTGTCCAGCACGAGGCTGCAAACAGGCTTTAAGCAAAACTGGTCACCGCAGAGCAGATCTAGGGTGTTCTTTTGCTTTATTTCGATACTGTAGCATCCCCTGGGGACTAACTTAACCTGCTTCCCGGTGGTTTAGATGATACCTGAAGCGTCAAAACACTGAGCACCAAAAGTACTGAAATGTGGATGGTCATGGTTGTTATTTAAAGGCTTAATGTGCTGATTTGGCACAACCAGCAGGACCTAAAACTGCAACCAGTAACATGGTAACACCAGCCCCTCAAGCACTGCACTGCTCCTTTTGGGATCTGCCTGAGGGGTTTTAACTAGGTGATTTTTAAGAGCCTTTCCAAACCCAACCCGTATCCCTGGATCATAGAGTTGGCCATGGAATTCTAGTGGAAGATTCTCTACTGTGGCAGGGGTGATATTTAAGGTCCCATCCCACCCAAATCATTCTCTGATTCTATGATTCTCTGCAAATGGAAAGTTACCTGAGCATCCAAAAAATATTAAAGCTGCCAAGCACGTAACACTGCACTCCCACATCTTTTGTTAATGTTGTTCTGAAGGTAACCCAGATCTGTCAAAGAGCAGCAGTTGACACTGACATTTCTCAGAGTTTTAAATAAGCATCACTGTAAGGTATTCTGCATCGTGGCTTCTATATAACACAGGAGTAGCAGGAGCAAAGATCCCCAGTTAAAATGTTGAGGTAGGAAATAAAACAGCCACTCAACAGGCTGATGGTGTATCCAGATGCTCTGTGGGATGGATGTCTAATCAAACAACCCATCCTAGAATTAGCTGCAATCTGTATTACTTGTTAATTGTTAGTCAAGGAGACAGCAGGTACTTTGACTTGTGATTCCTCCTCCTCCTAGGTTTGCTTTCTGTGTGGAGGACTCCCAGCTAACCAGTATATCTCCTGGCAAAGAGCTCTGGTTTGTGAAATGCACCGAGGAATGGCAGAAAAGGTATGGAGATCGGTCAAGAGAATTTCTGTCAGATGCATGTGGCTTGGCTGGAATGAGGGGGACCTTCTCTTTTTTTTTTTTTTTTTTTTTTTTTAGACTCCTGAAACTTCTTTTCTTTCATAAAAGATAGGGAATTTTAGCCTAGGATTCACGTCTATCAGACTTAATTTTCATGTATGCTGTATCTCTTGCTAAGTAGGTGATATCATTCTCCCTTCTGACCTTGGATTATCACCTTGTACCTTTACATGTTTACTGCCAAATGGGTGTAGCACAGTCTTTGGTCCTAATTGTGGTAGGTGCTAAATTGAGGTGCCACCAATGCCCCAGATCTGTGCAAGAGTGGAAAGGTAAGTAAGAGGCATCTATTAACTGCCCTGTAAAACAGGGGGAAGCTGGGAGGAGGGCAGGGCATTGCCTCAAAGATCATTTCAGTCTGGTAGAAGACCCTGAGCTGCCAAGAAATCGCTTGGTTAAAGTTTGAGCTCAACTGCATGAGCAAGACACAGGTGAGGACTTGCCATGATGTTACAGCCCTCACTCCTACAGCTTCATCTCCAGGCCTGCTGGTCTCCTCTGGGTCAGGAAAGTGTAGACTCTGCCACTGCCAAAGAATCTCAGCCTTGCTTAACCTCTGGAGGACTTCCCAGACACCTAGAACTATCCTCAGAGCATGACTTCCAGAAGGTCTGGTCCCAGCAGTGACAACCTGATTGCCTCAGATGCCTCCGGTCATGCTTTGAATGAATTCCTGTTCATTTGACTAAATGATACTTTCCTTTGGATTCAGCCCAGCCTTTTGCCCTCTCTTAAATTTCAGTTTGTAGACTTGGAGCTTTGTCACTTCTAATCCAGAGGACAAAGTGCTTGTTAGGGCTAGCAGAGCCCCGCAGAAGTCGAGCTTTGCACAGCCTTTCTGGGCAGCAGAGCTCAGCTCAGAAATGCGAGCTGGTCCCATTCCAGGTTTGGCAGAAACCAGCAAGCTGTGCTATGCATGGTAGCAAACAATTCTGTGAATGAAACCCCTGTGCAAAAACTTGTTGCTCTGCCACAAGTCTCGAAAGATTGAGTAAAGAGTCCTGCAGGTACAATAAAAGGCTGTTTTGATATGCCACTTGGTAAACCCCATAAAACAGAATTGCTGGCAGATGTGCCCTTCCTGCTTGCTCGTGCAGTGCAGCTTGTGCACGAGGCGGAGGAGCTGAGCTCAGCTCCAGCACACCATCTTTTCCTAGGAAATGATCCTTCCTCCCAGAAATCGTGAGTGATTACTGGCTGTTCAGCTCTCTGTCTCTGCCAAGTCAGTCCAATATTATAGTTTCCTCCATGGAGATTGAGCCTGCAAATATCTGTCCATCCCAAATGGAGCTGCACAGGCAGGGTCTAGCTCAATCCTTGTAATTTCTGCTTGCAGCCTGCATAGTGTCTGCAGCAGGCTCTCACTGAGTGGCTACTGGGCAAAGTGTGGCTTTGACAGAATAAAACACCAACTTGTGCTGTCCAAACCTGTTCTTGGCATCCCAGAAGTTCTTAGAAATTCTTCGTGACTCCTCTTAAGTTCTGCATTTAACTGGGTATCTTTTTGGCTCTCTGTTTTCCCCAGATCTGTCTCGAATCTTCTCTGAAGGCTCCCCTAAAGACTCACAACCAAGCAACCTAGATGCATGAAGACCGCTCAGGTGGCAAGATGCTCTGGGGAAAACCTGGCTTGGTAGCACTTAAAGAAACTAGCTCTTAAGGACAAAACACCTTCGACCGGATGCAAGAAACTGAGGAGCAATTGATGAACTGTGGTCCTAGACCTAGAATAACTAAAACTCCATTTTCCCTTTCCCAAGGAGCCTGGTTTGTGCATTTAACCTTACCTTGACCTGTTACACGCTGCATTTTCCCTTCCCTGCTCCCATTAACCAGGACTATGGATGAGATCTTCACAGACTGAGACCTCAGCTATGATCTTCTGGTCTGCCTGCCAGTGGAGTTGAGAAGACAGATAACCACGCTACCTGCCCATCAGACTGTGGGTGACAGAGCTGCCAAGAACAAATGAGCACCTAGGGTAGGAGTTACCATGGTCCTGTAGCACTGTGGGCTGTGGGAAGGTGAGACCAGCACAGGTCAGCTGTGTGGGGTTGTCCAGGGAAGGGCTGGGGATAAGCACAATGCCACTTAACTTCAAGTTGTCCTTTGCTTGCCTTAAAAATAATCCGTTCTGATACTGAAATGTCTATTTACCTGACATGTGGCCTGATAAGAAGCTCTGTCCCCCCTGTTCCTGGGGCAGGACACGGTGCAGGTGGTGGTGGTGGTGGCAGCTGCTCCTCCTTGCCTGGTCAGTGTCCACAGTGGGGCTGCCCGGTCCCATGTGTGGATCTCTTTTTAAGGGGCAAAGAGGAGCTGCCCTCGTGCTGACCACAGGGGTGGAGGAAGGTGAAGCACCGTGCTGCCTCAGGAGAGCTTTGCACCACTCCTTTTAACTGCTGAGAACGTGCTCCCCTCTGCTCAGAAGCTGTTGTAGTACCAATGCATAATTAAGACCTTATTTATGGGTAAAGTGCCAAATGTTCTGCCCTCATTGTCACAACACCCTGGTTGGGTTCCCTGGTCCCAGGTGATCTTGGCTTTGCTTTGAGTTGGACAGACTCTACAGCTGTCCTGTTTGCTACAGCGGAGTGGACCTTTTCAGGTGGTGAACTAGCTTTTGTTTTGGTTGCTTGTTTTTTTTTTTCCCTTGATTTTTTTTTTTTTTTCCCTTTCTTTTTTTGTTTTTGGAAAGAGAACTGGTAAAACAACCCTTGAGCTTTTGGCATGCAGAAAGGCAATCTCAAAAATGGTGTTGCCAGGTGGTGCACTGAGTTCTGAAGTCATAGCAAGTCCTTCTGAGGCCTGCAAATCTCTTCAGTTTTTGTAGAGCTTCAATCCAACCAAAGCAAGCACATTTGGGGATATTTTTTTTCATGGTTTTATGCAAAGTCTTCGATAACTGAAACCTTTGGTAAGTATCTGTGACTTGTTGCCATGCCATACTTAGAGAAGTTTCAAAGCCCTATTTGTATATTGTGGTTTTTGTATGACTTAAAACATAATTTATTTCTCATATTGTATATATGTAAAGTTTTAAACATTTTGGTTTCGAGTAACAGTTTTTATAAGCCTTGAGATAAAAAATAAAGGGCTTTGTAAAAATCAGTGAAGTCTTGTTATTGATCACAGAATCATTTAGGTTGAAAAGTCCCTCCAAGAACATCGAGTCCAGCCATGTCCCCAGCACTGCTCAGGCCACCGCTGACCCATGTCCTCAGGTGCCACATCCACATGGCTTTTAAGCCCCTCCAGGGATGAGGGCTCCACCACTGCCCTGGGCAGCTGTGCCAGAGCTGGACAGCCCTTTCCATGAAGAAATCTCTAATTTCCAACCTGCCCTCCCCTGGCACAGCTTGAGGCTGTTTCCTCTCCTCCTGTCTCTTGTTCTCTGGGAGCAGAGCCGGACCCCCTGGCTGCCCCCTCGTGTCAGGGAGTTGTGGCTACCAAAAGCTTTGACATTCCTTGTCGGAACAGCTGTCTATGACCACCTTGTTCCTCTCAGGAGGTCCCTGATACCTGCAGCCAGGTACAGCACCCTCCTTCCTTCCCAACTCCGCTGTATTGCCAAGGCCAGGCTGTTCTCTCCATGCACCCACCACCGGGGGCCTTCAGGAATGGGGCAAAGTCACTCTGTATCTACACCTGCTCTGCAGAGATGCCCCTCATGAAACATTAGGAGAGGGGGGACACGGAGATGCTCCCAGGGCTGGAGCCCCTCTGCTCTGGAGCCAGCCTGGGACAGCTGGGGGTGTTCACCTGCACAAGAGAAGGCTCCAGGGAGAGCTCAGAGCCCCTGGCAGGGCCTCAAGGGGCTCCAGGAGAGCTGCAGAGGGACTTGGGACAAGGCTTGGAGGGACAGGACCCAGGGAATGGCTTCCCAGTGCCAGAGGGCAGGGTTAGATGGGATATTGGGAAGGAATTGCTGTGTGTGAGGGTGGGGAGGCCCGGGCACAGGGTGCCCAGAGCAGCTGTGGCTGCCCCTGGATCCCTGGAAGGGTCCAAGGCCAGGTTGGAGCAATATGGGATAGTTGGGTTGGGCTTGGAGCAATCTGGGATAGTGGAAGGCGTCCCTGCACATGGCAGGGGGTGGGACTGGATGAGTTTGAAGTTCCCTTCCAACCCAAACTCTCCTGTTATTACAGGTTTGCTTTCAGCTTTAGCCCAACAGTGAGAACATGATTTCGCCAGTACCAGGGGATTATCTTTTTTTTCAGCAGAGTGAATATCAGAAAATCAAAATCCTTCTCTGGTTTGCAGTAGATGGATGCTCTGGCTGCCCCCTCCCCACAATGACCATAAGCCACATTCAGCAGGGAACTCTACCAAAAACATTAACCTTTCCTTCCCATGCTGTTTGCTTTCAGACATGGCAATGCCACTACTGCTTTTGGCTGGGGGAAAGCAGGATTTTGTGTTACTTTCTATGGTTATTGCTGTGAACACAGTGGACTCTGCAAAGACCATTGCTGCTGTGCCAGGCTAGTCAGGACAGGTTTAGACAAACTCCCTCTCCTCCTTTGATTTCTTCCATTAATGCTTTTTTCCTTCATTAAATGTCACTTACATTTTGCCTGAAATGCTTCACCTTTGCCTGACTTCAATAACAAACCCACTGGTGAATACTTGTAAGAAAACTTACCCAAATCCAATCACTAACTGAGTTTTCTCAGCTTTTCCCAGCAGCCACACCACTGAATTTAAAGGGAAGCCTCTTATTGTGCTCTGCCTGTGCCTGACACAAATTGATGGCACACATCCAGGAGCAGCAGCAGGACTTTGCAAACAGAGTAAATACCTCTGAGCTGACAAAGATTTGCATGAAATTACTTAGTTAACCTTTCCCTATGGAAAGCTCAGCAATGCCTGTCTGCAAGGAAAACTGCCTCGGTGGATTTGGCAGAGAGTTATTTGGTGCTTGTAGGGCCCCTGATTATTCTGCACCCCAGAGCTGGAGCTGTTTTCTGATGTGTTCCTGTGGGGCTCCCTTCCACCCTGTGCAAAGTGTGTGTGGGGGAACTAACACCAGAAGTCATTCCAGATATCTGGAACTCATTTTTTGGCTGCTACCCCATGGACACAGCTGCAGCACAAGGGCTGGTGCCTCTTGCAGGGTGAGTCTCCTGCAAGGACAAGCAGGAGCTGGCCTCTAAAGGAGAAGGGGGAAGAATACAAACACACAAGAGAGGAGAAACAGGCTGCAGCTCTTTCACATCCATGGGCATCCTCTTCAGGCATCTGGCCATTCACACAGCAAATGTTGGCTCCCAAATGCATCACTCCTGCTGCTCCACATCTTGAGGAATCACACCTGCTGGCACATCAAGATGCATCCCTGCCAGCTCCCCCAGCTGGGAGTTCGGTTGTGCATTAGACAAGTGAGAAACAAAGAGAGGAGGGTATTTTTTTTTAATTTTTTTTTTAAGTCTCCAATGGATTCAGGATTTTTTTAAGTCTCTGAGAAATTTAGGCCTGACAGAGTAGACACATCCCAAATCTGTGCCAGGCAGGGCTGAGGCTGGACCACTGTCCCCCCAGCTGCCTTGCATCCCTCCCCCAGGTTTCCTTGGGGTCACTTTTTCAGAGCCACTCCATTCAGCCCCATGAGTTGGGTCCTCCCAAAGGTCAGGCTGCTGAGGAACAATAGGACCAGCATGGGGAATGTTTCATAGCCTTCCTCAACCCCCATCCAGGGCTGCCCCAGCCTCCCAAGCAACAGCAACTGAGTACAGTTTCACCAACAATCATAAAATCAGAGCGGCATAGAATCCCAGAATGGTTTAGGTTGGAAGGGACCTTAAATTCCATCTCTTTCCAACCCCCTGCCACTGGAGGCATCTCTAGGGACACCTTCCACTGTCCCAGGTTGCTCCAAGCCCCGTCCAACCTGGCCTTGGGCACTGCCAGGGACCCAGGGGCAGCCACAGCTGCTCTGGGCACCCTGTGCCAGGGCCCCCCCACCCTCACACACAGCAATTCCTTCCCAATATCCCATCTAGCCCTGCCCTCTGGCACTGGGAAGCCATTCCCTGGGTCCTGTCCCTCCACGCCTTGTCCCAAGTGCCTCTGCAGCTCTCCTGGAGCCCCGTTAGGCCCTGCCAGGGGCTCTCCCAGCCTGTCAAGCACGTCCTAGCATCCCTCTTTGGAGGTGATTTGAACACAAAATCCCTTTGGAGCGTGCTGCATCCTCATCTCCCAGGACAGCAGCTCCCTTTGGCAGTGCTCTGAGGTGGATTAGCAGAGGTCCCCAATGCAGTTGGTGCCAGCTGTCTCACCCAGCTTCCAAGCTAGAAGTCTGGGCACAGAAAGTCTGTTTGGGATGAAAAAGACCAGCCCATGCTCTCAGGAACAAGGACAGCATGGTTTTTGCTGGCTTCCCAAACTGAAACAATGACCCAGCCTCACTCCAGCAAGTAAAGCTTTCCAGTGGTCCCCAAGAGCAGCGTCACTGAGAGATGGTTGCGACTGTCCAGGAAACCCAAGATCTCCTCAACCTGTGCAAACGAGTTGTGATTTTACGCCTGTTCCGATGCTGACATTCCAACATAAATTATACAGCTCGTTGCCTTCCCAGCAATCCCATCCAGCCCAGCAGCAAACACAAAGGGTCTGGCAACTTCTGCAAATTGATGTAAAGGCATCAGAGACCTCACGCTGCCCAGAGGGATGGCTAAAGCAGCTCGACCCAGAACCAACCCAAGTGTAAAACTAAAAATCAGATTATTTTTATTGCTTGATTATTGGTTTTTTCCTGTCTCTGTCCTGTCTGTTCCAGGTTGTTTCACAGCTGTTTCACAAAGCTTCAGGACATTCATGGCAACCTGTATAAAGACACAATCCTCTTCTGCTGACCTGACTTGTAATAACATTGACAAATGAGGAAGATGGGCAAATAGAACAAGGCTTTCCAGGCCATGCTGTTCCACCTCTCCTCATTCTGCAAACAGGTAAACTAGCTCAGACAAAGTAAGAAATGACACAAGACTTGGACAAAACATTAACGCAAATATGGTTGGTTTTTCCCCCCCCTCCTTTCTATGTGGATTTCTATACCTTGTTTTTGGCTGAAAACAGACATTTCCTACAAAGTTATGAAGAGAAAGGCCACACCAGCTTGGCTGGAGCTAGGCGAGTGTACTGAAACAATCGTACTCCCATGCCATAAAACCAAGGATCTGGAGATCCTTGCTCTGCTGTCTCTGTGAAACAGCCAGAACTGTCGCTGAACAACTCATCAAAGACACTCCATGGAAAAGCTGGACTGCATTTTATTCACGCATTGTAATGGAGGGAATATCCAATGATCTCAAAATCAGTTGGGTAATAAAGCTTAAAATTTATCTCTAAATTTCAGGTCGGTGGATCCGAGTGGTTTGCAGATGACTAAGGTTATTCAAGAACCTTACTGCTCTCTTTACAAATAGTTTATTAGTTGCATCTTTATTGCTGAGGAGAAAGAATCCATTCAAACACAACAAAATCCACCAATAGCAGGACAAGATTAACAGATTTGCCTTAAAGCACTCCACAAGTCACTGAGAGAGAGAAAACCCAGATACTTTCACCTTGGTTAACAGCTCAGCACACAAACCAGAGCGGTTCATGGTCTTCTCTCCTGAACAGTTTTCATGCAAAAAAAATAGTTGAAGAGTTTATTTTGCTTACAGGAGATTTCAGTTCAATCTGGTCTAATATGGTCTAATCCACATTAGGTTAATGAAGGTAAGTGAAGGTAAATCAAGGTGAATGAAACTGAAAATTTAAAGGGAGAGAAGGTCCACAGAGATGCTCTGAGGGCTGGAGCCCCTCTGCTCTGGAGCCAGCCTGGGAGAGCTGGGAGTGTTCACCTGAACAAGAGAAGGCTTCAGGGAGACATTTGGACAAGGTGTGGAGGGACAGGACACAGGGAATGGCTTCCCAGTGCCAGAGGGCAGAGATAGATGGGATATTGGGAAGGAATTGCTGTGTGTGAGGGTGGTGAGGCCCTGGCACAGGGTGCCCAGAGCAGCTGTGGCTGCCCCTGGATCCCTGGCAGTGTCCAAGGCCAGGCTGGACGGGGCTTGGAGCAACGTGGGACAGTGGAAGGTGGCCCCGTCTTTGGCAGGGGGGGCACTGGGCGAGTTTTACAGTCCCTTCCCATCCAAACCATTTCATGACCCTGTAACACTCTCAAAGGCTGTCACGGTAGAGCATCCATCCCCAGGAGAGCAGCAGCCCACTTACACGTTGTACATTTCCCTTGATGATTTCTGTAACCAAAGCCAAGGCTGCAGAAGTAGGGACATGACAGCTTTTCTGAGAGTTGTGTCTGCAGAGCTTCCTCCTCATCTCGAGAGCACGGAGCAGCCGCTGTCACCCGGTCTCAGGGTCACCCAGCGGGGCACTGCCCGGCAGGACCTCGGCTCAGGGCACACACGAGTGCTCCAGCTGGGCCTCCTTTGAAATCTGAAGGAGTTTTCCCTTGGACCTCAGCAGAGGTTTGGTCGGTTCTAACCCATGGAGAGATGCTGGTCCAGGAAGGGGAAGGAAGCTGAGCTGGAATGCCAGGTGAGGAGCACAGTCTGTACTGTGCAAGACTGGTTACAAGAAGCGTAAATTTAGAGACATTAAAACTCTGTACACATTTTTGTCCTGTTACTTCTTCTCATCATCCTCAGTTATTGACCTAAATTCTTGTCCGGAGTCCAAGTCACACGCTGCCTCCAAGCCAGCTCCAGGAACAACATCAAAGCCCTGACCTAGACCGATCCTGTGTTCTGGCCAGCAGCTACTTAACAGGACACGATGAACTTTATATCCAGTTCATCTTTACAGGGATGAGCCAAAGGAGGCTCTCACTTTTCAGTCTAATCCAAAGATCCTCAGTTTACTTTTGCTGCCCTGTAATGGTGTTCTTTAAAGTTGTTTGCCCTTCCCAACTGGAAGAACATGAGACATAAGTGGAGAAAACCTGACAGCTAGATGGGCAAAGCAACAAATATGATTGTGTAAATGAAATGCTGCCAAACAATCAAGGAAAAAATGAAGAAAGGGAAAGACTAAAAAAAATAACCCATCAGTGTTTTCTTTTCTTCTAGCTCTATTACAAGTGATTAAGTAGTAGGGGGAAGTAAGGACAAAATCAAATAGTTTTATGATAGTTAAATAGATACTATTTCCTTAAGATAATAATCATTAATACTGGAAATAACTGGAAAGGCAACCAGAAAAAAATTTTCCACTCTTCCACTTACGCTAAAATTGTATATTAAGGAAAACCCCAAACATTTTAATTAAGAATGTTTTAATTCAAATAATACGCTCTACAGATCACTGGATCCAAAGCCAAGCTCTGCTCTTCATCATTAGTGTCCAGAAACCATTTAGAAGACAGATATTTTTAGATGATTCTGCATAATCATTATCTGTGAAAGAAAACCTACACCCATGGTTTTCCATTTACATCCTTGGGTTGGCTCCCATCCGTGATCCACTTCTTTTCTCCGGTAGATTCATATCCATGTTCCTCATTGCTTTTTCTTCCAAGTGTTAGAATAATCAGCCCTGTCCACTGCTGCCTAATTTAGAGAATCAGTGAGCCCATGGTCATCCTCCAAAGCATCAATATCTGCACCCAAATAAGAGATACTCCTCTCATGTGGGACCCCACCTGCAGAGCTGCCCCAGCCCTGGGCTCCAACAGCACAAGGCCCTGGAGCTGCTGCAGCCAGTCCAGAGGAGGCCACGGAGATGCTCCCAGGGCTGGAGCCCCTCTGCTCTGGAGCCAGCCTGGGACAGCTGGGGGTGTTCACCTGCACAAGAGAAGGCTCCAGGGAGAGCTCAGAGCCCCTGGCAGGGCCTCAAGGGGCTCCAGGAGAGCTGCAGAGGCACTTGGGACAAGGCCTGGAGGGACAGGACCCAGGGAATGGCTTCCCAGTGCCAGAGGGCAGGGATAGATGGGATATTGGGAAGGAATTGCTGTGTGTGAGGGTGGGGAAGCCCCGGCACAGGTTTTCCAGAGCAGCTGTGGCTGCCCCTGGATCCCTGGCAGTGTCCAAGGTTAGGTTGGGGTGGGCTTGGAGTGACCTGGGACAGTGGAAGTTGTCCCTGCCCATGGCAGGGGGTGGCACTGGATGGGCTTGGTGGTCCCTCCACCACCACGGCTGCTGAGAAGCAATCTCACAGCATAGAGCTTGACCAAGGGTAACCCACATCCCAACTCTTTCCAAATCCTGAGTTCCTGCTCGTCTTCTTTCCCCACATGTGTGCAACCTCCCTGGATATAACTCCTGGAATTCTCTGAACACTCTCCCTGTCCTCAGCTGGGCAGTGGACAGGTACAGAAGACCATCCAGGGCAAGCTTTGAAGTACCTGAGGATGAGTTTCTCCTGCCCAAGAGCAGAAACCCCAGGAGCTCACAGCCCCTGTAACACCCAGGTGAGATGAGCAAGGACATTGCCTTAGCAAGCTGACAGTCTCCTTGCGTCCCTGCAGCTCCAGGGCCATGTATCAAAGCAGATGAGATCAGGAAAATTATTTTATATGGCTTTTTGGTAAACAGGGATAGAGGAGAACCTGTTCCGGCCAGGCCAGCATCTGCTCCCTGCCTTTAACCTTTGTGTTCTGGGGATGCTGGAAGAGATGCAGTCCCTGTGCAGAGGCACTCAGAGCTCAGTGTCCACCTGCATCCTCTCCTAGGGCCTCTCAGAGGAGGAGAAACACATCTGTCAGCCCCCCTCACCTGTATCTCATAAAGAAAACCATCTCTGCTGAGCTTCCAGAGAGAAGTGTAAGGCACAGATGGGCAGAGGACACAGGTACACTGATGTCCCTCTTGGCTGAGTCATGTTGCTGCTGGCCCACGGTGGTCACCTGGTGAACCCAGTGCAAAAAAAGCCCTCCAGGCAGTGTGGAATTTCCCACCAGGAGCTGTGATAACAGCAGCAGGCGTGGTGCACCCAGCCACGGTGGAGGCCACCAGAGGTCCAGGCTGTTTGCCAAAGATCAGCCTTCCCTTTGCTGGAAGATGCTGTAGGAGCCAAACAACACATTCCAAACCTCAGAGGAATTTACAGGGCTCCCTTCTTGATATCTTTATGGATCCTGGCTTGAGCATCCTGAAGACGCAGCTACTACACGTGGCAGGATCAACCTTTCCTGGGAGGGTGCTGAGTTTAGCGGGGCTTGCAGTGCTGGTTGCTGTGCTCTGCTGTTGTATCAGCAACTTGGAAGGATATGTGCCTTCCCAAGGCACATCCCGTGTGCTTCTGAGCCACCTGGTCACCTTATGATCATATCGAGCCCTTACCTAAATGTGTGGTCAGTTTGAGAATTTAGGTTGCAGGACTGCATCCTCCCCCAGCTTGGCGGGGATCTGCACTGGTTGTACAGCAGCAGGGCTGTGGTCTCTGACCACTCCAGCAGTCTGATTTTTCTTCAAAGCTGGGATGAAGCCACCTGCAGCACCTGCTTTACACCAGCTCCAGACCAGAGGGGTGGAACAGCTGCTCACTGCCGGGGGCAAGCTGGGGCTGATTTACCCTTTGGGAGATGGGCACACCAGCAACCCTGTTTGTTTGTAAACCAAGGATGATTTATTCCCCTTAGTAATTCAGTGTCCTTCGGAAGGCACACGATGTCAGCCCCATTCAGCAGCCCTTTTATTTATTATTTTATTCCTGCATAATCCATGCTGCAGACAAAGAGGCTCACTGTTCTACTCTGGCTGACAAACAAAAGCTGGTTTTTTATAAATTCCTGCTGTGTTGTTTTCTCCCAGTTTTGCTGTATCAGCTTTTAACTCCCATTTAAAAAAGTAAAATAGGTATTATTTTAAAAAGAAGCAAAATTTGTTTTTGTAATCCAACTGAGTTACCTCCTTATGCAGTTTCAGCAGCATTTTGCTGCTCCGGTGGCCAGGGGGCTGTTTGTGCCAGCCTATCCAGCCTGCCCTGCCTAAAACACCCCATCCTATAGCTTTAATGGGACTGGATTCCAGAGACAAAGCAAAGGACCAAGTACAGGTTTGGGCATGTACTGATGTAGTTTTTCATCCTGCCTTTGAGGGGAAAAAATCGTAGAATCCCAGAATGGCCTGGGTTGGAAGGGACCTTATAAATTATCTCATTCCACACCCTGCCATGGGCAGGGACACCTTCCACTGTCCCAGGTTGCTCCAAGCCCCATTCAACCGGGCCTCGGACACTGCCAGGGATCCAAGGGCAGCCACAGCTTCTCTGGGCTCCCTGTGCCAGGGCATCCCCACCCTCACAGCCAGGAATTCCTTCCCAATATCCCATCTATCCCTGCCCTCTGGCAGGGGAAATCCTTTCCTCCTTGTCCTGTCCATTCAGACCCTTGTCCCAAGTCCCTCTCCAGCTCCACTGTAGTCCCCCCATATACATTTGTTACGATGGAGCAGCTGGGGCCCACAAGATTGCAGATTTTAGGA
The DNA here is from genome assembly GCA_013398115.1 of Falcunculus frontatus. Classification (NCBI taxonomy): domain Eukaryota; kingdom Metazoa; phylum Chordata; class Aves; order Passeriformes; genus Falcunculus; species Falcunculus frontatus. Next base: position 355,791 of record VZRV01005559.1, on the reverse strand, counting down.
GATGTTACCTTGAATTTTGTGAACTGATGCACTGCCCCATGGCAGAAGGTTCTGGGGAAAGTCACAGGAGCCAACAAAAAGCTCCCAGTGCTTGTTAAACTGCAGACAATCTCTGCACCCATTGCAGTGAGAGCTGACCTATTGCAAAATATGCACCAAGCATCCCCCTCCTGACCACTGGACTCCTGTTGCCTCTCCAGGGTCTCTGGAGATGGTGCTGAAGCAATCACAGTTGTATTATTTTGACTTGTTGGCTGACCACAAGAAGGATCTCTGGCTATAGCACAGAACTGGAAAGTAGATCCAAGGTTGGTCATCAACACTAATACCCGAGGACAATCCAAAGGTCACAGACTGGCATGGACAGACCAAATGCTTTCTAAACCCCTTGGAAATCTGCTGAAAGCAAATCATGAGGTTGCTGGTCTCTGTTCCTGCAGGATGCTTGAAGCCTACCCAGGTCCTGAGTCCAGAAATTCCTCAACAGCATCCCCATAACTCATTGTGCTCACTGCACCTGCTGTCCGCAAGTACAGGTGAAACTGCTGCAGGTTTGGACGTGAGCTGCTTGCTGATGTGTGAGAGGTAGGAAAGGACATCACCAGCTGCCCAGCCTGGCTGAAGGTAGTTTTCAAGGGTGAAATCTGTTTAAAGACAAACATTTATGCTGGCTGCATCTTGGTCTTGTGGTTTTTCTTTCAAGTGAAAGGCTGATGAGTCTGAGACAATTCTATTGCAGATGCACAGCAAACTCAGGACAGTTGCAGAGTGTATGAGAGCTCCCAAAGGATGTCTTACGATGTGCCAAGAGTGACCCCAGCCACCCATGTGGCAATCCTGCACACAGCTGAGTGCAAGCACAGGTTAGAATAAGAAGAAAGGCAGACACAGCCCCTCAACTCCATGCAAAATGTCAAGGACCGACGTTGACCAAGGGTGAAGGAAGGGGCATGCTTATTTTGGCAACCTTTTTCAACAGTAGGAGAACATTATCAGAGCTCCCACCTCGCTGGAATCTGCAGAATAAACAGCCCCTGATGCGGGGTCACCAAGGGCCAGCTTTAAATTCCCTGTTTAAGGGTACAGTCCTGTCCCCAGCGTGTTCCTTGCACTCTCAAGGGAGCACACCAGAAAGCTGCTGGTGCACCTCATCAGTCCCGTAAAGCTGCAGGGCAGCCTCCCACCAGTCACTGGAGTAGAACCAACTCGCTCCACTCATCCATGACCAGACTTCTTGGGCAATGGCCGGGGATGTGTTCCCCAAACTTCAGTAGCCTGGTGGTACTCAGGCTGGGGAGCATCAAACTGGAGGGGCCATTTTCTCTCAGATTGCAAAGGGAAGCCAAAACTAAGCGACAGACTGACTTGGGACAGAGCAACTCTCCACAGACCATTGGCATTCCTGAACTGTCCTCGGAGCACCAGCAGCATTGAGAAATAAGCAAGGAAATTTCCAGCTCAGCCACTTCCTAATCACGTAAAAATTTCAGAGAGGACAAAGAAACAAAAGAAGAAACTCTAAAATAAGAGCTTGTGTGGTAAAACCACAGATAAAGTGCTTTTCTCTGCCCGTGAGAATACCACTGGTCTTGTCTGTATTGGTGCAGTTCAGGGTCCTGAAGTACTTCTAAGGTGTTCATGTGCCCAAGGAAGAAGGGATCAGACTGGGCTCCTGTGGACTGTTCAGAGGACACACCCAGCCATGCAGAGGATGTGTCGCCCCTGCCCATCCCTTGATGACCTCCCCTTTGTACTCATCACTTGCTGCTATTGTATCCCTTATTCTTCAAAACACTCAGAAAACAAGTCTAAGGTGATAACATTCCCTGCACAAAGGCCGGTCCTACAGCGGAGGAGAGCATACCATACCTAAACTCGAGCCCCTAGACCAGTTCTCCAGCATGTTTGCAAGGGCTCCTGCTAGAACTCAGCATTTTATGGACTTTGTGGCTGATGCTTTCCCTCCCCAAGAGACAAGAAACACAGGTTTTGCACAGGGGTTTCTACATATGCAGGAATTTCTGTCTTGGAGCGCTCCAGATTTCCAGATCTGTAGATAAATCCTCTTCTCCAGCCTATGCTCACCTGCTGCGCAGGGCTGGGACTGTATAACAACCCTTCCCATATCACTTTCTTGCACCTCCTGGAAAAGCTGGACACTGAAGCAGATCTCAAACCACTGTTGGCCCTGCCTTTGGTGTGAAAATCAGTGACTTCAGGTTGTTAAATAGGTGTTTTGACTTACAAGTGTCTCACAGGGTGGCAAGTGGCTCCCACCACATGCTTGTCATGCACCACAAGGGTCCTGCCCCAGGGCTCTCAGCATATGGGACAAAAAGTGAGAGAAGCGCAGCGTGGGATGAGTTTTGGAACATGTGGCTGCTCTCAGCCTTGGCATGGTAGAAAGGAGAAGGTCCATGCATGGACCTTGTCTAAATTATCACCATCCTATGGAGTGTGGGCTGTGGAGCTGAAGTATCCATCTAGCTATTGTTACACCCAGTAGTAAAAAAACCCAGTTAACCTGATAACCCCTCTGCAGTTTCTATGCTGAGATTTCTAACTCTTAAAAAAAATCCCAAAAAAATCACAAAAAATAACTCTCACAAAAGCCCAACCATCACGGTCAACTCTCCCTCTCCTATAAGAGCAAAATTTTAGATCCAACTTAAATGCTTAAGATGAAATTTTAAGCAGCAATTAGATCAAACTTAAACACAGAGGATGTAATAGCCAACTTTTACAAATTTAACTGAGACTTCTCCATCTCACCCAAATTGTACCCCACTTAAAATCTTACCTATGGGTGTTTGGAACAGATCCAAAAGCTTTAGCAATTTCCACATCGTACAAAAAGAACTTCCCAAAGCCAGAGCCTTACCTCGACATATTGCCTTTACCTAATAAAACCATCATTTCCCCAAGGCATCCACAGGGTTTCTTTTGCAAACGTGTCCTATATGGCAACACGGAGCTCAGTGTTTAATAGCACCAAACCCTCACTCTGCTTTTTAACACGAGAGAGTTCCCCGATGGTTTGGTTATGGAACCACAGAACGGTTTAGGATGAAAAAGCCCTCTGAGATCATTGAGTCCAAACATCCCCAGCACTGCCAAGGCCACCACTGACCCATGTCCCCGAGTGCCACATCCACCAAACGTTTAAATCCTGCCTGGGATGGGGACTCCACCACTGCCCTGGACAGCCGTGCCAGGGCTGGACAATTCTTTCCATGGAGAAATTTTTCTTCATGTCCCACCTAAACCTTCCCTAGCACAGCCTGAGGCTGTTCCCTCTCCTCCTGTCCCTGTTCCCTGGGAGCAGAGCCCGACCCCCCCCGGCTGCCCCCTCCTGTCAGGGCGTTGTGCAGAGCCACAAGGTCCCCCCTGAGCCTCCTTTTCTCCAGCCTCCGCCTCTTTCCCAGCTCCTTCAGCTGCTCCTGGGGCTCCAGCCCCTTCCCCAGCTCCCTTGACCAAGGCTGCTTCAGCATCGCAAGAAAACAACATTTTCCCCTTGACTTTTTACCCACTGCTGTTTGCTGGGTATTTGTCACCTGCAGGTAAGACCAGCTCTTCGCTAAGACAATGAAGTGCTCTGCCTTGGCAGCAGACTGGGAGTGGAAGGAAAACTCCTTGTTTTCAATTTTTAAAACAGTCAAAGACCAAACAAGGAATTAGCTAATAAAATCCTCAGTGCTACATGGCAAAAAAAGAGAAGAAATCTTGAATAGATTGTGTTAGACACTGTAGCATCTGAACCCTATTTGCTACCAGAGATAACAAGATAACATACTTTTCTTTGTATCTCAAACCAGTTTTGGTTTGTTTCAAACCAGATTTCCAGTGTCTGGCTATGCAATATGATATTTCTCTTGACCAAGTTGAAGGATAATCCATTTTTCCCTCATCTGGAAACAGCTGATAACAACATAGTCTGCTTTTATGGAGTACTTTTAATCTTGGGTGAAGTGTTTATGGACCGTGGGCCTTGTTCCACTTTCAGCTGCATCTGTGCAAGCCTGTGCTGGCTGGGAGAGAGATGAATTAAAGGAGGGCAGAAATCACTGCAGTGTGTGCAACAACAAAACAAGAATTAACTCCATATGAAGCCCATTTGGCTCCGGCAGGGCTTATTTGTTTTCTCTCTGTTTTTCTTTACTCCTGCTGCTCAACATGAAGGGAAGATAAAGAGATGGCTGTAGATCACCTTGCATAATAGAGCAGAATGTATTTCAGAGGATTTAATTGGTATGGGAAAGAGAGTAGATCTTGGAAGCCTTAAAACAGATCAAAATCCCATCTTTTCAGGTGCTGTACAGGTACTCACCAAACGAAGAGCCAGGGATCTGGCAGGGATCACCCTGCATAAACCAGCAATAAGAAGTGTGGGGAGGGAAGTTAAGGTCTAGAGGAAGCAAGGTGAATCAGCCAGGTCACAAAACCCATCAATGGCTCCCAGTTCTCTGCAATACCCATTAAATATCTCTGCAGAGGAGCTCCAGATAAATTATCTCCCCCATGATGCACAGCTTCCCTCCAGGCAATCTCAAGAGCTTGAGGTCTGTCCCTGAACCAAATCCCCCTATAACACTTATACACCACACGGCATTCCCGAATCACCAAAGTTCTCAGAAATTATTAGGAAAAGCTCCCTCCAGCTCTAATCTCAGGGTCAGTGAAGGCTCAGTTCCCTGGTGGGACTCAGTGCTGGTTGTGGAGCTGGAGTGATGAACCCTGTGTGTGAGGCACCTGCTTCTTTACGCTGCCCTGCTGACAGCCAGGCCTCCAGGGGCTGATCCTTTGGGGTCTGCAGAGGTCGAACATCTGCCAACACCTGCTCTCACCTGGAGGGACTGTGCTCCTTTCAGAGATCTCCCAGTGTGTTCACTGGTGGGTACGATGAAGAATGCCTTTGCCACGTTTCTTTCCCCAGATCTGTGTGGTTTGTTAGACAAAATAGAATCATAGAATCATCAAAGCTGGAAGATACTTTAAGATCATTAAGCCCAGCTTAATGGTGCTGGTCCACCCAGCACTGCCACTGTAACCCCTAAACCACATCTCTCAGTGCCAGATCCTGACTCCTCTTGAACACCTTTCATGCATGATCACTCCACCAGCCCCGTGGGCAAACCGATCCAATGCCCTACCACTCTAACAATGAAAAAATATTTTCTAATATCTAATCTGCATCTCCCCTGTCTCAGCTTAGGCCATTCCCCTGTCTCAGCCTCAGAAAGGCCATTTCCTCTGGTCCTCTCACTTCAGCCACAGTAGGAGACCAGCCCCCACTTCCCTGCACCCTCCTGTCAAGGAGCTGTGGAGAGCAATGAGGTCCCCCCTGAGCCTCCTTTCCTTGGGACTAAACAACCCCAGCTCCCTCAGCTGATCCTACAGAAGTTAGGCTCACCTAGGGATTCTCTATCTTAAAAAACCCCAAATGACCAAACAAATTAACACACAACTCAACACTGGCACCTACCTTAACCCAATTTCTTTCCCTGCCGATATGAATCAAGAAATTTCACTTCCAAAACATCCCCTGTGGGATTCACTAAAAATTCAAACACCTTTTTCTCATTATAAGGACCGTGATGGAGCAGAGAAGTTGAATGAAATTGTAGAACGGTTTGGGTTGGAAGGGACCTTTAAAGACCACCTCATTCTACCACCTTCCACTACCCCAGGGTGCTCCAAGCCCTGTCCAACCTGGCCTTGGACACCTCAGGGATGGGGCCCCACCACCCTCACAGGGAAGAAGTCCTGCCGGGGGGGGGGGCGAAGCCTGCCCTCTGTCAGTGGGAAGCCATTCCCCCTTGTCCTAATGGTAGTACACACAGACAGTAGTACATACACCAGACAATAATTACATTAATAGACGGAGATGTGGATATCGCCGTCAGTGTTTACCAAACACCTGAAACTGTACAGGAACTATATTTTGCATTATGGTCCTATTCCAAGGAAAATTGGAGAGCATCAGTCTTACAGGAAGTGAGGCTGTTCTCCTGCCCAGTTTTGCAGGTTCATGACATTTGGAGCACTCAGGCTCCTGGACGCTGATCCAGCCTTTATGACACAGTCACTCTGGGGTGTGTTCAGGCAGCATTTTTCAGATACTGAGGATATACAATAAAGGTCAGACTTAGAAAAAGCCCACTGTGCATTTAAGCAGTTGGATTAATCTAAGCAGCTCTTTTTAGGGCTATACCAGTTGCAGAACCAGGTTCTCCACCATATGAGAAGTGTATTGCTTTTGCCAGGGTTTGAGCTAGTGCAGGGTCATGGCTCTTGAGATCTTGTCCCAAGCAGTACTGTCCTGAAAGAGGCAGCTAGATGTGGGAAATCTCTGTCTTTGTGCCAGAAAGAACAGATGGCTATTCAACAGCCGGACTCCCTAAAACATGTGTAACTGATAATATTCCAAATTAGTGTTCCAGGTAGAAATTCTGCAAGCAAACAGAGCACTTTATAATTTTTTTAAGCTCAGGAGACTGGTCTCTCTGCATCAGGGAGATGTACTCAGTCCTGGAGCCTGTGCTGCTGGCCAGGCTCCAGGACTGAGCATATCAGGTTTCTTCCTCTGTATTGCACATGGTTTTAGATTTGGGAGGAGAAGCCTTTCCTCCTGTGACAGCCTGTCCTGGATTTCTGGATTTTCAGCTGCCCAAGTACCGCAAGTTGGGATGGATTTTAAAAAATGTAGGTCCTGTTTAGGCTGCTGAAGGAAGGCAACTTCAGTTTTGATCCTTGCAGCCAGATTTTATGCTCCTCTTGGTATTTTTTAATTCTCTTTATGACTCAGGGCCTTACTTTGGTATCTAAATAACTTCCGCTGCAGCAGAATTTGGTATCAGTGGCCACTTTTCCATGTGCCTAGGCGTCTGATGGATCAATGATTATTTTTTTCCCTGGTATCTCTCTCTGATTTCAGGGATTTCACTAATCTAAAACAATGACTTTGTATTTCCGGGTATTAAGTGTTCACCTTGCTGAACTCACCTTCTCAACTCTTTGGCCGTGTTTGACTTGTTTCCACCACATGGGAGACTGGCGAGAGCATGGATCTGACTCAGCATAAACATATTTAGGAAGCCAATAAACATTTATTTTTAAACCCTCTCACTCCCTCCCTTGTTATGTTCCCTGTTAGTGCTGAGGTTTTTCATGCATTGACCACATCCAGCTTCCACCCTTGTCTTTAATCAACCTCTCGTTAATGGTAAGCTCTAGGCTGCATCTCCTGGGGCTGTTTGATTGACCTGTTTTATAATTTTCTCTCCCCTCAGCTCCCACCGGCTGAGGCTAGTGGTATTCCTCATTCCTGGGAGTGTTTGAGGACAGTTTGGATGGGGCTTGGAGCAACCCGGGATAGAGGATGGTGTCCCTGCCCGTGGCAGGGGGTGGAACAGGATGAAGTTTAAGGTCCCTCCCAACCCAAACCATTCCGGGACCTCTTCTGCCCCTGGCAGAACTTGTCAGGAAAGTCTTCAGCTTTTCAGAGTGTCAGATACAGAGGGGATGATGAGGCTCTGGGGCTGGGAAGTCCTAAAGCATTCAGGCTCCTTTGCAGACCAACTTTCTACGTGGTGTCTGGAAACGAGGGGCGGCTCGTGAGGCTGATGCCCTCAGAGCTGCTGGTGAATGTGGAGCCGCCAGCATGTGCCAAATCCCGGCTGTAAATAAAACCAAACTAAGCCATGCATCAAGCAGAGCCCCTGGGAATGGGATCAGTGACTTGCTTCAAATGCAAATTGCTGTTGGTGCCGGTGCAGCCGCGGGTTCATGTGTGCACACTGCCATTCTTCCAGGCCTGAAAGCCAGACAAGGCCTCAATGAGTAATAAAGTACCTAATTGGACTCTGACCTCCGGCTGCGCTGGGCCCGCGTGTGAGTGTGGATGTGTACGTGTGTGTGTGTGTGTGTGTGTGTGTGTGTGTGTGAGGGGTTTTTCCTTGGCCCAGTCCTTCCCCTGGGTACTGCTGCTGTCTAAGCGGTGTGGGCCTGTCCGTCACGGTCTGCTGCCTCTTGGCCGGGTTCCACCTGGCAGCCTCTCTGCTAAGCCCATCAAACACAACAATCCCTCTGTAGGGTCTGTCTCACTTTCTGTGGGGCTGGGAGCTGCCAGAGAGGACCCCGGGACACAGTGCTATGGCAGCAGTGAGATAGGGAGAGGTTTCCACCATTGCCTACCATGTGTCATGAGCAGGGGTCTGTGTCTCACAGAGACAAACTTTTTAGCAGGGCTTGTTGTGACAGGACAAGGAGGAACGGCTTTAAACTGAAAGACAGGAGGTGTGTATGGGATATTGGGAAGGAATTCCCGGCTGTGAGGGAGGTGAGGCCCTGGCACAGGGTGCCCAGAGAAGCTGTGGCTGCCCCTGGATCCCTGGCAGTGTCCAAGGCCAGGTTGGACAGGGCTTGGAGCAACCTGGGCTCGTGGGAGGGGTCCCTGCCCATGTCACAGGGCGGAATGAGATGATCCTTAAAATCCCTTCTAACCCAAACCAGCCTAGGATTACTTGTAGGTGAGCTAAAGGACTTGCTATGCTGATACAGGCTCTGCACGTATCTAACAGCATCACCCCAAAAAGATTGTTATCCAGAATCTGTGCTGGGGACTCAGATCACAACAGACTCTGAGGAAATAGTCCTGGGAGATGTCCATTTTTTGTCTGGACATCTCTGTAATCTAAGCTGTTGTAACCTGGATCCTCAAAGTCTTGGGAAAAAACCTAGAAATATGGGCTGTGGAGATAAGAGGAGACAATCAAAATGCTAAGAACAAAACAGCAGACAAAACTCAGCAAAACTGAGGAAAAAGATAAAATCACAAGAATTGCATGAGAGGAAGGGGAGAGAATAATTTGGATTGATAGAAATATTTCATATACAGCTGCTGAGCAGAAATCTTTGCCAAGGGGAGTTTAGCAGTTGGCAGATGTGGATTGCTCGCTATTGCTGTCTCTAGAGGTGTATCTTCACTATTTTTGGCACTCCCAATCAGTCTGCTTTCCTTTTCTTGTATTCAGGATGTAAATTGTTTGGGACAGAGACCCTCTTTTTGGTGCATGGTGGACTTTGCCTAACGGGTCTCTGAGCATTGAGAATTCTACAGGCAATTATTCTGAAGATGTCTTAACCCTGAGGAAAGGATTTTTGACAACCTAGAAGCAGTCAAGATACTCCTTTTTTCCTGCCAAAAATTTAACTTGTGATGAGTTATGGGTTTGAAACACACACAAGGAGGAGATACATAAACATAAACCAAGTTCTGTTTATGAGAAACCTGCAGGAACTCAAAAGCAGCAAGTTTTTCTCCATCCAGCCTTCATCCCATGGTCCTACTAAAAGCCTCTTTCCAGTGAGCACTTCCCAGCTTTTCCTTGGCTGCCTGGGAATGATTCAGGTAATTTTGAGCCACGATAACCAGGCATCTCTACTTTAGTCTGCTTCACCACGCTGGTCTCTCAGAGTGTTTCAGTGACTGCATCAATGATCAGACGGACATAGAGAGCCCCAGTGAATATTTAATTGCTAAGGAGCACATGTGTTTATGTCGTGATGGGCCTTCCCTGCTAGGATCCCATTTATCTGGCCATGGATCTCATCTGTGTATTCTATCCACCTACTTCAGCCCCCAGCTGAGAATCCCTGTCAAATCCTCCCAACACTCCTGGAAAGTTTAAAATTAGATCAAATCTCCGTGGGTGGCTCTTACTTCTAAAGTGGATGATATCCAAACATGAGCCTGAGCTGCGCACAGTTTGGAGGCTGAATCCATCCAGTCACCCTTGTACCGGGGCCAAACCCTTACATTTGCCCAAAGCAAAGCCCCCAGAAATGCGTTAGGGCTGGGATCAAAGATCAGAGGGAATGGAGAATTGCCGCTGGACGGCTAATCCCCCTCATCCCCAGCACAGTGTGAGTTTCATGCCAACAGAAACACAGCAACTATTTATTGTTTTTAATCACTTCGAGCTCAAAGCTTTTCTTAAAAATGCTTCTTCAAACTTCGGGCTCTGAATCAGCCACGTGCCTTGGGCAGGTGTCCTGCAGGAGGACACGGTGGCCCACACGAAGCCACAGGGTCACTTTTCCAGATGGTCTTTTGACCAAGTGCAACACAACAGATGTGGGATGGACATCTCTGTCCACTCACTGTACACAGGCATTTCCCTGAATATACAGTCCAATTTCATCACCTCTGGGACACTGTTTGTGCCAAATATGAATCTCTGAATCTGTTCCTCAACATCCAGTGCAATAAAGTTCCAATTCTGAAAGAGTTTTCAGACAAACAATACCAAAGTTAATTATTCATAATGTGAAAGTACAGTAATTTCCCTGTTCAATACAAGATAAAAATTAGCCAAAAGGTCCAGAAGCATTTTAGATTAGAAATGCCAAGGTAGTCAGACAAGAAACAACTCAGGACTTTTCCTCAATTTCAAAATGCAGATAATGGATATTCACAATTCATAATATGGAGACTGACTTCCCATTTATCCAGGATGAAAGGCTCTCTGTAGGGGGTAAGATCAGCCGAAGAAGAAATTTGGTGAAATCCTTCTTGGAGTCCATGAGATTGGAAGAACTCTCCTCTTTTTGGGAGGTAGAACTACGGCAGGGTGGTAATGGGCTTTTTAAAATGAAAACAGGGCAAGGCAGGGTCTGTCTCACATTTAGCACTCCAGTGGAGAGACCGCTCATCTGAAATATCAAAGAGCAATGATCTGCTGTCTCTCCTTCAAGCTATACACAATTATTTGTATAAATGAGAGCTGTTCCTACAGGAGGCACTGGCTGAGAGCAGAGGACAAAGCTCAAACCTGGACAAGGTGGATTTGGGCCTGGTGGTCCCTCACCCCACTTGAAATGTTCCAGGGTCTGAGCCAAAAGGGATATCTCTTTCCTGGCTGGGCTGGGATGTGCTCTGGGAGCTTGGAGGCATGTTCTGTCTGCAGCAACATGGCTGGGAATTTGAGAGTGTCATTGATACTGCCACGGAATCCTTTAGGTTGGAAAAGCCCTCTAAGCTCATCGAGTCCAAACATTCCCCAAAGAACTGCCAGGCCCACCAGTCACCCAGTGGCACTTGGGGACTTCACCACTACCCCAGGCAGCCTGCTCCTGGGTTTGACAACCCTTTCCATGGAGAATTTTTCCCTAATATCCAAACCAAACCTCCTCTGCGGCAGCCCAAGGACGTTTCCTCCTGTCACTTGTTACTTGGGTGTCCTGAGCACATGTGCCTGTGGGTGGAAACCCTGCTGAGCCCAGCCCTGGACAGCAGGTGCCCAGCTGGGCTCCGTCCTATTCCTGCTGCCCTTGGGAACACGGTGTGAATTTTGCCCTGTATAAACATCCAAATTATGTTTGGGGTCATGTTAACTTGGCTGGGGGAGAGGGAAAAAAAGGAGGGAGACACAGGTACCTTTTGAGGATAGGATGAGGGACACAGACACCCTGCAGATTTCAAAGGCCCTTTCTTTGTCTTTCTTTGAGTTCTTTAAGCCCAGAAAGTTTATTTTCCCTCAGAGTCTCTCTTCTCTCTCTTTAAAATGAATGTTTACTTCTATTAACATCCCTTCCAGACTACAAATGTCGGTCTTTCTCCACTTGTGATGCTGCACTTGCCATCAAAACAGAATGAAAAGCCAGTCCTCCCAAATTCTGGGAGAAGAGAGGGTTTTCTTGTGGTTAAGCAGATTGGTCTCCGGGTCATTATGTACAACAGGAGTGCTGCAGAATTGTCCTTGTGCGTGAAAGTCCCTTGAAAAAGTGAAAGTCACTTGAAACAAGAAGGGTTGTTTTAATTTCCCAAGACAAAGAAACTTGGGCTTAGACAAAACAACCTGGTGTGAGATATCAGCTGGGTGGTTTATCCTCACCGGGCTCCTCGGGGGTGGCTATGGGAACAGATCCGAAGCCAATTTAAATGACATATTGAATATTCAGATATCTGTAACGAAAAAGCAGTTTCTAGCACTGATTTTTTCAGCGCTGAAGGGAGCAGTGCCACTGAGATAAAACTGAAAATGTCACTTCCCCTTGGGGCCCAGCTCCGCTCTCTGGTAGGCAAAAGAGCGATTAACATATTTTATTGTTTCTATTTCCCTGCTTTGCATTGGTCTTCCCAGCCCACATCAGGGAGAGGGTTAGAAAAGAGACGTGTTCCTGCTGAAAAGGCCTTTTTAAGTCTCCGATTTGGCACTTTTACGTAGGATTTCGACCCCCATAAACAGGGAGGCAGCAGCTGTGAGCAGCGGGGAAGGCGGCTGGGAGGGCAGGGTGTGCAGCAAACAGCTGGTATTTATGTTGTCAGCCTCCAGCTTGCAAATGCTGCATTTCATGAGCTGTGTCGTTGTCTTACTGGTGCAAATGGATTTGCCCAGACACAGCAGATCTCCAGGAAAAGTCCAAAAGAAAGCATTTCTGCAGCCATGTCCTGCTGCAAGGTGCACCACCAGGAGTTCCTGAGCCCAAGATGTGATCTGCAGCACGGATAGACTTTCCTGCCTTAAAAACCTCTAATCCTGCCCTAAAAACCTCTAATCCTGCCTAACTTGTCCTCGCGGAGGCCACTGTCATCATGTCCCTGGTTTTTACTGCTTCATGAGGCAACCAATGAAAAAAAGGTTGCACCAGATGACCTTTAAAGCTCCCTTCCAACCCAAACCATTCTGTGATAAAAAAGACATTCTTGACACGGTTTTTTCGAAGCTTCTACCTGTTGGTTCAATTTGTTGCACTCCTGCAGCTGGGTTGCAAGAGTGTGGGTGCAAAATAGGGAGCCTCGTCATCAAAATGGGAACTGCAACATTCTTTTTAACGCTGTACAAAAACGCGCAGTTTCATCTGAGTATTTAGAGATGCACCTTCTAATTACCCATGGAGATGGTAACTGCAAACCTCTGCTCCTGGGCATGGTTACAACACCTTTCTTTCTTGTTTCCTTGCCACTTTTTCTTAAGCAGCTTTGAGGCTGGAGGTAGGAGCGTAGTGGTCGTGGTGGGAACTCAAATTCAGCGTAAGCAGGTGCCTCACTTCAGAATATTTGTAGCTGTTGATACAAGTGGTGGAGTTTGGCAAAAACCATGTGATGTGAGGAGGCAGAATGGGTTCCATGTAGCTGATTCTTGTGAAAACGGGAATCAAAGTCACGAGTGCCAACAAGAACCTTCTCAAAAGTGATTGCTGCCTGTTGACTCATGCTGCTTTGGGCAAGCAAGGAACGGCCAGGATTTGGGTTACTCTCTTCGTGCATTTAGTCATTTCTTTCTTGTGAACAGGACAAATACCTGATAGGAAAAATTAATTACGCAGAGGTTCAAGATGGATTTTTATGGGGTGAGAGTGAAAGCAAAAAACGATGGTATTTAAGAGGTTTGCTGCACAACTATTTGGTTTTTCATTGGCTTTAAAGCTGGTTCTAAAGCACAGTATTTCTGAGTATGTGTGTTTTCCAAAGTCCTACTTTCTTACATCCAACAATTCCTGTATGTAACTGTAGTGTTGCCAGGCCACGGGGCTTCTTTCATAATTCTTGCAGTTTGCTGTGATGCTTTTCTAGAGCCTGATTTCCTGTGTTTGTGAGAAATTCAGCTTTTGTTAAGGAAATAAACAAAGCTCCTGGTCATCTTGATTGTAAGGTTAAAAAAAAAAAAAGAGAAAGAGGACCTGGAGCCACCGTTCAGATGCTGGGGATTCTCTAAGGAAATAATAAATTGTGTTTTCTAGATTGCCTGGAGGTGTAACAGCTCCCAGAGGAGAGATGGCTCCTCAGGTTCCTTCCAAGAGGTCTCTTCCACAGCCTCCTTGGCAAAGCTATCCATAGGGATTGAGGGAGGTGTGCCTCAGCTGTCAGCCAGGGAAGGTGCAGAAGGTACCCACAGCCCATGGACAGGAAAGCTCCTGGCTTGGGAATGTCCTTCCTAGTGTGTGTCTGGCAGTTGGTCACAAAATCCCAGAATCTTGGAATCACAGAGTGGCCTGGGGATGGAAGGGACTGTAATGCTCATCCAGTCCCACCCCCTGCCATGGGCAGGGACACCTTCCACTGTCCCACGTTGCTCCAAACCCCATCCAACCTGGCCTTGGACACTGCCAGGGATCCAGGGGCAGCCACAGCTGCTCTGGGCACCCTGTGCCAGGGCCTCCCCCCCCTCACAGCCGGGAATTCCTTCCCAATATCCCATCTGTCCCTGCCCTCTGGCACTGGGAAGCTATTCCCCCTTGTCCTGTCACTACTTGCTCTTGTGACGAAAGTCCCTCTCCATGTTTCCTGTTGGCTCCTTCAGGCACTGGAAGGACACAATTAGGTTTCCCTGAAGCCTTCTCTTCTCCAGGCTGAACAATCCCAATTCTCTCAGCCTTTTCCACTCTCATGGAAAAGGTCTAAAAAAGTGGATTGAATATTTCCTGCTAGGCAGGAGACATTCAATACATTGAATTATTGACATCTTAGAGCCAAAACTTCTCTTTTAAACCCGCCTTGGTAGCTGCAAAGATGAAACAGAGATGTAGGAAGGCCAAGGACCTCAGAAGTCTCCTAAGCTCCCTGGTCCTCCAAGGATCCAGGTGTCCTAGCTGAAGCAAGAGACCAAAACTCACAGGGTGTTTCATCGCAGTGTTGGTGCTTTAGGGAAAACTCATTTCATGTGAGCACTGGCAGCTCCTGAGGAACTGAGAGCATCTAGGAGCGCCTCCTTACCCAACCCTTCCAGCAGTGAGTATCGGTGTCACTCAGAATAGATGGGAAATCGGCTGTTGCTCATTGCCAGAGCTGGGTGGGTGGTGGAGCCCTGCCAAACGTGGGCGTGTGCAGCCTGGCAACGCATCTATGGTGCAAAAAAAAAAAGAATATGCAGGATTTTCCAGGGGACATTTGGGAAGCAATCAGGCAGGGAGGTTGTTTGATGGAGGCTGCAGACACCTGAGGTCTTGTAGGATGTACTCAGTGGGCAGAAGGGCCAAACTTCCAAGCTTGGAAGATGCTCTGACAGCTCTAGTGCTCTCCTATGCCAAGGTCTCTCCTGGGTCCAACTTTCCCTGCATGTAGAGGAGAGGAGGATTGGCTCCCTGGTCCTCCCCAAGCCCCTCAGTGCCTTTAGCCCCTTCTTTTCCCTGAATCACCCTACCAAGCACCCACAAAATGATGCCTCCATTACACTGAGATACCTCTGCACGAGCTCATCTCTACAGACATTGTAGCAACAGCATAAAATATCCTAGGATAAAAAAAAAAAGTCTATTCCTTGAGCAGGAAAAATCTAGAGTGGTGAAAATAATTGAAAGCATGGTGGTAGGTAGAGGTTTACTTAAAAATACTTGAGCTCATTTGGTTAATTGTTCTACTCATCAGCATTCGGGCAAGAAAATTACTGGAATTTGAAAATGTATGACTGCCTTCACAAACTTTTTATTGCAGTTTTTGGATTGTTGCACAAAATGCACTACAACTGACATCAGCTTTTGGTCTTCTAAAACATAATACAGCTGGGAGAAAGGAAAATCTCAGCAGCAGAGAGAGGAAGAGAGAATTCCCTACTTCCATTTGTTTTGTGTGTGTGCCCAGTTTCTGTATTCCCTGGGGATCTTTCAAAGACCATGATTACAAAATGCAAGAAGGTGTGTTTGGGAAGCTGAAGCACCAGAGAGTAGCACCTCAAAATGTCTTAAGATTGATTTATCAAAAAATTTACTACCTTTAGAGTTGATGAAATCCTTTGAACACGGTGGTGTGATGCACAGGAGATGAAGGATTTGTTGCAGTTGTTGCGCGACGTTGGGAGATGTGCCATGAGCCCAGGTAATGCTGTGAGTGACACCCTCCCCTCACTCTGTGTTTGCCCAATGTGCTCCTCGAGGCTTCAGGGGACGCTGACACAGCTGGGACGAGGCAAAGGAAAGGAAATAAAAAGGGCTAGGTGGAGGCATTAGGTGTCTTGTCATTTCAGATCCTTTTTCCTGGCACCACAGACAATACTCATTCTGTGAGAAATTATCCCAAATAGGATTTCACTTTTCTTCCTCTATTTCATAAAAAAACCCCAAAAAACTGGGGAGGGAGAGAGAGAAAGAGCAGGTGAGCACACCGTACCTCTTACTTTTCTGGGACTCATGATCCTATTTTACTGTGTATCAGGACAATGCTGAAAAAAAGAAAAAACAGATGTCTGTTCAGAAATATTTTGCAGGTGGAGTTATAAGTCAACTAAAAAATGAAACAAAAAAATCTCTCGGCCTCCCTCTTTCCCAGACACAGCCAAGATTCCTGCTTTGACTTGATCCAGGCGAGGGAGGGAGCACAGCCTGTTCCTCCAACGCACTGAGATGCAAGGGGTGTTTGTTTTCTGTTATCAGCAAAGGGTGGTGATGAGCTTACTGTCCGTGAGATAATCTATTTTTTATTACTGTGGGTTAGATCACGTGCACCACGGTTTGGAACAACAATAAAAGACAAAAATCCCCCCAAAACTGGAAAAAATCCCCACCCTTCTCTTTTGCATTGGTGATAAAGTGGTATTTTTTTGTCAGAGTGCCCACCCTGGAGCACACTTTAATAATATTAGTGGTTATTACATGCAGAGCGGCTTTTCACGTCACATGAGCCAGGCTTGAAAGCAAATCCCAGCCTCTCTGTGAAATCCACTTGATCCTCGTGTTGAAACACAGCTATTTCCAGATGATACAAAGCACCTGTTTAATAGGGAGCTGGGGCAGGAAAATCCCATATTCCAGTCAAAACGGCCAGAGGAACTTACTGGCTATTTAACCGAATTACTCACTGGCCGTGTAGGGCAGGTTACAGGTCACTGTCGTGCTTCCACAAAAAGTGTTCCAACATGGAAATGTCTCAGCAGCTCCCTGACCAGCTGAGTCAGAAAGAATTGTCCTCTGCTCCCACCCCGGACACACAACCATCTTTTGCCATGACCAGAGGGGACCGATGTTCAGCTGCCATGGCTACAGGCTGACACATCATTAACGTAATTATGGTGTTAGGAAGAGAAAAAATTATCCAAAGATCACCAGCAAGTCAAGGTCCCTTCTTATTGAGGAGGTCTTTGAGAGCGTTTCACAGGGAAACCCAGAATGGTCTGGGATGGAAGGGATCTTAAAACTCATCCAGTGCCACCCCTGCCATGGGCAGGGACACCTTCCACTGTCCCAGGGTGCTCCAAGCCCCATCCAGCCTGGCCTGGGACACTGCCAGGGATCCAGGGGCACCCACAGCTGCTCTGGGCACCCTGTGCCGGGGCCTCCCCCGTGTCACAGGGAAGGATTTCCTCCCAGCATCTGTGCTAAATTCCCCTTCTAAGTTTAAAACTGTTGCTCCTTGTCCTATCACTATCTGTTCCCTGTAAAAAGCCACTTTCCGAGGAAGAGGAGAGTCTTCTCAATGCAATTAAACACAACACGGGCTTCTTGAGAGAGCAGTTGGAGACTACTCAAAATAAATTGCTGGAGGGCATTTGGGGACCTGTTCTTCCTATGCTTGCAAAATCTGAATGAATGGGCTTTATCCAGATTCATTCCTAGTCGTGGCAGGAAGGTTACAAAATCACTCACATTCTGCAGTGTAATTAAGCTGACCTCTCCCCTTCCTGTCTTCACAGCACCACGCGGTAATTCAGGGACGTAACCTGTGGGTCTGACACCATCCTTACTCAAGGCATCATCCGCGGAGCTCAGGGACCCCAGTCCACTTCGCTCCCATGGGACACACGCTCCCAGCCCTGCACCCGGGGCTTAAAACTACCCCAAAAACACCAGCAAAGTCACGGTGCCCACAAGATGCGCTGCCAAACCTGACGAGGATGATGTCTCTTACGAGCAGGAGTGCAGGGATAAGAGAACAATGCGATTTGGGGCAGACAAAAGGCTTGAAATCTGAGCCTACCAAAGTATCCAGGCAGCAGCTGCAGCAAACACTTCCCGGGCAGAGCCTGTTAAAGGAGAAGGATTTGCCTTCACCCAGCTCTTCCAGGTGCCATCACAGCAAGGAGAATGAAGGTCTTTTGCTCTCCACAGCTCCCTGACAGGAGCGGGCAGCCAGGTGGGGGTCAGTCTCTTCCCCCAGGTAACAAATGACAGGACGAGGGGAAACGGCGTCAAGGTGTGCCAGGGGAGATCCAGGTCGGACATTGGGGAAAATTTCTCCGTGGAAAGGGTTATCCAGCCCTGGCCCAGCTGCCTAGGGCAGTGTTGGAGTCCACATCCCTGGAGGGATTTAAAAGCTTGGTGGATGTGGCACTTGGGGACATGGGTCAGTGGTGGCCTGGGCAGTGCTGGGAATGGTTGGATTCGAGGGCCTGAGGGCTTTTCCAACCTAAACCTCTCAATGATTCTAAGAGATTTCCATAGACTTGGGGCAGCACAGGGAGAGAAGGGCCAGCTGGAACATCCAGCCTGGACACAGAAGTCTCCTCGGTGCCTTTAGGCTGCTAAAACTTTTGACATTCCAGTCTCAGCCAGAGGTTTCTCACAGTCAGCGGAGATAACGGGCACTGTAGAAGAGTGATTTATCTCATATTTGTCTTTTTTCTTAGGGAGGAATGGACACTCCTGGAGAACCCGTCAGGCTCTGCTGCTTGCAGAGAAGATCTGCATGACCACGTGAGGGGAGTCCACCATGAAGCTGCTCTATCTCCAGGTGCGTGTCCTCCAAGGAGTCATTTTTATCTACATTAATAGTTGCATTTTTCCTAGCCAGTATTGTTTCCCCAGCTCATTGCCAGTGATGTTGGAACAACCTATTCTTTTTCAGAGCATTTCACTCCCGAGATGTTTCCAAAACAAGTTTCAGTGCAGCTTTTGTACTGGTCCTGTCACCAGTGTGTCTTTGAGCTCGCGTAACCACAAGTTCAGCAGCAAGTGAAGCATCATCACTTATGCTGCACACAGGGTGCAGGTGCTTTGGAGGTTTTTGTTGTTGTTTTTCAAAGGAAGCCACGGATTTGGAGTTCTCCTTGTGTTTTCCATCAGGGCGTATCTGCAGCACAACAGCACTGAAGCTGCAGAACAGGCACACTTCCAGATTTCACCAGCTTTAGTCCCAGTATCAACTGTTTGCAGACAGCTGTCTCTGTAATCTGCAGGCTGCAGCTTGTACAAAGGCAAGCCAAAATAATGCATGTTACTGGAAAGCTGATGGGCAGAGATGGCCAGGAATATTCTCCCCCCCACTGGTGAAGATGTGTAGGGCTTTTTTTTTGGTTTAAAAACACATTTTGGGTGGAAAGGGAGAATCTTAACTCCCCAGAACAGGCTTATTTCATCTGAAGTTTTTAATTTGCAGTCAAATTTTTGTCGTTTTTCTTCCATTTCTTGGAATTTGCATTTCTGTGAAAGAAAAACCACATTTCCTTTCTCCTTCCTACCACTCAGGTGTTCCTGTTGTCATTTGCTGACAGTGACAAAGAGCTTTCTATATTTCAGTCACTTAGAAAAGCTGGAAATATCTACAGAGCTTCTGCCTGGGGACTTGCAGCCACATGCAGGGGCCTGTGCACAGCTGGGAAGTGCCACTGACTCATTATTAAGGATCTCAGCCGGGTGGACATCTAAATCCTGATAATCCATCTGCTGATATACATAGAAAGGGGGGAAACAGTACCAGAAGGAGACCACAGGGCAGGACAGCACTGAAAAGCTCTCTTAAGCGATCCACTGTAGGAAAAGTTGAGCTGTTGCTATTGCTAAGTGAGTTGGGAATTTTTTCCTGATTTTTTGAGGTGAGAGGATCTCCTGGAAGGTAGGAAGTGGCATCAAAACTCTTTTTTCCCTCAAAGTTTGACCCCATCCCAGCTACTGCAATCCCCCATCAAGCTGTTGGTGTAAATGTTCCAGGCAGGTCCTGAGCATGAGGTGAAACTCTATCAAACTCCCTCTATTAAACACCGAATTTCACGGCTGGAGTTTGGAGGCAAAATGACAAGGGTAACCCAAATAAATGGGACGCTTGCAGCTCCCAAAAAGTAAACCCACAGACAGCTCTCTTTGCTTCACCTAAGGAGGTTTGATGTTTGGAAGCAAGGCCAGCTCAACCTCAGACGTACCCCCAAACCCTTTTCATCCAGTTGTGGCATTTCAAGCAGATAAAATTTCAAAGGAACGTTTGGAAATGGACATGTTATTATGGATATAAACATGGATGAGCCATTTTTCGTGAAAGGGAGACAGTGTTTACTGTTGCTGAGCTGTAGAGCAGATAAATAAAAGCATTCTCAAGTACATTCAGCTGTGTTCTGCTACAGGGAGCTGCTCTGGTTGTCCATAAAAACCTCTACAAAAAAACCCACCAGTGTTAGTTCTCCTTCAGTGCTGCTTGCACACCTCTACTTCCACAGAAGCAACTTTTGGTTAAGGGAAAAACAATTGTTTAAAGGTCTCAGCTATTCAGCTGGTGGTTTTTGGTGAAGTGCTCCAGCAGTGATGGCCCTGTGCTCAGCAGGAACCAGGAGGGAGCCACTCTGTCCCCATCAGAATCTTCACCTCAGCCACAGCCTGGGGACTGAGAACATGACTTTGTACCAATTCCATAAAATTGGTACAAATTGAGGCATTTAATTCTCTCATTTTCAAGATGCCTTAAAAAAAACCCCCTTTCTTGCAGGATACACGTGACAGACACTCAACCTCAGCCTTGCTCAGGAAATTGCCTTGCATCTAGAAGGGGAAAAAGCCTCACCAACTTGCCACCTCCATAAATCAGCCATCTGCAGAATGTAAACTGGTGCAGCGTGGCTCTATCAGCACTCACAGCTCAGAGTACTTCGCAGAGGTTTACACAACGTGAACTATTTCTGTCTCTCCTAAAAGAAATCTCATGCTATAAATTAACAAACTTTCCAGGAAACGTGACAAAAACCCACCCATCAGTGCTGACCTCCGGGGCTCAGTTATAGAGCTCATAAAAAGGAGGAGTTTCCCTGGTGGATGAAAGGAGCTGGAGAGCTGAGTTTATCCGCTGGTGTTTGGGGAAGAAGGTCACCCGCGGCACATCGCGATGCCGCTGCAATGCGAGAAGGTGTTTTGGGAAGGGTTTGACAGATGATGAGGGGAAGCGAGGAAGAGACCATTGCAGTCCCTCTCCTTCCTGGCCTTCACAGGCTCCAAGGACATAACCCAGAATCAGCCTGAGAGAGCAGCAGAACTCCTGCTGAACCCAACAGGGCATGGAAAGATACTGCACCATTTGTAAGACTTCATTAACCACCTGTGTTTTCAGCTCTGTGGCACTGGCTGCGGGAGCAGGGCCTCCTCTCCAAGTGCTGAAACGATTTTTGCCTGTGTTTTCCCATTCTCACATTTCTCTCAACTCCTGGACATATATAACACTGCTGCTGAACCAGCCCTGGGGCCAAGAATGCCCCACCACACTGTGCTTCTCTCAGCTCCATCAGAGTTTGCACAGAGGGTCCATCAGGAGCAACACCCTCTTCCTCATGCACGTGGACTGGCAGAAAACTCACTAATTCTTGAAAACTTCAGGAGTCTGGAAGACAAGCAAGAGTGGAAGCAAATGGGGAATGGCTTCCCACTGTTGGAGGGCAGGGATAGATGGGATATTGGGAAGGAATTCCTGGCTGTGAGGGGGGTGAGGCCCTGGCACAGGGTGCCCCGAGCAGCTGTGGCTGCCCTTGGATCCCTGGCAGTGTCCGAGGCCAGGTTGGATGGGGCTTGGAGCAACCTGGGATAGTGGAAGGGGTCCCTGCCCATGGATGAGCTTGAAGTTCCCTTCCAACCCAAACCATCCTGGGATTCTGTTATCTGTGATGCTTTGCATAATTATATTAATACTGGGTATAACTGGGGTTTGGTGGAAAAACACAGGGTTGGTTCCTCTCTGTAGAGTCACTTCGGGGAAAAGTGGCCAAAGAATTGGCCCAGTACATGTTCTTTATTTACATTATGCACACGCTCTGCAGGGAAAAGCACTCTCTTTCTGCAAGACTGCTCAGCACTTAGCACTTTTATAATAATTAGTACATTTATAAAGCTTTTTTGCTTCCTGTTTTGTTTGCAGGATTATAAACCAGTGACGACTCCAGCTGAGGAGCTGGGGATATCCACAACAGGAGTAGACACATAACCAGATTTTTACTTGACTTCGTGACAAGATGAGCTTCACACAACCTTTCTTTGCCCTCTTCTTTACCTTAAACAGTTGCTTTCCTCTTAAGGGATGCCAAAACCTCCAACAGAGCCCTGGGTGCCTGTGCTACCTGCATGGCAGCAGCAAACCTACTAAAGTGGGCCAGGAGACTCGACTCTGCTTCTAAGAAACATCCTTGACATACGATAAAAAAGCCGAATTATGAAAACAGGAAACCACAAGTGGTTTCACCTCTAGTAAGTTCAGCTGTTCCAAAAAAAACCCCCAAAACAAACCCCGAAAACACACTGAGCTGCATTTTCTGAGACAAACTGCACTGACACACTCTCATTGCTGGCTGTCTTCTGCCTCCCACCACGGCCCAAGACATCACTCCGCTTTTCAGAGCATCACCGTATCAGTATCCAGTTACAATGTCACTCACATCAAGGAATTCTTCTCATTTTTCTGTTTTTGGCAACCTTGCCCTGCAGCCAAACCTCCCTCCAGTCTTGCTCATAGACAGCAAGGAGGAACTTCTCCCAGACCTTCATCCCAGAGGAATTTGGATTAATCATGTGAGGAGAAGGATGTCTGGCAGTCCTGAAGTCTCCCTGGTGCCCCTGAGGAGTCACAGCAAAGGGACCGTGCTGTTCCCGTGCTTTGCTCCCAGTGTACCCCTGGTATCCCACGTCCATCTGTCCTTCCTCTCCTTGGCTCCTGGTCTACACCAGCCACATGCCTGTAAAGGAAAATGCTGAAGGAAAATGTTCTGGTGGAAGAACACACAGGGGATTCCACATAGGGGATTTAAAATGAGCAAAAAAGCTTTTTGCCTCACCTCCCCAGGCAAAAAATGTTCCAAAAGGGGGACTTACTGATCCCCAAAACGTGCCAGAAGTAGCAAGTTCCTGCTTCTGTCTGAACACAGAGGAGCTGTGGCAGAACACACCTCTTCATAAGCAACCTAATAGAGAAAATCACAGGATTTGGGGTTATGTTCTCCTTCCTTTCCCCCAGTTCGTTCATATCACAGGCCACACAACCCTCCCCCTCCCAGTGGAAATCCTTGTATGATCTGGCAAACCTGCTGGAGGGCACCTGGGTCACGTCCAGCTCCTGTCCATTCCCCTGCTGCTCATCCCCAGCCTAGGTTTGTGCATAAAAAGCAGAACTAGTTCAGAAGGCAGTGACAAAAAAACCCCAGTCCCAGAGCTGAGAAGGCAGGATGGAGAGATCATCCCTTGAGAGCCTTCCTGGCTTGCTGCTTCACTTCATTCCTTCAAGCCCCTTCTCCCCAGACATGCTGCCCTCTCCCTCATCACCACCTCCTGTGCCCCTGCCCACCTCCAGGAGGACACAGGACAGGGACATCCAGGCTGGGCAATCACAGCAGCCCTGCGTGGGCAGCTCCTGGTGCCAGTGCTCTGGGCAGGACACGGCTGGGAAGGGGGGTTTCACCTCCCCCCAGCCATCACCACAGGAAACATCTCATCTACAGCCAGCAGAAGAGCATTTCCAGAAGGGGGATGACCTCAACTTAAAAAACAAAATGTAAGAACACATATGGGCAGATGACTTTGAAAAGTCTTGTCCCAGATAAAAAAACCTAAAGAAGTAACAAAAAAATACCGTCTTCCTGAAGCTGTCTTAATGCAGCAGCTACAGTGAGACTTGGAATGACTAACATTCCTCCTTCAGCAGCCAAGTGAGACGCAGCTCACCTTCACAACAGAAAATAGATTGGAGATTAATTCATTGTAAATAGAATGTGTATCCAATAACACAGTGCTGTGAAATGGGAAAAACACAGAAAGGATTTCAGGCGAGGGTGTGCCCGAATGCAGAACACTGCATGTCAGGAGATTCATTAATGTGCGGTGCTGGGGGACCCTGAGTGAGGAAATGAGCTCATCTTTTCATCTT
Organism: Falcunculus frontatus; assembly: GCA_013398115.1. Taxonomy (NCBI): domain Eukaryota; kingdom Metazoa; phylum Chordata; class Aves; order Passeriformes; genus Falcunculus; species Falcunculus frontatus. The sequence goes on along the minus strand of VZRV01005559.1, from coordinate 331,760 downwards.
CAGAAATCCCATCTCTTCAGTTCTGTAAAACTGATGGAATTTGTTGTCTTCGTTCCCTGCCCCAGTGAGGAGAGAATTCTACTTCTGTAAAAACATAACTCGATGGATTTCTCCATTTAAATAATTCCATTAAAACTGGTCTTCAAGTGGATTTTAACATGCCATAATTTCAAGAAGTGACTGAAAATTTGAAGTTGTATATTCATCATATATGTTAAGTATATTAAAAATGACAATAAGTGTGGTTTTAAATTATACAGAAAAAGCTTGACAAGTGAACCATATGCTTGAAGACTAGAAGAACTCATTCTGTAGTAATGAAAGTTATTTTTTTCACAAATTATTTGCAATTGAGCACCCTCCCTTATTTTTCAAAGCAGGTCATCTATATTCTCTAAAACGCATACACTCATACTGAATTCTCTGAGGATAACAACATGTAGATACATAAAATAAAAAAAGATAAATAAAAGCGGGTATGCTCAGAAACAAGCCAGCAGTATTTCTCCTTGCAGGTGAGCTGCATCTCCCGGTGACAATTCTGAAGATGTTCTTAGTGACAAGGGCCACCTGCAGCCAGACTGCACTGAAGGGAGATGGGAGATACTTTATACCAAGGTAAGAAGACTCAGTGATCCCTATGGCTCCCTTCCAGGTCCGCTTATTCTGTAATTCTGTGGTTAATTCCCTGATTCTGAGACTGACTTTGACAGCTGTGGGAACCAGCAGTGGTTTCTGGGCGGCTGAGGCTGTCCAGATTTGTTAGTGTTAGTTAAGATAGTTCCAGCAACTGGCGTTAGTTAAGATAATTCCAGCAGCTGGTGTTGCTCCTGCTACAGGAGGAAACACACCGGTGATTAATTACTCCAAGCTCTCGCAAGCACCCGCGGCAGCTTCGTCATTGCATTAATTGGGTGATTTGGCTGCTGGGTGAAAGCACAAACTCTGACTAACTCCTCCAAGTTAATTCACAATTGAAGGAGTCCACCTGGAACTAACTGTCAGCTGCCTTCCTGTGGTCATTAGGTGATACTCGTTGAACGAATAAAGAATCTCCATAAAAAAATACTTAAAATCGGGCAGGATGGATTTTTGAGTCCATGCCTCCAGCCCAAACAAGAACAGGTAGTACATAAATCCATGCTTCAGCTTCGCCCCAGGTGAAGTCTGATGATGACTGAAATAAGTAAAAAGGTTACCTCGTGTCCTGCATATTTCACTTTTTCTCTTATGCAACAAGGTACACTGGGATTTTCTGCTTTTGCAACAGAAAATCCCAGAGGTTTCTGATCTCCACTGCATCTTTGAAGAGTCCTCTGAGGTTCAGAACATTTCCTAATATCAAAGTATGCTCTCCTCCCCACCTGATTTTTAAACACAAAGCAGTTCATCCACTGTGTGGATACACACCCACCTAACTTTAATTCAAACGTGAACAATTTCTGTTTTGGGGAAGATCAAATGTTTGATCTCTTTGCTTGCACAATGTGACCGGGAAGGAGGGGAAACAGGATGACTAATTTTAGAAATACGTTTCATTTTTGTGAAGTCAGAGCATCGTTTACGTTTGACAGTAATGAACTAAAACCATCTTTATTTCAGGCTTTAAAAAAAGAAACCAAACTGGAACAAGTGGAGTCAGTGATAACCCCCTGGGAAGCAAATACAGCTCTCCTTCCAAATTCTTTAGGTTTAAAGGTACACATCACTCATCCATCACAGGGCTGTGAGGGGTGAGCTAACACACAGCTCTGAACCTGACAACATATTTCCTGCCTGTATTAATTAGCATCAGATGAAGATGTCAGTATGAGCACACGCTCTCCAAAATGCCTGTATTTTAAAACATAACGTCCTTTGACCTACCAAAACCACATCCCTCTCTGGTAGGAAAACTCACCAGGACAGCCACCCTATCAAGTGATGGTGAGCATCCCCATAACCATTCCTGGGATGAGCAGACCAAGTGTCCTGTACATGGGGAATAACAGCCAGCAGAACAAAAGGTGTCTGTGTGAGTTGCAACAAGACTCAGCCCCAGATGTCAAACACCTGTATGGAGGTGTCTCTATGTGTGCTAAACATCTGAGCTCCCTCCAGAGCCATCTGAGATCTGATGCCCCATCCCTGGAAGTTTTCCAGGCCATGCTTGGAGCAATGGGGGCTTGGAGCAACCTGGTCCAGTGGAAGGTGTCCCTGCCCAGGGCAGGGGGTGGAACAAGATGGTCTCTGAGGTCCCTTCCAGGCCAAACCATTCTGTGGTTCTGTGGTTGTGTGATGCACTTTGCTCACCCTAATGCAGATTTCAGGTAGAACCCTGTGAAACTTCTGTTATTTCCCCCCTGCTAAAAACCAGGACGGAACATGTGTTGTCTGTTGGTCTCAAACACCAACACTCTGGGAGGTCTGAACCGAGAAAACACCATTTGTGAGAAGAGCTGAGGTGCCAGAAAGGCGCCTTTCTCCAAGGTACCATTCACATCTTCCCTCTACTGGAAGGAGCCCAGGAATATGTCGTCCATATCAGCACTTGCCCGTCCCTAGGATATTCCTGGTGCTGCAGGAAAACATAGTGAGGCATCATCCTGCACTCTGAGCACATGCATTATTGCTCTCCAAAACATGTGTTGAAGCCTTGGCAAGCCTGTGTTCCCCCCAAGGACAGCTCAGGTTCAGCTCAGATTCATCTGCTCTCTCTCCCCACACCAGGAATGGAGGTGATAGGCAGTAGATATATCATCACACACATTTGGGGCACATTATCTGGGGTCACCTGAGAAGCACAGTGCAATTTTGGGTCACTTTTCCTCTCTCTTGTCTGTGCACAGATCTGGTCTCAATCCTTGCATGGGTTATGGCTTGTGATGGTGCTGACCAAATTTCAGATGAGAGGTGTGTCTCCTCTGCACACTTTTCCTCTCCAAGATTGGAAGTTTGAAATCAAATAAGGAAAAAAAAAAAACCCACTACCAATAATTTGAAGCCCTGAATTTGGCTCTGGGGCTCTTATTTCTACAGCATTTGCCTGCAGCAGTGAGGAGGGAGAGATCACAGGGCAGAGGTGGGTCACCACGTCCTTGCACTGCCTGTGGCACACAGACTTGCCTGCCCTTCATCTCTGAAAGATTTATGAGTTCCTCTTTCATCTCATAATCCTTCATTTTTGCCACGTAACCTCCCCCGAACCTGCTGTGAGTCAGCAGGACTTGTCTGTTAAGGCAAGATTGATGCATGACATTGGAACAGATAATGCATGTTCCTGGGTCAGCAGAGGCATGCTGATAAAATATTAACCATCTCTCCTCTCACCCCTGCCTCTCAAGAGGGATGGACCAGGTTCAGAACATGCACAGAGATGCTCCAGGGGCCACTGCCCTGCTGACCCTTTCCCAGACAGACTGAGGTGGTGGTGTGATTGTGCTGCACAAAAGTGCATTTTCCATCTCTTTTGCACAAGTCTTGTGTCCCACAACTCAGGTTTTGGCTGCTGGAGAAGCATTCTTCCAAATGGGACTGAAACACAAACAGTGTTAATCGGTACATACTAAGGGATTGTGTGGCTGGCAAAAATATTCACCACGGGGTTCTGGCCCAACCCTTCCCACATGGTCAAACTCTGCCTCCCAAAGCTCTCCTGGAAAAAAAAACATACCTGAAGTTGGTGCTGCAGTTTGCTTTAGAGGTGGGAACGTGTCAGGAATGAGAGATGGCTGAGAGAAAGCGCTCCCATTTGCTTTAAAAAAAAAAAAATCCCAGAGCTTGATACGGGAGGTCAAATCTGCCAGCTTAAATCACTTTATTTCTTAAAAGTTGCCATTCTTGGCAAATATATCGTGGCCTTCACCTAAAGGCGAAGTTGTCTGTGAATACCATCACATCAGATGTGCACTGCGGCCTCTTTCATCCCCGGCAGAGGAGGGCTGAGGGCTGCAGCCTGAGGGTTGAAAAGATACTTTTCTTTGCCAACAGTTTCTTCGGCAGATTTTTCCCCCTCACCCCCTCCCACCCCAACCTACTTTCACAAAAGAGACAAAAAAAACCCGAAAAAAAACCCCTAAATGGATCCTGTAGTGTCTGCAATGTAAAGAATTAGCTGAATGGGAAGAAATGAACCATGGTCTTTATGTCCTAGTTACAGTCAGTGCAAACATTGCTGCTAATCCCTGTTGTCAGAGGGGACTGGGGAAGAGACACGGATAGATCCCACTGGGAACATTTTGTCTTTCTCAATCCACACTTGAGATCACATTTTTTGTGTGTAATAACGCTGAGTTGTATTAAGAAGCCTGTGGATAACGTGGAGCTGGGGGGGATAATTGCTCACTGTCCATTCCACTGAGTGTAGCATCTACAGCCTTCATATGCAGGGAGGTCTCAGAAACCCATTCATTTCAGGGGAGAAAAAGAAAGCTATTCATTCCCAGCAAATCCCATTTTGCCATGGTAACCCCCCTTCCCGCCCCTCGAGCACAACAGTTGTTCACAGGGGCTGTTTAAAATGAGACAACAAAACCAAACCATCTCCCGTCCAGCCCTGGCATTTTCTGCTCAGAGTTTTCTGGGCAGGGATAACCCAGGGATGGGGAAGGGAAGGGGTGAACAGCTCATTTTGTCCCTTGCCATCCCTGGGGGCATCCCACTTGTGTCCCTCAATGGGACCCATCTCAGGGGTGGAGAGTCCTGTGCCCCTCGAGCTCCCTGGTGGGACAGTGACAGTGACCATGTCATGGAAGCAGGGAACAACGGGGGGAATTTATTTTCTACCCTCTTGTGCCGAGGAGAGGGTTTTGGCTTGCCAGAGCCCATGCAGGGGCTGGGGAAGGGAAAAACAGGCCCCCTGCCAGCTCTGTCCCAATCTGGAAGGATCAGCCCTGTTTTCTGCGGTCCCTTCCACAGGGAATGTGCCCATGGGTCCAACAGCAGCTGGGCATCAGCACAAATCTCACCACTTTGGGGGCCTCCAGCTGTCCTGGCCTCCTCTAGCCATCCTTGGGTAGGAGCTCGGGAGCTCACAGCCCACAGCCACCACCAGGAAACTCGAGTTTGTGCTACTGGTAGAGCGTTTGGTGATCACTAAAGCTGTGTTCCAGCTGCTGGGGAGGACACGGGGGATTCAGGGCTTCTCCTGGTGCAACACTGAGCAGCCTGGTGTCGTGGAAGGTGTCCCTGCCCATGGCAGGGGGGTGGAATGAGATGATCATGGAACCACAGAATGGTTTGGATTGGAAGGGACCTTAAAACTCACCCAGCCCCACCCCCTGCCATGTGCAGGGACACCTTCCACTGTCCCTCTTTGCTCCAATCCCCATCCAGCCTGGCCTTGGACACTGCCAGGGATCCAGGGGCAGCCACAGCTGCTCTGGGCACCCTGTGCCAGGGCCTCCCCACCCTCACACACAGCAATTCCTTCCCAATATCCCATCTATCCCTGCCCTCTGGCACTGGGAAGCCATTTCCTGTGTCCTGTCCCTCCAGGCCTTGTCCCCAGTCCCTCTGCAGCTCTCCTGGAGCCCCTTGAGGCCCTGCCAGGGGCTCTGAGGTCTCCCTGGAGCCTTCTCTTGTGCAGGTGAACACCCCCAGCTGTCCCAGGCTGGCTCCAGAGCAGAGGGGCTCCAGCCCTGGGAGCATCTCCGTGGCCTCCTCTGGACCTTCTTTAACAGGCCCACATCTTTCTTGTGCTGAGGACCCCCAAGCTGGGTGCAGTGCTCCAGGTAGGCCCTCACGGGGCAGAGTGGCAGGGGGAAACACCTCCCTTGACCTGCCCATGCCTGTTTCAATGCAGCCCAGGGTGTGTTTGGTCCTCTGGGCTGTGAGTGCCCACTGTTGGCTCATGTCCTGCTTTTCACCCTCGAGAACCTGCACGCCCTTGACAGGCCTTGATCCATATGGTCCCATCCAACTCAAACCATTCTACAACATCCACCTCAAGGTCTCCCCTGTGTCTCTCCATCCCTCTCCCTTCCTGATGCCCCATCTGATGCGCAGGGAGACTCAGGGTGCAGGAACACTCTGGCCCAAACCATTTTGATCTTACACCAAAATTACAAGTCAAGTTACGGCTTCCACCAGAACGATCAAGACTGAAGTGAGCTGTCCAACACCCTGTTGGCAGGAGACCGTCTTCCAGCCAAAGTCCTTCATGTAGTTATTATCTGAGCAGCGACTGATGTCGCATCACAGAAGATTCACGGGGCAAGGAACGGAGCAGGGAAATCCAGCCAAAATCCAGGCAAGCAGTGTTGGGAAGACAGGAGCTCCTCAGCACATGCTACAAGTGCTTTAACTCAGCGGCATCACCTCTATTGAGAGCAGGGCTTCCCACAGCTAAAAATCACATCATTTTTGGTTAACCTGAATTTGCATTTGGGAGCAAATAAGGGGTTCCTGGCATAAACATAATTTCAGTAAAAACTAGAATTAAGGGCTGGTTTTGGTTATGAATTAATGGGTCGTTTTATTTTTGTAAACGCAAAGAGAGCACAAAATGTTGGGAAATAAAAACAGCTGTTTGGACCAGGTGTTTTTAAAATAAATCCCAGCACCACCACAGATTTTATCCTGCACTTTATTGTTGACTGAGGTGAATGAAGCCCTTCTGGTGACCCAGACTTTTCCTTGCTACGTCCTGGGCATAAAACCCTCCCTCTCTACAGGCAAACAAAGTTAGTCAGTTGGTCACACCACAGCCTATTAATATGTAGATATTTTAATCACTCTCTAGATCCTCTCGCAAATTGCTCCTTATGGCTTTTTCAAAGCACACAATTAATTTCCTGGTTTTTAGTGGCACTTCTTCGAAAGTTTCTCGTCTGTCCAGAGCATTTTCTCCTCTCCAAAGACTCAGCACTTAGTGGGATGTACCCCTAGCACTGCTGCCCCAAAAAAAGTAACTTTAGAATTAGAGAAGTCTCAAAGCAAATTGTCTTTGTCTAAACCAAATAGCTAATTCAGCTGAACCGCCCATTCCTGGATGGAGAAACCACTCCTCTCCATTCACAAGAATGAGAATTTAAGGTTGCAATGAATCCCACTAAAAAGTCCCTCTAGAAAAAAAAAATCCTGTAATGACAGAGTTTGACTCATACTCAATTCACTGCAACTGTGGGGCAAGGGTGAGAAAAGGAGGGAAAATAAATCCAAAGGCTTCTCCATTCTCAAATTTTCGCTGAAAAGGCTCTGACATGAGCAAAAGCATATTAAAACTAAGCGCCTGGAGAAATGACTGCTCCCAGCTGTCTGTCCTGCCTCCTTCCCCTCCAGTGTCACCGTGTGTGTGACACAGACAGCCTGGCTCAGGCAGCAGCTGTTAAACCACTGGAAATTTCACACAGATTTAGGGTTTCTTTCATATATGAAGTGTAACCTGCAGCTGTTGAGCAGCTGCTGCGTGGGAGCTTAACCACCCGTGCAGCAGAGCTGGGCATCCCGGGCCAGGGGGAGGACAAGTACCTGGGGGAGCCAGAGCACCCACATTTGATCTGCACCAACCACAGCCTGGCCCCTGGTCCTCATCAGAGCTTTGGTTTCACTCAGGACCACGGCTTTGGGGACTTGTCTGAATGGTCCCTGCTCCCTTCAGGCTCCAGGTGCACCAGCCTGGTGCCATCCAGCTCAACCCCTCCTGGAAGGAGTGCTGTGACTTTGCAAGCGTGGACACAGCCTCTGCACCCTGTGAGTCCTTAGAGTATGCAAACATCCAACATTTAGGCTGAAAGGTCTACGTGACAACGAAATAACAGAATGTATTTACAGATCATAAAATCACAGAATTACTTGGGTTGGAAAATCCCTCAGAGGCCATCGAGTCCAACCATGCCCCAGCACAGCCAAGTCCACCACTGACCCACATCCCCAGGTGCCACATCCACGTGGCTTTTAAATCCCTCCAGGGATGGGGACTCCAACACTGCCCTAGGCAGCTGTGCTGAGGATGGACAATCCTTCTGATGAAGAAATTTTTCCTAATCTCCAGTCTAACTCCCCATGGGATCCAAATCCCCTGTTATTGGACTTTTCTGTGTAGCGAGGACAATCAAGTTTCTCACCCCTTGGCTATGCCGAGGTCTTAAACAGTGACGGCCACTGGCATTTTCTGGACTCCTCAGGACAGAAATGGAGCCCTGGGTTCAACACAGGACATTCAGGAATGTTGTTCCACAGCCATGTGGGAACTACAAGGATCCTGTTTGCTCCTGTAGGCAAACATAGTTTCATTACCTGGGGAACACTGCCTTGAGCCTCCAAAAAGGCTGAAACAGCAGGATTGTTAACCTGGAGGGCCGCAGCCACACTAAGAGTGCAACCATTTCAGTGCCCCTCAACCAAAGCAGAGTTTTCACTGCTGTTCAGGGTTTGTTGGGGTTTGCAGCTCCCAAACCACCCAAGATGCCAGCAACGACCAGAAGCTTCCCTGGCAGCTGGTGTTTCCACAGGCTGGGCTACACCAGTGTCTTGGAGCAGGCCTTTCCCACCCTGCTCCATGTTCCTTTCCCGAAGGCACTGAGAAGGTGCCCAAGTGGGATTGTCCTGGGATCCTGTGTTAACTTTAACAGATAGAGCATCTGATTTACAATACCAGCCTCTTGATCAAGAACTGTCAGTTTTCCACCATGGACAGAAGAATCACTTGGTTTTTCCATAGTTCTCACATCTTCTCTAGACAAGCAAAGAAAACCAAGCAGAACGTTGGCTTAGAAAATGCAATCAAGTAATTTCTGTGTCCTACTCTTCATGGAAAGAGAGTTCCAGTTAACTTCATCTCATCTAACCCCATCCATTGTGTTTTCCAAACAAATGATCTTATCCTCTCACCATAAAAGCTCAAGACGATCAGATTGTTTGTTGTTGCCACTAAGTTGTTTTAATTGATAAGGACAAGTGAGTTTATTTAGCCTGTTGGTGTCCGTTGAAGAAATACACGTGAGAAATGCTCCAGACCGGTTCCAGTGGTGTTTCATTGGTGGTACCTAATGAGACTGCCAAAACTGTGTAGTGTTCACTCTCTGAAGGTAATGTGGGGAAAAAAATAGCATTGCAGGACACCATTCTACATCAACCCTGTTGTGGGCCACATTTTTGCCACACACATCACACTGTGAGTGGTTTCCTAATTTCTTTGCATGAAATTAATGAAGAATGAAATTCAGGTTTACGTTTCAAGCAGCCACACACCCCACAACAGTTTCACTGAGGGTGTATATTAAATATAAATGAAATATTTGCTCTGGTTTGTTACTTCGTATCAGCCTCAGCCGGAAGATATCCCACTGCCAACCCTGGGCTCCCGAGGTGGAAAATGTTTCTACTGACAGCACAACCCTCGTGAGAGCACCCAAGCCTTGCACGCGCACTCTGGGTGATGAAGCAGGAGACTTTCCAAAGAGAAGCCATGGTGCTGATGGATGAACTCTTAGAACTTAGGGATGGACCTGGGGCAGTACCTCAGATCTACCCGCCTTTGAGTTCCCCAGAGTTTTTGTGTTTGTGTTACAGCATGAATTTGTCTGTTCTTGCCCTTTGACACATTCTCAAAACCAACAGAGCTGTTGAACTCCCACTGAAGAGCACTTACAGAGGCTGGCATGCTTTTCCCAGGAAAAAAATCGTACAGAAAGGAAACACTGCAACCAAAACATCCACATCCCTGGCTGCATCTAGCCCACAGGCACTGCAATGAGAGGCAATATACCTGTAGATATCAGAGTGGGTGGAAATTATAAAAATTTCCAACTCGAGAGGCAGTTTCCTTCACGCAGCATCATCTCCCTGCTCCTTTTGAAGAAAGACACTCACTGCTTTGGAATCTCAAGAATTTAGAATTAAACACACCCCCTCCCCCCCTTTTTTTCTTCTTACCTTGTAGGTGGGAAATATTACAATGCTAATTGACATTTTCAATCACTGATCCTTTGAAAAACACCTACATGGCACTGCTGATAAAATCTGTGGGCAGCACCAGCATTGGCAGCTATCACTGAGGGCAGGGCAGCTGCACTGGGATCCTTCAGCCAGCCAGAGGTGTTCTGACAAACCCCGTTTTCACGGAGCTGTACAGAAAGTTGCAGCTGTAGTTGTTGTCTCTGTGGTGAGAAAATGTGTTCTGGAGGGTTTCAGCTGAAAAATGATACAACTGCAGTGACATTGAAGAAGCTGGTAGCAATGCCGATAAAATAAAAGGACTGGAGAAGTTATTTTAAGGGAGAAGTATTTTCAGGTCACTGTATCAAAAGAAGAACAAAACCATATTCAATCCACCATATCCACTCCGAGTTCACAGCTCTGGCTGGGGCTGGGGCATCCCCACAGCAGAGAGGGTGGTAAGATTTTTAGATATTGCATAAGATTTTAGATATTGAGTGAGGGTATTTGCCAGCTGGGATCCTTGCCCACAGCAGATTCCATCCATCCTGTGTTCCAAAGGCACCATTCTCTCCGTTTTAGCTGAAGAAGGGTTGAAGAGTGCTTTGATCACTGCTTATGAGAGCCTGGATTGGGGAAATAATTAATGGGTACTAATTAACCCCCGGCAGACAACTGCAAATAAGAGCAAATCTCCCTTTCTCCAAGGGTTTGATTAACCACATGGGACAACCCTCATGGGAGGAAATAGACCTGCATTTCTTGGTGTCCTCAGCTCCGGACGTCACCTTTCTCAATGGTGTCCTTCTGCCAAACACAAGTTATTGTGTGTCTATGGTAATGGGGTATGGGGGGGAAGAAAGTGAAACAAGGAGGAACCGGATGCTTTTCTTCTGCTGAGGAAACCCTTTGGCACCACGAACCAGCCTTTCTTGGGAAGCAAGATGAGAAGAATTCCCTGAAGAATGATCCGTCCTTTGCAGGAGAGAAAACTCTCCCAAAGCACAACTCGTTCTTCCTGCTGCACCAGCCAGCCCTGATGCTGCTCGGGGGATGGCTTTGTCTTTCTGCAGTTGTGTCAGGACATTTATCGTCACTGCACAGGAGAGTGCTCAGTAATTGCCTGGTGTTTTCATCCTTCCCCTGCACAAGTCCATGTCCTTCCAAGTTCTTTTTTCCTCCTCTTTGTGAAGGCTGAGGAAGAATGAGAGCCTTGGCCTGGGCTGCCAGCAGTGACCTAGAGGGAACAGAAAAGCCACTAAGCAACATTTGCTCCTCAGTATTAGGAGAAACACACTTAATTGGACTAATCTGGCAGGGGTGCTCACGTTGTTCAGTGTGGAGTGTCTGTGCCCAGGACAACCCATGATGATCTAAAGAGGTGGCCCCCAGTCACTCCTGGATGGAGCCCCTGGAGATATGGGCTCCCAGCCTACAACCCTCCCTCTGCAAAGGCTCCAGATGCTGCAAAGAACAAAGAGAAGCAGCTCTTCGAGAAATTAAATCCATTTGGGCACGGGGCTCAAATTAGAGTTGTATCTCTCAAGGTTTAGAAAAGCACGTGTCCATGTCCCTGCAGTGTCACTGCTGTGGCTAGCTGCTGATGGCCAGACAGGGATGGTCCCAGCTGGAAGGTGTTCGAAAATCCTTGGAGAAATTCATGGAATCACAGAATCATTTGGGTTGGAAAAGCCTTCAGAAACCATCAAGTCCAGTCGTTCCCCAGCTCTGCCAAGGCCACCACTGACCCATGTCCCCAAGTGCCACGTCCACACGGCTTTTAAACCCTTTCAGGGACGGGGACTCCACCACTGCCTTGGGCAGCTGGGCCAGGGCTGGACAATTCTTTCCATGGAGAAATTTTTTTTCATGTCCCACCTGAGCCTCCCCTGGCCCAGCCTGAGGCCGTTCCCTCTCCTCCTGTCCCTGTTCCCTGGGAGCAGAGCCCGACCCCCCCCGGCTGCCCCCTCCTGTCAGGGAGTTGTGCAGAGCCACAAGGTCCCCCCCGAGCCTCCTTTTCTCCAGCCTCAGCCCCTTTCCCAGCTCCTTCAGCTGCTCCTCACAGGACTTGTTCTGTACAACATGATGTTCCTGCCTGGCTCCTGGTAATGATAAACTGAGCAGAGTGAAGGAAACACCAGCTTCAGGTTGGTTTTTTTCAATTTTTTCTGTTCTTAGACTTGTATAGTGTAAAGTTCATTAGCTTAGCTGCCCCTATCGTAGGGTTTTCCTTCCATCTGAAGGCTCCTCCGAGACACCTTGCAGGAATTTTGTGCTTATGAAATTGTTCCAACCTCTGCAGCTCAGCTCCCCTTGGAACAATGCATTCTCTGTGAGCCCCTGAATAGAAAACATCAGCCCATAGTGATAGAGCTCCTGTTAGTGCCCAGCCCTAGACATGGGATAAAAGTGCTTTTCAATGTGTACTTGGGAAAAAAAAATGTCTTTTAATGCTCCCACAGTACTCCTTTTACAATGCCAATGCCACTTACAGCCATTGATAGGAAGAAGTTGGACTAATCTTAGCAAGAAGTTCCCATGACCTTTCAGTATCTGCAATACTGCAACTTTTCTTAAAATTATCTTTGCGGGGAAAACAATGTAAAATATACCAAAGGATTTATAGCGGACAAACAACTACTTGTTAAGGAGCCCAAATGTTACAGGAAGATGTTTTTGGTGATTTTATGCAGCTGGTATGAGGAGGGCAAAACTCACAGAGATCAAGCGGGAAAATTTAAGAAGAAAATGAAAGTGAGTCAAAGGGTTCAGCAGTGATTTCACACAGTGCTTCATGGAGCATAACCTGGGGAACTCCCTGCCCTCTTATAATATCTCAAACTAGCAAGTAAAAATGAAGCAACAGTGATGAGATACTGGAATCCCCTTCACTTTCTTAGAAGCAATAAAAAGACTCCGCAGAAAAAAAGTTTAAAACCTCTTGTTAGGAAGCAAGGTCATAAAAGGATGGACAAACCAGCAGATTAGAGACAGAAAAATAAATCTTTGAGCAAACACACATCGAGCAGCAGCACTGGGATACAAGAGCTAATGGAAGAAGAGGCTGAATTAGGAAGAAATAAAGAGAAAGACGGAAGGAAATCTCTTCTCCCTGATGTCTTTGTGTACGGTAAACTGTGCTCACCGAGAAGCCATTCAACACCTCTGCCAAACAAAGCTTTTATTCTGGCCTCTGCATGTTTTAGTCAGCCAGACTGACCAAAATCCCCCCAAAAATGTGACAGCTGGAATAAAATAGAGATCCTGGGAGAGCAAACATAATCACAGAATGGCCTGGGTTGGAAGGGACCTTAAAGCTCATCTCATTTCACCCCTGCCATGGGCAGGGACCCCTTCCACTATCCCAGGCTGCTCCAAGCCCCATCCAACCTGGCCTTGAAATATATCAAAATGATACCAAAAAAAAAATTGTAAAAAAAATTTGGTTTTTTTAAGGACCAGGAAACAGTCAGAGGCCAGAGCTGAGAAAATTAAATGCAAATAGGTCCTGTGGTGCAGGGAAAAAAAAAAAAATCACACTGTTGAAATGTGTCATCCCGTGACACGTTTTGGGGGAGTAACTCTGAAAAGCAGCAGGCTGTTAAACAGTCATCTGTTTCCAAGTGGGAAGCGCACAATTTCAGAACCAGACCTTTTCCATACATAAATGGTGGGAGAAGCACTTCATTCTTTTTATGACATGGAACAAGAGGAAAAAGAAGAAGCTGCGGAGACTACCTTGGGCTGCAGTTAAAGTGTGATGGTCAGATGTGTGTTCCTGTCGGTCTGGCTCTGCTGGGACCCTGGACAATGACTCTGTGTGGGCCAGAATGAGTGTCCTCGTGTGATCTCTGGGTTTTCCATTTCAAAATTGAACTCCTTAAAAAAGCCCAGATTAGCTCTGTTACTTGAGGCTTTTCAGCACAGGGGTTTGCCATGGCACAGGTGTGGTTATTCCTGGGACATTGTGGTGACACCCTTTGGAAAACTGCCCACAAGCCTAATGTATTTTACATGTATTTTAAAATTTGTAAGAAACAACAAGCTTCTTTTCGTGCAAGTAGGCATGAAAATATATGCAAAAACTGGAATAGATTCCTTTATTTTCATTGGGCCTTGCAGACAGCACCACTAACTGTTTACAGGCTGTCCTTTTAAGATTTATTTTTATGTTTGGGTATCCAGAGGCAGGCTCTGCAGCTTCTGCTCAAGTAGAACTCCTTTTCCTGCTGTCAGCGAGTAGTTTTTTCCTAGTAAAAACAACCCTTATTTTTACTAGCAACAGCTGCTGTCCTGGGCTCAGCTCAGCAGCACCCAATCTCCTCATCAGATGTGGGAGTTTTCCCTTCAATCTGGGAAACACCAACAACAGCTCTGATCTTTTTTCTTTTAAACCAAGGGTTCTCCAGCCCTCGAACAGGGATGAGCAGGGCCTGAATCCAACTCCCTGCTCTCAGAATATCTTTGGGATGTGGGCAGTGAGCTCATGGCTGGGCTCTGCCCATGGCCAACCCTCCAAAGAGGAGTCCACAGACCTGAGCCAGACCAAATTCCAGCACGGTCACCTGGAAGATCTGCACTCCCAGCACTCACCCTGTCCACACCAGCCTCCTGCTGAACATCAGGATGGGATGTGGGTCCCTAAACCCCTGGACATTTCTGGGAAACTCTAAATGAAAGAAAAAGGATCCTTTCCTGGCTGTAGAAGGTCTGCAATGCCAGACGTTCCGGCTGCCTACATTCAGCCTCAAGGCCCCTTTGTCTAATGTGACTTATTCATAATTACTCAAGCTGCTAATTTTCCTCTTATGTAAATGATCTCGGGAGGCAAAGCATGAAGGCAGCTAGGCACGTACAGGATAATGGATTGCAGGAGGAAAGAATGGAGCTAGCATGATGTGAGAACGGCTCTGGGTGCTAGGCAGATTCCAGCAAACTGGAACGCTTCTGGGAATTCCCTAGAAATGCAGGTGGTACCAAAAAAAAAAAAGTCCTCCTCAGATTAATGACCAAAAAATTGGAAGGGTGAAACATTTCCTCTCCCATGGAAAAAAATCCACCCTAGTGCTATGGTCCTCCCTCCCACACGAGCCCCATCTTCCAGCACTGGGATGTTCAGTTCAGCCACCCCAAAGGCACAGCCCTTGGGGACAGCCGGGTCAAGACTTTTGAGGACATCCTGTCTGCGTTTACTGTGCTGGAAAAACTTCAAATGAGGCATTATAAACAAGCTCATGGTTTTTTTCACAGCTTCTCCACCTGACAGCTGAGTGGCCATCTCCTGAGAGCACACGGCCCTCAGCACGCAGACACGAGGGCTCGCTTTTGGATGCAGAGTAAACACCAGCAGACGCACATAGCCATCACCAGGAGGTTATCCCAGGCACTTCTGTTTCTGTGCTGGCCTCTATTGCATCGCCAGCACTGAGTTTTCTGTCTTAAACCTCACTGGTCTCCAAGTCAAGTAGTTTACCCTCAGAGTTCATGCCATAGCTCCCTGCCTGACTGCAGTCTGTGTTTTGCTAACCACAAGGATGTCGGGAGAGGACAAGGCTGGATTTCCACAGGACACTGAGGCTGTTGCTTGTTTCACATGATGTGGAGAAGTGCTGAAAAGCAGCCCTGAACAGACCTACTGGAGCTCCAGCTCATCCATATAGTCTCCAGACCTCAGCAGGGATTCGTTCAGCTGTAAACCTTCGCTTACCACAGATGGGGACTGAGGTTTTCACACGTCTCTGTTAATTTTTAGCCTAATGGGGCTGAACCCTGTGGCCAGCATTTTCAGCTCTCTCGATTTCCTGAGATGTGACTTCTTCCCACGGGAGGTTTGGCCTCGTGTACAGGAACAGCATTTTTGCTCTCCTTACCTTTCACAGACGCCCAACAAAGCACCCATGGACTTCACCATGCAGTGCTTCCAACCAAAAACAGTTATAGCTCAGCTAGAAAACACAGGATATTCTCAAGTTATAAAGAGTTTGATTGACACATCTGCATACAGCTGAAAAGGGAGAAAGCAGCCAGAGGCCAGTGAAGAGTTAACAAGGATGGAAATGCTCACAGAAAGCTTTGAGAAGGACAGGATTTCACCTCTCCCAAACCCACTCACTGTCCCACCAACCTGTCACAGAGAATAAGGAGCGAAGCTGTTTTTGAACAAACACACACAACCAGGGGGACTTGAACTTGGGCTTCTTAATGGGAAGGGTCACAGATTTTCCTCTGGAGGTTTTTCCTCTTCCAGAGGAGAGGAAACAAAGATGTGGGATCTGTCTTAGTAACTGGAGGAAGGAGAGGGCAATTCCAGCTTCTCTTCAGAAAAAGAGCAACATGGGTCAGTCAAAGAGCTGAGTCAGCTAAGCACCATCTGTGTAATTAAGCATAACATGAACAAGATACTTTCTTGGGTTTTCTTCTTTTATCTTCATTCATTTACTGCAAATCTTTTTTTTTTTAGCCTCATGTACCCTTTCATCTGTCTTGTCTAGTGGTACAGCTGTGTGAGGGTGAGCTGAGACACAACAAGGTGCTCCCCTGCCCCGGGGTTGAAGACTCTTCAAACTGGGCTATGGGGGCTTGAAATCACTGTCCTACCTTCCCAAAATACTGCTGTGATGGGCACTGAGGTGGGCTTCAACAAGGTCTGCAAAAGGTCCCTGAGGGGCAGCTCCGATCTCTGCTCCTTGGGACAGGGACAGGACCCAGGGAACAGCTGGAGCTGTGCCAGGGAGGTTTAGGTTGGATGTCAGGAAAGGTTCTTTCCCCAGAGGGTGCTGGACACTGCCCAGGCTCCCCAGGGAATGGGCACAGCCCCGAGGCTGCCAGAGCTCCAGGAGCGTTTGGGCACCGCTCCCAGGGATGCCCAGGGTGGGGTTGTTGGGGTGTCTGTGCAGGGCCAGGAGCTGGACTGGATGATCCTGTGGGTCCCTTCCAACTCAGGACGTTGTAGGATTCATGTCAGACACCACTTGGGTCATGAGCTGCTGAGGATCAGGTATGGGAGTGAAAAAGGTCTCTCCAGTGACCAAAAAACTCAAGAAAGATCTCTGACCTGTAGCAAGACAGTTGAATGTGCACGAGCCTAAGAAAGGTGCAGCGCTTCACACTGCTCAGCAAGAACAGCACCCGTGCCCACCTATGGCCCCACACACTCCTGGACCCAAGCACCTCCCTGAAATGGTTAAGTCAAATAACAGCTAATGCTGTGGCACCAGCTGATACTGTTCAGAGCTGGTTTTCAACTTTTAAATGCTATTTTTAATTCACCCCTTGCCATCTGTCTTGATGCAAAACACCTATCCCACGAAAAAACCTTTCAGTTCCACCAAGCCCCAACAGACAATTTTATGCAGAAATACCTAATTTATCACACAGTCAAAAGAACATTGCACTTTCACTTGCGGCTCCAGGAAGCAGCATGCTCTTAGGATGTCACTTGTTGGGTCTGTTCCTCATTTCCTGCCCAGAAAAATCCCTTAGCTTTCAACAACTATATCTCAGGGCTGCAACCTGCCCCTCACCTTTTCTGGTTGCTTGTTGGGTCAAGAGCCCAGAATGGGACTGGGCAACACAGAGATGTCACTGATCCCTTTCCAAATTGTTCCATGTTCTCCAGAGATTAATATTCAATAAAGCCCCTCCTCTCTGATACCTGCATCCCTTTCCATCTCATTTTAAAACAGTTGTGTTCAAGCTGTGTGAATCAGTGAGCTTTAAGAGAATAACATTATTCCTTGAGTATTGACTGGGTAAAAAGTGATTTTATACATTAACCCTTTCACTATTGTCTGGAAGTCAAACTACAGCTAAATTATAGCTTGGGACACTTGATTGTAGAATTCTAAAGCAGTTTGGGTTGGAAGGAAGGTTAAAGCTCATATTGTTCTAACACCCCTGCCATGGGCAGGGACACCTCCCACTGTCCCAGGTTGCTCCAAGCCCCATCCAGCCTGGCCTTGGACACTGCCAGGGATCCAGGGGCAGCCACAGCTGCTCTGGGCACCCTGTGCCAGGGCCTCCCCACCCTCACACACAGCAATTCCTTCCCAATATCCCATCTAACCCTGCCCTCTGGCACTGGGAAGCCATTCCCTGGGTCCTGTCCCTCCAGGCCTTGTCCCAAGTGCCTCTGCAGCTCTCCTGGAGCCCCTTGAGGCCCTGCCAGGGGCTCTGAGCTCTCCCTGGAGCCTTCTCTTGTGCAGGTGAACACCCCCAGCTGTCCCAGGCTGGCTCCAGAGCAGAGGGGCTCCAGCCCTGGGAGCATCTCCGTGGCCTCCTCTGGACTGGCTGCAGCAGCTCCAGGTCCTCATGCTGTTGGGGACTCCCTTTAAAAGTAATAAAATGTACTAAACCCCAAAATTATTCCACATTTGTTCAACAAAGGTGGTACAGGACCGCTGAATATCTGCTCTGTGTGGGGCTGGGGTTTTCCCCTCCTGGGCAGGATGTCAGCAATGTTCCCATTCCACACAGAAACCACACATTACAGCTTTACATGCTAAAAATCATCAGCACCATCATATCCCCCTGCAGAGCTGGAAGCAAGCCCAAGGAGCCTTCACAATCACTTAGCAGGTATCAAACAGTAGAGAAGACACCTCTGTTTCCCTTGTGCATCTTTACAAACTGAAAGCACAGCCAAGTACCACACACGGGCTGAACTGTGCATGTCCAAAGCAGGCTGGCACCATTCACGATGGCAAAATAATTTGAGTCAGGGTTGACTCGCTCTTCTTCACTCTTAACACCCCCTCAGGTTCATGGTGTTCAGTGGTTTCTTTAAAAATTTAGCCCTTGGGCCTCTGTTCTGGCTGTCCCCAGCACAAAACCAAAAGCTGTTTCCAGTGAATGCTGGGGAAACAGTGATCAAACAGCTTGGGAGTGAAAAGGTGAACAAGCCTCCCCAAATCCACGATTTCAAACTGGCCATAGTGATGTCAAACAGCTTTCTGTGTAGGGAAGAAGAGATAGGGAAGTGATTAACTTTTAATTAATTTAATAAGTGAGACAGCCAAGGCTAAAGCTGACACACAACTGAACTGTGTCTACAAGACAGAGGTGAGGAGGGACCATTCCAGGTGGCACTTTCATTTCTGGAACCAGGTCCTGGCCAAGTTCAAGCTCTCTAAGCACTGCTACAATGAATTGCCTTCTCCATAGCTCCTGTAGTCCTCATTCCACTGTGTTTTTCGATAATAGAATCGTAAAAAACCAGAAGGAACTACGGAGAAGGAACATTTTCAGTTTCTCCTCTGAATTCTCTCATGCAGCAGTTACTTGCCTGGGAAACAACTGGCCAGCAAATCAGGATCAAAATAAATTTTTGTCCAAGGATTTTTTTTTTTTAAAGACTAAATTCTCCTAACTACAGAAAAAATCAGAGAATAATAGCACCAGCACCCATAAATGATTCTGCCTCTTCAAAGTATCAAAATAAATCAATTTTCCAGTTTTGGGTTGGCCAAAATTGTTGCAAAGTATCTATTGTAGCAAAAGTATTAGCTCCCGATGCCATGTTAATTGAAGATTAGGCTACAGAGTTTCTAATCAGACAATGGAATAATTTGAAGGTAGATCATCAGAACGGACAATTTTGTATTGTCAGACCATGAATATCAGCTACAGCTGAAAAGCAAAAAGCGTCTACCCAGGAATGTGGTCCATCTACAGAGACTTGTGTAAAGAGGGACAAAAAACAAAAAAAAAGAAAAATGAGGAAAAATCATGATTGAGGATGTGGATTTCTTCATAATGGCAAAACTAAAGTTGCATTTTAATAGGCTTCAATCAGCAAAACTAAATTACATTAATAAGTTTTTAAAAATCTGTTTTCTGAACACGCATGTGAAAGACTGGTTCTCCTCAAGGCCGCACCTCCCAGCTTACAGCAAATTGTCCAAGCATGGGACTAGGGCTCAGGAGAGGGGGTTTTTTTATGTTTTACTGATATGGTATTGCACTGGGGATTTCCTTTAAAGAGCAGCAGCTAAAGGCAGCAAAGCGAATTTCCCAGCTAACATTTCAAGGAAATGAGAAGTGTCTCAGCCCTCTTTGAAAGCCTCTTCTGTCACTGCATAGCATGAGCATATCTGCTAAAGTCACTCTGCAAAAATCCCCCTCTCGAATGAGGGCTCTGAAACCTTCTCAGAAGATGAAACCCTGCAAATTTCTCTGTAATGAGAAATTTCTGTCTGCCAGCAGCGTAAATTTACCGGGGAAAAAAAAAATTACATAGTTTAGCAGAATTTACTTAAGGAAAGCTTCATGGTGGGGTGTTCTTTTAAACACTTGTGCAATGATAAAGTCAAAGTCAAAGATCCAGATAAACTGAGATATACTCCAGTCAAAGATCTGGAGAGGCAGTGGGGACCTCACCAGCCTTTCCCAGCTTGCAGGGCAGGATGCTTTAATGGCACCTGGTGCATTCCCAAAACACCCACCTTATGCAAACAGCAACAACCTGTTGGGTAAAACACGGCCTGTCCTGGCTTGGGACAGGCAGGTCCTGTCTCCCAAATGGCACATTTGGTTCATGGTCTCACTGAGACCCTTCCTATCCTGTGGGGCTTGGTGGGTGCCTCAAGAGCCACCCTCCTTTATAGGGTCACAGGATGGTTTGGGTTGGAAGGGACCTTAAAGCCCATCTCATCCCACCCTCAGCCATGGGCAGGGACACCTTCCACTAGCCCAGGGTGCTCCAAGCTCCGTTCAGCCTGGCCTTGAATGTTTCATGGTCTCAAGCTGCACCAGAGGAGGATCAGGTTGAACATTCAGAGGAATTTCTTTACAGAAAGGGTCATTTAACACTGGAAGGGGCTGTCCAGGGAGGTGTTGGAGTCCTCACCCCTGGAGGTGTCCAAGGAAGGCCTGGACGTGGCACTCAGTGCTCTGGGCTGGGTGACAAGGGGGGGATTGGGCACAGCTTGGACTCGATGGTCTCGGAGGGCTTTTCCAATCCAAGTGATTCTGAGATTCTCTTCCCTGGGATGGGGCATCCACCACCCCTCTGGGCAATCCTTTCCTTCCCTTGGACATGGCAGCGCAGGTACGTGCTGTTTTTAGCCATGGGGAGTTATCTGTCCATGGCCCACAGGACAAGACGTTGCCCAGCGAGGTCCTGATGTGCCTGGTGGTCATTCCCAGCCCCCGGGGCCCCTTCCCACCAGCCCTGCAGGGAACAGCCAGGCCCTGCCCCTCGCCTTCACCATCCTGCATGAAGAGTGATAAATGATGAGGGATTGGCTAAATTTCTAGCTGATCCATGCCTGAATAAGTGCTCCCAGCTCTCCCAGCCACACAGGGAAGCTGTCATCAGCTGACTTGAGCCCCCTTTTTCTCTCTCCTCGGCACACAAGGAGCAGCCCCAGCCACAGCGATGCCTTCAGAGCAGAGCGTGCTCAGCACAAATATTGCTGCTGTTACTCACAAGCAGTAATTAGAGAGGGCTTTCTCCACCCAGGCACTTTGCAGCGGAGTTGGATGCAGCATTTGCTTTGATGATGAGCTGCATCAACCAATCTGGCCCCATCCAAGGAGCTCTTTATGCAGGAGACCCCCCCAATCCAGGGAGGAACTCACGTTCCTTGAAGGATACCAGCACTGAGCTCCACTTGGATGTGGGATGAGCTGGATTGCACCATTCTTTGGAGCAGAGCCATGAGCAGTCATTTTTACCAGCTGTCCCTATAAGGCAGATCTGGGAAAATTACTTTTCTAGCTCCTTTCCAGATGAAAAGTCAAAAAAATGCAAAGGAGCCAGCAGGTACGGCTGAGACCAGTTGCACTTTGATTCTTCAGCAGGAAGTTAAAGAGCTGAGGACATCTTTCTCAACACATAAATTTGATGGGAAATTACTTAGTAAAGCTCAGGATAATATCCAGCTTGGCACAGCCACAGAAGAGAGATGGACATGGTCCTGAGGAACAGCAAATCTGTTTGTTTATTAAGTCTCACACCAAAAATACTAGAGCAGTATTTGCTTGCAGAAATATTTAGTTCAGTCTGGGACTGCCCTTCCTGAAGCTGGTGTGGGATTATTTATGTAGGCAGAAAATTGCAGGGCGTACTCAGATAGGAATAGTGTGGCCCAAGCTGGGATCTGCTCCTGTCACCTGTTTCCTGTGGGGACAGGTGATAAAGGGTCCTTTTCCCTCCTGCTCCAGAGGAGGATGGAATGTGAAAGCAAAGTTATTGCATCTCCTTGAGGAGCCCCTGAGCAGCACGAGCAGCTGCAGAGGACACATTTCCCCCACGCATGCAAGGGCCCAGTGTCCTGTGGCATCCTCCTGTGCTACTCAGCCTGTAGTGGGATAGGTGGGATTGGGGGAAAAACACTGATTTCAGGCAAAGGCAAGAGTTGTTAGCGGGTCAAAGGCTATGGAAGAGAAAAGCTTTCCCTCTCACAGCTCTAACAGGAGTGTGTGAGGGCCACAGACACCTCCTGCCTTCTGTAGACCAGCCTTAGATGGAGAAGAGCCCATCTAAAAGACCTAAACAGACACTGCTGAGTAAATCTGTTTTACAGCCCCTTAAAAACACACAGGGACAGGACAAACCTTGCTAAATGCCTTCACTCCCTGACAAAGTTTTGGTCAAATTCTATCGGTAAATTGTCACAAACTGTTTTCCCAAGATGAGGGAGGCAGCTCCCATCCCAGAAGTCGCCTGGTTCAACTAAACGCTGCGTGGGTCCCTCTCTCCTTTACCACAAAGCCACTTCTGATCTGATGTCGGGAGGTGGTCGTTCCAGAATTTGCCCCTCTTCCCGCCCTCTCCATCACTACTCTGGCACTTTCCCTGTCAGCTGCTGCTGCAGTACCAAAGGCATGTCAGAACCAGGCCCGTTTTTCTCAGCTGGGCAGGTCAGGAGGGAGGCAGAACATGGACTGCAGGGACAGGCACCCCCAGGCACCCCCATGCTGGGTGTCCAAGGGGGAAGAAGGTCTGATGACAGACTGCAGGATTTTGGTGGGGGTACCACGGACGGTGCTGCAGCTCCCTGTACCCAGTGACATCTTGTTCCTGCAGATAAAACAGGGATCTCATCATCTTTGGTTCTGGGATGTCTCATGTACACCAGGACAGTAATATAAACCAGAAATATTTCCCAGACCTGGCAATCTCACAGCTGATAATGAGAAACGTTTTCTTTAACAGAAGACTTCCAGGAACAGAAACGTTAAGAAGAAACCATATCAATGTTAAAAATGAAGACAAATTACTCCAAACACAGGACAAGGATTCTATAAATCTGTCAATTGGTCCCAGTGCTGGGAAGAGAGAGCCAACAAGAATCTTGTCAGGAGTTCACGCAGAGGTGGGTACCACAGCAGGAAAACCCTGGATAAGCAGTTGGGGCTGACCTGCCCCTCTGTTTTATCCCAGTGCTGAACAGTGAGGGGGTCCTGGGGTCACCACCCCAGCCAGGCAGCACTGCTGGGGCAGTGGGTACCAGGGAGCAGGAGGTGGAAACCTGCTTCAAAGCAATCCGGGGTGAACACTCCAGCTAAAAATCTTGTAGGCCAATCACTGCAGCTGCCAAAGCTTCGTCCCAGATAGGAATTTTGAGATAAGTATATGCAGAGCCCACAGAGCATTAGGATTTTGTTTCACCCAGCGTGGCAGTGACTCACGCTGCCAGCATGGGTAAGTTTTTCCCCCCCTCCATCCTTCTTCTCTTGCTCCATCTGCATTAAGATTGGTGCAGAACTGTAGAAACTGTATTAATAAAGGTCTTTTATGTGGGTTTAATCATCTCTCAAGATCTGGCAGACCACAAACTTGAAACTCTTTATGAATGTGACTCACTCCCAGAGCACACGTTCATTGGTCGACAGACTCTCCTGATTTTGCCCTGTGAAATTCTTCTTCCTATTGGAAGAGAGGGCCTGAGGTGTTACCTATGCTGCAATTGAAGTTCACTGACTCACAGTAACCCCAGATACTTGCATTACATGATACTCATTCATTCATCCCAGAGCAGCCTCACAATAAACACTGACCCCCCCTTCAGCAGAAATTGCCCTGTGTGCAGATACACTTCCTACATTTGCAACACATTTTACAGGGTAAGACTATCTGCAGGACTGAAAGAAAAAGAAAAAAAAGTTATTTTTCTCCTCAAATGTATTAAACATCCAGATTTGCCACGGTGCACTTAAAGAAAAGGATTTGGATGAAAAACCTCAATGTGTTTTGAATCAGTATCAGATCCCACTTAGGAGCTGCAGAAAAATGCAGTACAGCCAGAGATGAATGAATTTTAGCATTATTTTTAGAGTCAAATATGAGCTTTGAGAGTGAATCATAAAGAAGAAAGTTGATAAGTATGGATGCAGAGCTCAGCACTGGCAATTTACGCTGAGCTGGGGTTCCTGCAATATTAAACCCTTTGAATGTCTGTATTGTGCAAAGATCTCTCAAGTTCCTGTTCCCCTGAGCTGCAGATGGATGGGGGATCCCGGGTCAGGCTCAGGGGCTCTGTGCTGCACACATAATCCACAGAGCCAATTAGAGGCTCATGCACATCATCACATATCTCCGCTAGTGCAGAAAAACAGAAAGGAGAGATTTCCTGCTCACAAAGAGCCAGGAAATGTCCAGCTTGGCAGAGGTGTGAAACTCAAACCCTGAACACAGGTGACGGGCTCAGCTGCTAAAGAGGAAACTATTCACAGGGGGGGCGTTACAGAGACCTATAGATTTGACCCCCTTAACAAGCATCTGTTTGTCAAGGTCACCAATTCACACGGGCCCAGGGGGCATCTCCTCGGCGCGTGTTTATTTGTACATCTGCATTCTCAGCAATGTCCAGACCAGCCGCCACCCAGGGCTGCCCCTCAGGTAACCTCCCAGGCCGCCCTTCCAGGGGAACAAAAATCAGCCCCCAAATCTGGGCCTGCTCACTTACCCTTACACATTTACACCGGTTAAAGTGCCTTGCTGGAAAAATCCACAGCAAAGCAGGTAAGCAAAAGGTAAATGCATTCTTCAACACCTTCTCTGAGGCGCTGGGTCCTCTGCAGAGCAGGACATAATAAAAAGCTAACATCACCACAGCTTGTCCTCCCCAAACTGAGCACGGGCTCACACACTGAAGAAAATGCCTTGGATGTCTGTCTGGAACCCAGCCACTTGCTGACAGCCTACCATAACATTATATACAGGGCTATCTTACCTTCCAATTACACGTCCCCAGGGTGTTCCCTAAATAAGACTAGGCTGATTATATTCAGCAACCTTCCTTTTATTGAAAGGCACTTATTTCCCCTCTCCCTCCCAATTTATTCCATACACACTAGAAGGCTGAATAAAAAGCACTGAACGCTGTTGCCCATTTTAATTTCAAATTCGATTTAAATTTTATATTTTAAATTTAAAAACACGGTTTTTGCTTTACATGTTTCTCAAAAGCCTTCGGTATCCTGGTGTATCCTTCTGGTTACTCCAGTTACCAGTACATTTTTTCTCAGAGCAAACATCTCTATGGAGTATTTTTCCTCCATTGGCACAGGAAAGCTGGTACTAGAGGTGAGATAGAAGAGGAAAGTCTCGAGGATGGATGAATGGATGGATGGAGGTCCCTCCTCCACCCACTTGATGCGATAGCACAGAATTCCTGTCACACAGAAAAGGTCACTGATATCACCACTTCTTCTGTGTTTGCACAGTACATTTGGCTTCCCAGTGAGCTGTGACCACGTCAACATTGGCAAACTCCACTCCAATGTTGACATCTTTTGCAAACACCCGCTTCATTCAACAAACAGCACTGAAATGCACATTAAAATATTTGAGGTGTCAGCAGAGCGAAATAATACGCACATGGATATTTTACCAACGTACTCATGGACCGGAGAAAATCCTTATTTACCGCAGATCAGCAGACCTCTTCTGTCAAAAGGCTAAAAAAAGCGCAGCAGCCTGAAATAGAAACAAACACACTTGTTTGGCCACTGAGGTCAGCGCTGCTCTCTCGTCAGGAGCTTTGTCATTGCAGAAGTGCCCACGGACTGCTGCGATTGCAGCCATCGGTGTGACGCCAGCATTGGGCAATGCAGGGACACATCCCTGTGCCTCATCCGTCACACTCCCAGAGCCTGGATCCCCGGCCAGCATCCCCCATTCCTGACCGGTGGGAGATGCTCCCAGGCAGCCCTGTAACTTCTCCGACTGCCTTTTGGAGCTGATAGCAGAAGCAAAGAGGCGCAAAGCCAGCCTGACACTGGGACCGGGCTCCAGCTGCCACAGAAACCTCAAAAAACCCCAATTCCAGTCACTGATTGCCAGCGCCAACATCTGGATTCACTGAACCCAAGTCATGGCTTTGATTTCCTGCAATTCACCTGTGAGATAAAGTGTTCAATCAGCTGCATCAGATAGAGGGTAGAAGAACAGACCACTATACTCTCTTTAGAAAACTTGGCACACACAGATATCTCGACTGAGGTCAGGTTTCCCAGTGCTCCAGGCTGCCTGCCCCGTAAGGCCATGGGGCTCCCCAAGGCACTGTGCACAGCAGGCTTTCCTAGAAGCCTGCTCCAGTAATTTTGTTGTCAGAGCACTTCTTTTTAAAGGTGTTTGTAGAAGGCAGAGAGGGATAATCGTGGCTGAGCAAGAAAGCACAGGCTGGATGAAATCCAGGGTGAGTGCGCTGCGTTGCGACGTGGTGCCGTGGCTGCTCGCCTGCTGCCGTGAACTGCAGGGAGATGGTTATGGATGTGCTGCAATGCAGCCACTAGGGTTTGCCTTTTTTCTCTGTCTTTTTCTTTTTTTTTCTCCTCCATAAACAGCTAATATCTTGGGAAGCCTTCCAAGGCGGCTCGAAAGAGAGATGGACATGCCAAAACATGATGCGTGCTGGACACCGCTCCCTGCTGCACGCTGCCAACCAGCTTCTCCAGCCAGCTGCTTTAGGAGTTGTCAAGTTTTTCCATAGTCCAGGATCAAATTTAGAAGCAGCGATCCAGCTAGCAGCAAGCAGCACAGATGGTTTCTTTGTCAGGAGAGCAGCAGGTAGAGATCTTCCAGCTCAGAGGACTGATCTGTCTGGCCTCAGATCTCCCTGTTGGCTCAGAGCAGGAAGAACCTTTGCAAGCTTTGGTGAGAGTCAGGCTGGAAGACCCGGACCCACCCCAGGTAGGAGATGCCGGATAGGTCCTTTTGCCCTCCTTCTACTTCCCCCACCCCCTGCACAGTGTGATCCATACGTTTATTTGCTCTGCAAGGTGGGGCCAATTCCTGCCCTCTTTGGAAAGCCACCACCTGCTCCAAGAGACCTTGGTGACTGCCCTTTTGCAGTCATTATGTTTGCAATAAAATTCAAGAAGCCCATAAAACCAGGGGAAAAATCCAGCTTGAGTGTGGGTCCAGCCCCGGAAGAAGCGAGAATTTCACTGGATTTAGCTCAGAGGTGCTCAGATCTCAGCCTGGGCTTTCTGCCAGGCACCAGGAGCTTCCTGCAAGCCCAGTCTGGAGAAGGAGCTTTGCCATGGCAAATGGGTTGGGAATAGCTCTAAGGGGCTCCACGAATCCCTATGCACTGTAGCGAGGGCCCTGCCAGGAGATGGCACCTGGCAGCTACTGGAAGGGGGAATTAAAATGGTGAAGTTCAGGTCTGAACTCCCCCCAAAATCTCACCCCAAGCACCTGAGCTCTGTGCAGGGTCACACTGCAGAGAGGGACAAGTCCTCTGGCTCTCACAGTGCCTGGGCTGCTCTCTAGGGCTGACAAAGGCAGAAAATCTGTCTCCGTCTCTAGCACTGAGCTGTTTCCTCACCTTCAGCAAGGACCAAACCCATGTGCCTCAGTTTCCCCAGCTGCTACAGCAGCCCAGCAGCACTTACCCAGCAGTGCTTTGAAGTCTCTCACAGTGAAACTCATACCACATGTAAGACCTAAGTACCACAGCAGTGTAATTATAATAATTTCCTTTATTAAATGTGGCTTCTCCTTCTCCACTGAGACCTTTCCCTGCTGGCTTGCAGGAGGTGGAGCACGGCAAGAGGAGCCCTGCTCACACCACTGCTGTCCCAGGCCACGTCACTGTACTCACACCACCCTCCTGCACCATATTTCTTTCGGGAATGCAACACAAAGAGCGTGGGAAGCACAGAGGGACCGGGCCCTTGATGTGCAGCACTCAGACAAATCCCGTCGCTCTCGCTCCTTCTCCTTTGCCTCTGCCTCTTTGTAGTCGTGACCTCTCCTTGGCGAGGCCAATCTTCTCGATGGCATTTCGGGGCTGACCAGGGCATGAATGGGGAATTAGCCAGAACACAGCCTCCTTTGTTGAAATACTTCTTCTAATATATGTAAATGGGGCAGGTTGCTGTTCCAGCCCCTGTGCCCACCAGCAGGTACGGACCTGCCCCCAGCGGCAGGAGCCAGAGCCTGGCCAAGCCCACGTTCCTGGGTGAAACACAAGCTGCATTCCTCCTTCCCAGCCCTCCCAGCAGAGAAACATGAACGCCTCAGATAAAACCATCCAACATTCAATATTTCACAGGACAAGAATGCACTTCATCCTCTCCAGGATAGGGTTTTCACGCCATCTCCTCTTGCTGACAGATTACTGCCACTCAGGTGGCTTAGGGGTCTGGGACAGGACACAACACCCCACGGTGCAAGCTGGCAGTGCCTTCAGACCCCAGCTGATCCTGCTTGCTGTCCTTGCTTTCCTGACATCCTTTTGTCCTTTATCTCTAGTGTGGATGTTGTCCTGGATAACAATGGGTTGGCAACCTTCACAAGAAGGTGACAGATCATTATCTCATCACACATTGGGGCACTAAACTGATGTTTGGACACCTCCTGGTGTCTGAGGTGAGAGGTAAAATACTCCTTCCACACACAGACTGCTCCTGTCAGGTCCAGGCTGGATCTTCATGGGCCCAGGAGCAGGGAATTCAGTCACAGAACTCTCACTCGAAGCCCAGGACTCATCTCATGTTTTCGTCCATGTAGTCAATAAACAGAAAAAAATCAAGGTTTGGCTGAGGGACACATGAATCTTTCAAGCAGATATGAGGGGAGCTCCAAGACAGACAGCAGACCCTCCTGCCATGGTGGTTTAGTGACTAAGAGTCTGTCCTGTGGCAGAGTGCAGCTGAGTGGAGCCACCGGAGGAAAGGCAAGGTGGGATTTTGTTCTACACATCCCCATTTCACTGCAGAAAACTGTACTTTTGCTTTTGGTAGCAAACACCAGGGCTACCAGGCAACAAAGACAGCAAAGAGAAGAAAAAAGGAAGAGGAGGAGACAGAGGGGGAGTAGGATCAGAGGTTAAAGGGCACCCAGAGCCTTATACAAAACACTGTGCTTTTGATCTTGTCCTTGATCATGAAGGTCCATCCCACTTCTGCACAGTCACAGGTCATATTATGGCTTGTTTTCCCAACAAAAAGAAATACAACACCAGAAACCGGCAGATATTGACTCTCACACGCAAACCTGAGCAAGGGTCACATTTTCAAAGAGGTCAGTGTCTATTCTGTCCTCAGCCAAGGACACAAGAGAGCCTAGAAGGTCCGAGGTTTGTCTGCCGCTCTGCTTTCTGTGTGAATGTAGATGAGCAGTTTAGGATCCAGTTCCTTCCACCATCCCCCAGGCTGACAAGTTTTTAAGCAAATTGGACAAAGAAGGAGAGATCTCAAGGAACCAGTTTTTCTACAAGGCTTCTGAAGGTTTATTTTGGGAAGAACAGAGAGAGAAAAAAAAGACCCTGTAAGTGTATCCATTCAGAGTAAGAATCAATCTGCGGGTTCATGTCCTGTTAAATACTGGAGAAACACACACACCCGAGGCCTCTTAAAAGGCCTTGACCATCAGAGAGCTTTTAATCAGAGCTCATGCTTTCTTCAACACCAAAGTCAATCAACGTCAAGACACAGACTCATGGTAAATCAGGCATCCTAGCTGCAATGCTCACAGGAATATGGGGGTTTTCCTTCACTTTCTTTTGGACAAGGCACAAGAAATAAAAGGCTCATTTCCAAACTGTACAAATTTGAAGTGAGCAGCTGTCCACCAGGGAAAGACCCAGAGCTAATTACCAAGCTCATCTAGCAACCTCCTCGTGCGGCTCACAAGATGATTCAGGTTGGAATGGGCCTCGGGGGAGGTCTGCAGCCCAAACCCCTGCTCCCAGCAAGGTCAGCTATGAATTCACACCAGCTTGCTCAGGGCTTGATCCAGCTGAGTCACAGAAGTCTCCAAGGATGGAGACTGTGCAGCTTCTCCAGGCAGAGCTTCTCCTGCAGATCCCTAAGTTGTGATGTCGGGGACAAGAAGGTCCCAGTCGGTGGCAGGGGAAGGACAGAAATGTCACAGTCAAGGAGCACCAATTGATCTCCGTCTCGGGGTTCCTCATCTTGTCAACAGCTATTAACACCAGGAGGACCAGCAGTTTTGGCAAAGTCCAGAGTAAAACCCACATTAACTAAAAACACCTCTGCAAAACGAAGTTCTCCAGGGAAAGCACAGAGCACAGCCTCTTTCCCTGCAGCTGCATTAGGAAAAATCCACCCATTGCCTGCCCACGGTGATCTCAAGCCCTAAATTTAAACTAGGAAATCAGCTGTCATTGGGAAAGTAACCTGGGTATTTTCAGCCACCAAAGAGGAGGATTCCTGGCATAGCCTGGGGCTGCTCCGAGGCAATCACAGCGCTCAGTTGCCTTTTGTGGGAATAAACCTCGGGACTGGCCCCGGGGAGGAGCGGAGCACAGGCAGGTTCAGCGGGTGTGAGGTGTGATGGGTGCAGCCCAGGCCAGCTTCACATCCCATGACACAACCAAGCCCTGGAAAGTCTTTGGCAGAGCCCAAATGTACCTAAAGAGTGGTTATTAGGCCCAGAAAGAGCTAGTCCCTAACTACTGCTGGGAAACAGCTGGATGAGTCCATAAATGCAGGTATGTGAGGTTACAGCCCAACACAGATAAGGGCTGGTCTCAGTTAGCCCCACTCAGGTATTTTTACATAGTATTTCCTACCTTACAGATATATTTGCATTCTTATCCCCTACTTTCCTGCATGACTAGGGCCTGTTTCCAGCAACCTGATGCACACCTTATGCAGTGGGCTACAGACAGCAGAAATTGAGCAGTTTAGATCCTGATCCAATGTAGAAAAAGCTGTGGCCACACTGTCGTCGTATCCCCGGCTGTCTCAAAGCACTTTCTGAAACTAATGGTGAGGTTCAGCTCTGCCCCAAAATGGGAGCAAGCCCGGGTGCTAAAATTTTGATAGGATTAGAAAAAGAAGGTGGTTTGCTGTCGCTAGCGAGCAGAGACCAGATAGCAAAGCGACATGGACGATCCGATATGAGAATCAACCAACAACTTTATTTACAGAACTCTCTCATTTATACCTTAGCACATACACTGATATTCAGGTTATTGGTTCACTGCCCAGCCACCCCCCAGAGGGATTGGCTGAATCCAATACACCTACTTCAGGTAAGTTTTCTCTGTGTTATGAGAAACAATATCGCGGTTTACATATTCTTCCAATTGTTTTCCTTTAGTGTCGGTGAGAAAGCAAGGCTTTCCCACAGACACTGTTAGAAACTGAGAAATCTCTCTGCAGCCAGGCTTATAGCATCCACAGTTAGGTACAAGCAGCAACTTCTTCCCACGAAGATACAAGTGCAACACGTAACTGTATTGGTGGGATGGAACCGGTGCTAACCCTCACTCCTGTTTTATTCATGGCCTCATTTCCCTCTGCCAGAGGCAGGGATGAAGAGCCATCCATGGGATTATTCTTGTTAATGAGAGAACAGGAAGGAGCCCAGAATGACTCAGTTTCTAGACCAAGTTTCAGGGGGTTGACGCTCAAAATACCTCCCTATTTATCTGTGATCTGAATCTGTGACAGCTGGGACATCTCGCTTAGACTTAACTTTCACGTCAGTTCCTGCACTGTCACTGTCAGAGCACAGGCAGATCTTGGTGAGACCAGAGCAGGGTAACAAGCCCACACTGCTGCATGTCTTCGCATCATTTCCCCCTGGCTGTAACCCTCTGCTCCTCTCCTGCACACAAAAACATGGCCCTGGTGACAGCTACCTCAGCACAAGGTATCTGAATCAGCTCAGCATTTTGCTCCTGCTCTGGGCTGTGTTGCAAGACCCTTCCAGTGTCATGGAAGTACCTGTGGCACAGTTGCTGATTCAGGTGCTTTTCTCATGTACCTTGGCAATACATAACTGAATGCTCACCAATCCCATTTTTGTGTCCAGCATCTCCCAGCTCCTCTCTCCCTCATTCCCTGGGCTGGTGGAGACTCTTCCTCTGTGGAATAATAACTGTGATGCTCATAGCAAGGGGGCTCAATACTGAAATCATAGAATCACAGAATCATAGAAGAATTTGGGTTGGAAGAGACTTGAAAGGGACACCTTCCACTATCCCAGGTTGCTCCAAGCCCTGTCCAGCCTGGCCTTGGACACTGCCAGGGACCCAGGGGCAGCCACAGCTGCTCTGGGCACCCTGTGCCAGGGCCTCCCCACCCTCACACACAGCAATTCCTTCCCAATAGCCCATCTAACCCTGCCCTCTGGCACTGGGAAGCCATTCCCTGGGTCCTGTCCCTCCAGGCCTTGTCCCAAGTCCCTCTGCAGCTCTCCTGGAGCCCCTTGAGGCCCTGCCAGGGGCTCTGAGCTCTCCCTGGAGCCTTCTCTTGTGCAGGTGAACACCCCCAGCTGTCCCAGCTTTTAAAATGCAGACTCCACTTCTCCATTTTCCCCCTGTTTGAGACATTTTCCCTCCCTCCCCTTTACCCATCACTGCCTCTCTCACCACCAAGAGCTCCCATTCCAGAACGCCACAAGCCCATTAATTTGCCTCCTTGCTCTTAGGTGTAACTCAGCCATTTGTGACTCTTGGTAACCAGTTTTCCTCTATTCTCCCTCCCAGCTTAAAATCTGATTTCTTAGTAATGCCTCAGACTTCATCACAGTCCCCCCAAGCCCCATTCAAAGCCTCCCAAGGTCTCCTCTTCCTGCCAGCCCTATGCCCCACACTCCTGGAGGCAGAGGAAGCCAAACTGCATGGACAAGCCCTGGCTGGCAGTGATGCCAAGAAACTTGGAGATTTCCTGCTGGAGCACCTATGGAAAATGAACAGCTTATTTTTTCCTCCGTGTGTTCCCATTTATTCATGCTGAACACTCCCCAGTGTTTCCTGTCTCGGCAGAAGCTATGTTTGGTGTATCCAAAACCCTCTTTAAAAAGCCACAAGACAGTCATATCCCATCAGGGTAGCTGCCCCTGGATGTTTTATGGGATCACGGCATCAAACAGGTTATATTTGTACTGTTTTCACCAAAAATAATCCACCCCATTCTTCAAAAAGGGATTTCAAGGACAATATTTTTTTAAAGTGATTTAAAAAATTATTTAGTTTATTGCGGAATTTCTTGAGGACCAATTATTTTGCTACCAACAGAAACAATCAGATTCCAGAAACTATTTAGAAAACCTTGCCTTGAGTAAATGAATCCCAGAACACTCAAGAAGTCACGTCCACCCATTATCATAAGCCACACACCTTTGTAAGCATTTGTGTATATAACATTTTTTAAAACTCCAAACTTCCTAGTATTAAATGTAGCATTTATTGGTGCTACTAAGTGCTTTTAAAATGATCTTTTTACTTATTTAAGAGCTTTAAAATGTATTTGCGTAAGGTAGAATCCATTTTGGAAAGTTTGCTCCACATTTCTAAACCTGCTGATAAAGTCACTGCTGTTCTTCCAAATGATCTGTCACTTCCCTGAAGGGATGCAGAAAATATTTCTATACTGAAAAAGTTGTGGATGCAGCATCGTGTCCCTACTTTACACATATGAAATGCCTCATTTTTAAAGATTAGAGCTGGATAATTTTTGCAACCTCTTTCTATCCCATCTGAATTATTTTTTTCTACCAATAAAACAGAAATATTGTTATTTTCTCTTGATTCCTTGAAACAAGGACACTTCATGCATCATTTGGCAGCCCTGTGCAAGCGGTTTGTACTTGAATTTCCAGAAACACAGCGTGTTATTTACATTGCCAATTGCAACACTTTTTTCTGTGTAAAAGCTCCCTTAGATTTCACCAATCTTTGCCTTTTTTTTTTCCCCCCCCTGAATAAACAGACCCTAAAGGCAAGAAGAACACTGCAGGGAAGGAAAATAACTCCAATACTCTTAGAGCTGGAGGCCAAATACAAATTCCACACTCTCTGCTGGCTTAAATTGATAAATTTGCTGGGATTTCAAGGTGCAGCCTCAGAATTTCATGTTCCCAGGGAGAGTGTTGATGCACAAGATATATCTGTCTTTTAATATGCTATTTTTCCAGGGGAATGTGTTGATTACCCCTCAGCTGGTTGAAAACACGTTTCTCACTGCTGTCCTGCTGCCCTGTGGAAGTCCTTAAGGGTTCTCCAAGGCTGGGAAGGAGAACTGGTGAAGGTTAAGGAGTGGAAGGGGAGGTGAGCTCCAGCAATGGAACCATGCTGATGCTCCAACACCAAAGCCACAGATCCCAAATTGCCACCTGCTCCCACTCACACACAGCCACTCCAGTGTCTGTCACTGCTCTCATTCCAGCAGGCTGCCTCAGCATCCACCCCTTTCCAGTTGCTTTCCAATGGGAGCCGCAGTTTTAGGGAGACATTAACCCCGGAAACCCTCACTGGAGTCTGCAAACATCCATGAATCATTTCTCTTTAAACGAGCCAGATGCTATTATATGGGAAAGAGCACATGAGCTGATATTCCACATTTACAAAATTTTAGAAACAAAACAAGAGCTTGCAGCAAACCAACCCCATTGGAATAATATGTAGAAAAGAAAAAAAATAAGAAAAAAAGAAAAAAAAATTTAAATCCTGGAATGTATAGTTGCAGAAATAAGACACAATAACAGAAAAAACCTCCAGAATGCTCATTTTTACCTCTAGAATTTCATGTTTCCAAAAGGCACGGCTCATCCCACATTCCCACCCCTGCAGAGGAGAGAGGAGAAGCTGAAGGCATTTAGCAGACATTTGCATCTATATTCTGCAAGTGGCAGATGCAAAGGAAGAGATTCATTTCCCCTAAGATAAGCCATCTAAAAATTAAATGCTGATAGTCATCTTGGATTCTTTTTAAACCCAGATTAAAATAGCTGCTATGTGCAGGTCTGCCCTGCTCTCTCCCCGGAGATTACAGAAAGCACTCAAGTGCCAAACTTAAATAGGGGGCTGAAATTAAATCAGAGGTATCCCACCCTCAGCACAACTCCTGAATGCACGGTCTTGTATCCAAAGCACACTGGAATCCCTGGAAAAAGCACGGCTGTAATCCTGGAAGGGTGTTTCAGTCCTCTGCTGCTGCTGCTCAGAGATTCAGGGAGGTCAGGATGACCTGAGGTGCTGTGTCAGCCCCTCAGAGCGCCCTGCCCTGCTGGCTGCCAGCACCCCCAGCATCCAGCACCCTTCAGGACAGCATACCACTGTCCATGGGCTTGGATTCCAATGGAAAGGCAGAAGTGGCAGCAAAGAAGGTGCTCGTGCTCCCAGCCTCTCTGCTGAGACTGTTTGCTTGGGATATTTTTACTGTCAGATATCCTGAGCCCTACCAGAGCAGCATCACTCTCAAAGCATTGGAATGAGCATCGCTGCGGTGCAAAGGCAGGAACTACAGTAAAACCCTCAAAAAGGGTCTAGCAGGGCGAAGAAAGAGAAAACACAAAGGATTGATACGTGTCTGTGGCCTCCGTTTCTCACTGTGCTGTGCCAACCATGCAGTCAGGAAAACGTGTGTGCGTGCCCGTGTGCATGCACCGGACCAGGAGGGAGCAGAGCCTGACCAAACCAGCTCCTCCTTCTCAGCAGCACCCCACACGACCCCCACACCCGCAGCTGGGTGCCCAAGGCCAGGGGTGTCCCTCGAGCAGCCCCAAAGCCGTGGTGTGGCAGAGCGGGCGGCGCACGGGGCGCTCCGGCAATGGGAGAGCCGCAGGACAAACCCCCAGCTGCCCAAAAGGCACCACCAGGAGACTCTTAGAGATGCAAGGCAGGGGAAGGAGAAGTCCTGGAAAGGAGATCCCATTTCTGTTGCTGGAGTCTTGCGCTGCCAACCCAACACGAGGCTCGTGATCGAGGGCTTTGCCCTGTATCGGCGCTGTATTGAGCATCCAGCTGTCAGGGGAAGGTGCGTGGGGAGCAGAGTGGGAGCACGGAGAGGACCAAGCTCATCTGCTTTTGTTCTTTCCTTCTTTTTTTTTTTTTTTTTTTTAAGTGGCAGATGCTAGTTTTCCACGCACGCTGCCAGCTCTACACAAACTTTTTTGTTTGGTTGGTTTTTGGGTTGGTTTTTTGGATTTTTTTTAACACGTTCCTTTGAGAAACAAAGGTTCGACGCAAAACGCTGCCCCGATGAAATGTGGAAAGAGCCCGGTCTGGCTGCTGGTGAGTGCTGCTATTCATCTAACTAAGCAGCATTTGACATTCGGGCTCGGTGGGTCTCAAGTTTCCCTCTAGTAAGATATGGGCTGACTCGGCCGCAGCCAATCTCGGTCGGAGGCTGGGGATGGTGCCGGAGGGAGGGAGGCATGAGCACATCCCAGACGGCACAGCACCCACGGGCTGCGTAAGCGCGGCGCTGAGAGCCTGACCTCAGCTGCACCAGAGCCGTGGCACTGCTGCCCGGTCCTCCTGGACCTGCTGGGGATGCTGCTCAGTTGCAAAATCATCTATTTTTTCCTTGTTTTCTTTTTACATTTCTTAATGACTTACACTTGGTTTTGCTTCTCTTCCCCCGGTTACAAGAGTTTTGTGTTTCCTGCTGCCCGCGTGGTTTATCTTCTGTTGTAATCGGAGGCAAGTGGAAGCTGTTTTACAAGAGCAGCGTCGAATTTCCCAACGCAGGTTTGAGCTCGGTGCAATACAACCAGCAGCGTAAAGGGAAATCCTTTCTGTCAGCCAGTGTTTCAGAAGAAATCCAGTCAAACTAAAATCATACCAAAAGTGACAGGCTTGCAGAGCGCTGGCTGCGTGTTGCAAGGAGGCTGTGAGCTGAATCCACAACTCAGACATGTCGTCCCGGATGGAGAGAGTCCAAGCCAGACAACAATACCACAGTCCAGTCTTCTGAGAGGTGTAATCCACAAAAAATCCCACTCTGGGTGGATGTGTCTCTGCCCAAGCACAGCGAGCCAGCTGGAAAGAGCTGACATGTCTGCCTTTGATGAGTAAAGCATTAAGTATGATTTGGTAGAGACACTCTGTGGTACTGGGAAGATGTGTAACATCCTTTAATCTTCACATTTCTCTTTGTC
The DNA here is from genome assembly GCA_013398115.1 of Falcunculus frontatus. Classification (NCBI taxonomy): domain Eukaryota; kingdom Metazoa; phylum Chordata; class Aves; order Passeriformes; genus Falcunculus; species Falcunculus frontatus. The sequence continues at coordinate 294,586 of VZRV01005559.1, read as the reverse complement.
TTTTGTCCTACTCCTCCTCCCCACCCCAAGATTTTGCTTTAACTACAGGCAAGGACAAAAAAAGGGGAGCTGCAGCAGAAACGACATGAATGCTAAAATAAGTGCCACTTATAAGTAAGGGGTCTTTCGGTATTACCACTTCCTGATGCAAGTACTAAACTCCTTAGTCTACAAAACTTAAAACAGGCTTGTATAACACAGTTTTTCAGGGAGTAAAAATCCCTCGTCACCTTACTTTGCACTAGACCTTCCAGGACTGTTACTTGCAACACTGCCACAGAGTCTCCCAGCTCCTAACAGCACCGTCCCTGAAGATCCACTTGTCAGCCTCATTTCCACTTCTGGAGACCTCCTATTAGTGGAAATGAAATTTGCAGAATTCATTGCATAACTTGTTCAAAAGGAATTAGGAACAAACGTAAATACATCTCTTGGACGACAGTGAGCCTCTGTGAACCCTGAAGTCCCAACTGGTACCACTCACCCCAAAAGCTATCTAAGGACCTGACCCCAGTCTCACGGACGGAAAAAAAAAAAAAATTAACTCCAGACCACAAGTGTTGCAGAATACTGTAAAGCCATGGCTTATAAACTTTATTTGCCAGGTATCCTCATCCCTCGCCTTCAGGAGATGGATGGCCTCATCCAAGGATGGTTTTCTGCATGGTCCCTGGCTGCTCAAGACCTTGGGCAAAGCTCAGCCTGACTTTGAGCTGTCTCTTTGTTGAAGGAAATGCTGGAGCCCTCCTAAACAGGAGGGCCATCATCATCAGGCCAACATCAGTGATCAGCCATGTGGTGTGACTGCAGGGACGCACAGGTCTCATGTGTGCTGCACCTTGTCACAGCCCGTGCAAGCTGTGGCACATTCCTCAGCTCAAAGCACACCCAAGATATTCATCTCCTCTGCAAATACAGCTGAGCCTTTTCAGAGGCAGCCTGGAGAGTGCTAATGTGGACAAACACGGGTATGAACAGCCTCGCACACAAATATGGGCACGAACAGCCTTGCCTCAGGTGCCCACATGAACAGCCCTGCCAGAGCAGCCACACAGGCAGTTTGGGGCATCTTGAGGGATAAAACTGAGGTGTCACCTCTCCCAGGTCACCCCAGAGAACCTCTGCCAGCTGTGACAACAGTTCAGTGCACTCCTGCTGCCCTGCTAGGGCGAGGGCAGCATCCCCAGGGCACTGAGCCTGGAGGAACACGCTCCACCCCATCCCTCCAGCAGACCTCAGCTGAGGCAAGCACAGGAGCTGTGGGAGGAACAGAACAGGTAGAACCAGTGCTCCCCACCTGCCAGGGAGCTTGCTGCTGAGCAAGACCAGGGGCACAGGCCAAAACAAACAGCAGGAGAAGCCACTTCTCCGAGGAACAGCTTGTCCACGCTGTTGAAACCTCGAGGACATTACAGCAGAGGAACCCGGTCCTGGCAGGCACCTCTGCTGCTGTGCACACTCAAGGGCTTGAAGCACACCTGGAAAATGGAATAAAGAGGTCAAACCCGGGAGAAGGGACTGCCTTATGCCACAGGCTGATCCCCAGTTCCACATTGATTGTCTTTAGTACTCACACATGGGGAGGAGAGATTGACACAAATCCAGCTCTGAGCACTGACAGTGATGTAACTCTGTGTCACACAAGGAAAAAGAATGCAGGTTTTTCTCTCCCTGTTCCTCAGAAAGGGTACAAGCCTCGCTACTGATGGTTTCCTGTCTGTCCTACAGGAAGACGAGCAGGCTTAACCCTGTCCCATAGGGAAGCAGTAGGCTGGAAGGGGTTTCTTCCAGCAATACAACCCCCATCTCTGACACCTCCCTGGAGGGCAGGACGAACAGGGTGCTTAGCTTAAACTGCCCTTTAAAATCACATCTAATTTTCCTTATTCTAGCACTGAGCTGCACAGCTACCACACAACCCTAGGGTTGAGACTGGAGGAGTCCCACCACACTCAGCAGCTACGCTCACACAGGTGCATAATTGCGCAACAGTAGTTGCAGAAACTTCCACCATTCAGGCATCAAGACCTGAAATGGGAGGAGAGAGCTATCTTCTATTCAGCACAAGGAGAGCTTGGAGAACACCAAGAAGCCTGCAAAAGCCAGTGATGCCTCAGCTCACACTACATGGCCACCAAGCTATCCACACTGTGCACACACCTGCAACAGGCAGCTGGGTAAGTCACATAAAACTTTTTCAGAAATACAGTTGCCATCACTAGAATGTTATATTCCCTGTGAAGAGCCTTTCCTTTGTTTTCCTATCTCAAACTCTCACAGTTGAAAGGGGCACAGGCAGCTCCAGTTGCAAGTTTACTAGCAGATTAATAAAAATCTTCGTGAGTTGTAGCATATTTCTGGCAGTTGATGTCCTAAAAGATTTTATTTATACGAAATCCATGCTTTAAACAGCTGATAGTCACTTCAAAACGTGTCAAACTGACCCGTTCTGGCCTCAACAGAGCTCACAAATCATAAATTTATGTAATAAATAAAACTTTCCCTAGGACAAACAGACTGTAAAATGCACTCGTTCAGCAACTGCTGAGAACACTCATTTCCTAATTGGGCCCCGTGGATGGGGCACACACCAACTTAACCTTATCTCACCTCATCTGGGACTCAGACTATGTGCTCACGCAGCAGTTGCGCTCCTCCAGAGCCACCGTGGTGCTCAGGTGCCAGATTTTTCAGGGAGGAACTAAACACAGAACAGTGACGAGCTACAGGAGCTACACACAACCCTGAACCTGCCTGGCACAGCCCCAGCCCCATTCCTGGGGGATGAGGAACCTGGGCACTGAATAGTCCCTTTGGGAGCCCGGAACCCTCTATCAGACACAGATCAGGAGCTGCTTCAGCTGTGGATGCTGCAGGTGGCTGGTTGGAATGTCAGGGGTTGAGTCACGCTGCGGAGCTCCCACCCGCAGCCTGGCAGTGGCCAAGGCGACAGGAGAGCTCAGCTGCTTGGGAGCACATCGAGAATGGGCCGTGTAGCCAGGCTGGTGCTGAAATAAGCTCAGGGGGTAGGGTGGAACACGAGATCAGGGCCGTGAACTTGAAATCCAGGTTTTGGCTCGTTATTTACAGTTTACCAGATTCTGACATCCACTGCGTGCAGTGTGCTACAGCTTTGTACCAGGCATTTGTACATACATCCTTGATGCCCCACCCCTGGAAACATCCAAGGCCAGGCTGGATGGGGCTCTGACCAACCTGTTCTAGTGGCAGGTGTCCCAATCATTGCAGGGGGTTGGACTGGTGTCCTTTAAAAGTCCCTGCCAACCCAAATCATTCTGCGATTCTGTGGTCTATCCCAGCACTGTCAGTGGTAAATAAGGGTTTGACAAGGTATCTCACACAGGGGAGGCATCTCAGATTTTAAATGAACTTCACTCCACAGAAAAACAATTTTCTAAAGCTCAGATTTTACCCATCCTAATCGCTCTGCTCCCAGATTCTATCCAGGGCTTTAAGCAATAAAAACCTACTGACTTGAGCTCAAACTTTGCCCAGGGGAGTATGTTCAGGAGAGCATGAGGAAGTGGGATAGTGGGGAGGGTGGGTACCCAGCTTTTGGGTGCCTGTGCTGTGCTCTGCAGTTTTGCACCTTACTTCCAAATGTCTCTCGTACTTGTGCAGCACATTCCTCAGGTCCAAGGATGGGACACAGAAATGTGGTCTAGTGGAAGGTGTCACTGCCCATGGCAGGGCATGGAACAAGGTGGGCTTCAAGGTCCCTTCCAACCCCACCCATTCCCTGATTCTATGGCAGGGGACCACCTGCAGCATCAAACCAAATCAAAGAGTCTCCTGATACACAAAACCCTGGCTCCTGCTCTCTCTGAGAAGCAGGCTGAGGGATGAGAGCGAGTTCAGTGCACCTTCAGCAATCTCATGGAGAGGCCCATTCCAGCAGTGTCACTCCGGCTGCCTCCAAACCTTGTGCCAAATAACTGCACCAGTGCCCAAACCACACTGTGAACAAAGGAAGAGCAGGGAAGGAAAGGCATGAAGAATGGAAAAAGAGAACATCTCTATATGGTTAGAGCCCCAAGCTGCTTATCCTCCATCACACGTGCAGGGACGGGAGTCACTGACACTCCCAGGGGAGTCACAGTGAAATCCTCCTCCGAAGCCAGTGATTTAGACTGGAATTACACAGGTGGTAGCAACATACTGCAAATTCCTTGGGTTTGGTTGGTTCTCAAGTCATTCTCAGGGAATCTATTTTTAGGCCTGCAACTGCATTTTTCCATGGCACTCCACAACCCTTCCTCCCACCCCAGTGCTGCGCAGAGCAGGAAGAGGCTAAAGACAGAGACCAGCCCTCAAACAAACAAGAACTGAGCAAGGGGCACACCTGATTTGCACTACAAGAGTCATGGGTCTCCACTGTGGTATCTGGAAGCTGTTCCGAGAGAAAACAGCAGCACAGAGCCCTGGAGCACACACCTCTGGCCAGAGCACCAGGACTCGGCGTTCCCAGTCTCCAGGACAAAATGCTACAGGTGGTGACAGAGGCAGGACACCCCTGGTGAAGGCACACAGCACCTGAACCTCATCCTTTCTTTAGAAACAGCATTAATGAATAAATGCTCGTGTTTGTGTAGCTGCATCCAATACCTATGAGTTCTCGGTTCATATCCACACTTGCCCTTTCCCTCAACTTCAAACTACTCCATACTCTACTCTGTACTCAGCCTACTCTGTATTCTACTTCCTTACAGTCTCTCCTGGATCTTATTTGCAGACTGACACTTGTCACTGTTACAGAAGTAGTCATAAATGTTCTACTTTTGCTCACCACAACCCCACAATGCTTTTCTCCGAATTAGTAATATTTGTTACGGTTCTAGCAACTGTAGATTTGCTGAATCTCATGGGTTTATTATTATTTTTAAGGTAATTTAGAAGTTTCTGGAGTCTGGTGAATGCGCTTTTATTTTAAAAAGCACGTTTTTAGTTTTTCACTAAACTGTGAGAAACTTTAGCCTGGTGAGTGTCAGAAGAGCCTTCTGAAAATGAGCTTCTTCATGTTCAATCCAGCAATCAGTGTTCCAGTAAATACAACTTCTCAATGCTCTGCCATCTCTTAAGTTCTCCCTCCTGTGTTTAAATTACATTGTCTTCTGCTTCACACTCTAGATTTTGCAAATCCCTTTTCAAGACCTGAAAAATCACTATTTAAAAATAACCACAGCAGAGGGGAAAAACATTGTAGTGTAAAATACTCTTACAAGGAAAACAAAAAGCCCGACGGTTATATCATGTGTATCTTGTACTAGAGCTAAATGTTTATGAAGAGGGATTAATTTTTTTTCCTCCATGGCAACAGCTATAATAAATACACTGCTAGAGATACTATGTGAAGTAGAAGACATGCACTCAACACTGAAGAAACTTGTTTGGATATAGCGCAGTGAGGAACCTGCAGAAGAATCTAACACCATAAAAATTCTGATCTTCCAGCTGGCTGTCAATGCTCAAATCTCTCAAAGTAAAACTTGGGTGAGTTTTCCTTTGAGATGTGGTCAAATGGTGCTCACAAGCTCCATTAACTGATTAGTTAATAACAGGAATGAAAAACATTTCATAGGTCAACAGAGGTTATCAGGCAGCAACACAGAAATGAGGGCACAAAGCCTTTCTCCTCCTCCTGCTTCCTGCAACCCCACAGTTCAGGTTTTGGCTCACAGATGCTTACTTCATTTTTTTTTCTTTTTTTTTTTCTTTTTTTTTTTTATTCTAAGTACCCCGGTGGAGGACCTGGTGTGATGCCTGTGTCTGGGACAGCAAGGAATTTGGTGTGCCTGGCTCTTGTTATCCAGGCTGGGCATCACAACCTCTCCAGACTGACAGGTTCACTGCCAGAGCTTGCTGCCTTCAGCTTCTGTGCAACAGCTCCCTGTCTTGCTGATTTCTACAGAGATTAAAGCTCTGCTTTCACAATCACTAATGCCACATTTGGGCAATTCCTGATCTCATAGAAAACATATCCAGCCCAGGTAGGGTGTGAACACACAGCCCTGCTTCTGCTGAATCAGAGCAAGAGCATGACCACCAGAGGGAAAACAATAGCTGCTCTGGCTTAATACCTGCCAGGAGGAGTCTGTCATGCTGAAAATTTCAAATAGTTGTGGATTAGCAGCCTGAGATTACACCTGATCTGCCCAGCAAATCCTATGGCTCCAGCATTTTGACTCAGGATCACTAGCTCTACAGCTGGACTTGTTCCCAAAGAGCACCCTCAAGTAAGTCCAAAAACGTCACCTTTTGATCTTAACTGACTTCCGTGAGAAATACTTATCCAGTATAAAACTAAAACCAACAACCACATGTGTAATTCAAGCTTAACTCATGCTCCAACCCACCTGTTGAATTTAGTTTTTCATGTAAATGTACAAAAGCCAGCAAAGATATGACCAGCACTAGGCTCCTTGTAGCTGTTTCCAAAAGAGGGGAAGTGCATCCCCGTTACTAAACCCTTAGCTCTGAGCTCTCAGAAGGATTAATTTCCCCTCTGATCCCCCTCAGCATCCCCCTGCAACATCCCAGTCAGACAGCACAGACTTTGGCAGGTGGAGAGGCCAGACAGAGCCCTGCCCAGCTTAACAGCATCACACCAGATGGAAAACGTCTGGATTTACAGATGGAGGAAGAGCTTAATAGAAATACTCTCACGATGAGGTGAGACTTCCCTGAAAATGTGCACTTTAGGAGCTTCAAGATGTAATTTTTTTATACATAGAATGCTACACAACATCCCATCTTCATTACTGGAGCTCCACTAGCAGTGTAATGGAACTGCTTATAGCTAATCCAGAAAGGAATGCAACAGGTAAGTCTATCTCTGTCAGGCCTCTGTGCCTTCTCCCTCTCTCTCACATACAGTTGTTTAGGATTAAGGTTTAATAGCTTTCTTTTTGGACCAAGGAACCAAAGAATCTACTCTCTTCATCTCCTGCCAGACGTAGCACTCCAGTCATCATCCCCTCCAAGTGCAGTTGGGACCCACTCTGTAAAACACTAAATGCTTTCCGATGCCCGTGGAGTCCAGCAGCACCAAATGCTCCGAGGTGCAGAGCAGCCCAGATGTGTTGGTGTCGTGGGAGCTGCCTGTTTAAAAACCATGAAAGGAGAAATGGGGCCTGAATTTTCAAGTGTTTCAGCTTCAAGATTCAATCTATCAAGCACTTACAAGAAAGGATGTGCTACTGCAAGGAGTACAGATGCCTTTGCGAGGCTGGGACAGCTGCAGGGTGTTTAAAACGCTCCACCCAGTGGTAGAAAGCTACACCTGCCTGTAGGAGTAAATCCTGCCGAGTTTTACATGGGCAATAAATCCCACACATGCTTTCTTTCCCCACACGTTCCAAAAAAAAAGAAAGAAATTAACATTTTCATTATACTGCATAATAGAGACTATTCACGTAAAGAATACAACTGAGCCTAAAAACGTAAAAAAAAAATAAAAATTCACGTAGTACGCTCAAAGTGTGTGATTATCCCTCTAAAATCTAACACATTTCTTATCTCCCGCTCCTTCCAGGACACTTAAATTCTCCTAATCCCAACTGCTCTCAGCAGAGGTGCCTTAATTTCCCAAAGGCAGAAATACAGTTCTACCATTGTTATATCCAGGAAATCAGAGAACATAGTTGGGAATTAGTACAAGGATCAGGTATTACTGTTGTTACTCTGTAATAAGTGATAGGGCTTGCTAGCAAAAACAAGCTCAGACCAAAGCCTAAAGGCTCAGCACCCCCATGTATTCTGGAAGATTGGCTCAGGAATCAAGTACCAATGCTTGTGCTCATCTTTAATAATAACTCAGTAAGAAAACGCCAGTATTTTGAATCCCTACCCATGGCACTAGGGTTGGAAGTAGGTGACCTTTAATGTCCCTTCCAACCCAAACCATTCTGTGATTCTGTGATTCTATATTCCGAAGCACAGTAAACTGTGTTTGTGCAGGGCCTAGCACAGGACCTGGCTTTGCCCTTCTGGGAATGGCATGCCCTGGGCTTACAAGTGAAATCAGGAACTAGAGAAGAGGAATGCAGGGTGATTGTCAACAGTCTCAGCCATTCAACAGTTTAATTGGCACAAAGTAGGTTTAGATGGGATACTGGGAAGGAATTGCTGTGTGTGAGGGTGGGGAGGCCCTGGCACAGGGTGCCCAGAGCAGCTGTGGCTGCCCCTGGATCCCTGGCAGTGTCCAAGGCCACATTGGAACAATCTTGTCTAGTGGAAGGTGTCCCTGCCCATGGCAAGGGGTGGGACAGTCTCCAAGGCCCCTTCCAACCCCAACCATTCCATGATTCCATGAACACATCACTCTGAGCTGGCCGACCTCAGCTGGGTGTTGTGGAAGAAGCTGCATGTGTTAGAACTGCACTACCTGAAGTCCCAGGAACTTCATGGGAAAGGATTTTTCACTGCTTCACTTGAGTGTGGCAAAGCCCCTCACCAGAGGCCCTTACAGGAAATGAACAGGATAAAAATGGAATGATATGGGAATAAGCAGTTGGCTCACACTGCAAAGAAAGGTTACTGGCAGGAGGATGTGCAATCATCTGTGCTGATAACACGTTTGTCAAGATATCTGGAAGTTGTAGCTTATACATAAAAAGTTCTCTGGAAAATGAGGTGGACATCACGACGGATTTTGCAGAAAATAAGCAATTATTCAGGACGACCAAATACAGCTCTCATGGCTAGAGTTACCCAAGAATCTCAAAAGTCTGAGTGATAAAAAGGGGAAATGAAACATCACGTGCAAAATAAAGTGCATGAAGGGGATTTACTGTAAACACACAGTGATGACCTCAGAAAGAACTCTTATTACAAGGGGATGAGATCTTGGAAAAACTTCATCCGGTTCTCTGAAAATGAGAATTCAGTGATCATCCACAGTCAAAAACAGCCCACAAATTCCTTCATGAGGGCAAGAGGAAGGGCAGCATCCATTAATGATCTCTGTGACCAGTGACTGGGCCTGAGGGAATGATGTGAAGTTCTGTAAGGGCAGGTTTGGGTTGGATATCAGGAAAGGTTCTTCCCCCAGAGGGTGCTGGGCACTGCCCAGGCTCCCCAGGGAATGGGCACAGCCCCGAGACTGCCAGAGCTCCAGGAGCATTTGGACACTGCTCCCAGGGATGCCCAGGGTGGGGTTGTTGGGGTGTCTGTGCAGGGCCAGGAGCTGGACTGGATGATCCTGGTGGGTCCCTTCCAGCTCAGATTATTCCATAGTTCTATGATTCTAAGAAGGAACAGGGAACTAGTTATTGGTTATTACAGAAGGCACTACTGGTTATTAAAGAATAAAAATCCTCCAAGCAAAGGATGTGGCAAAATCCATGTGGCAATCGTATTTTGAACAGTGAAATCCCAGTAATCCTAATTTACTAAGATAAGAGCAGAAAAACAGATCCTGTATCAGATGAACATCTGGTTTGCTGCCCTATGGCAGCTGGGTTAGTTGGAGTTTTTTTTAATCCATATAAACAGTGCTAAATATCTCTACAGTTGTTACAGACACTGCACCCATGAAAACCCCTGGGAAGGTGATCATTTCATTTCAATTGTTATCCACCAGCTGTAGCAACACTTGCCTTGACCTGAATTTCCTGCTAGGCTAGGCAGACAGGTTTGAGTAACTGCCTGGCTTTCACAATCATCTCATGCCAGCAGAGTGGCAAGAAGCTGTTGCAGATAAGGAATATTTTGACAGGGGACAGAGGATGAGAAAGAGTAAAGGCTGAAGTCTCTGCTCCTGTTCCTCTCCTCTCTATGGAGAGGTGTGTGCTGTCCCTGACAGGGCTCTCTCCAGTGAGTACCTGATGCAGACACGCACATCAGAGCAAGCTGCAAGCTGCTCACGGCAGCCTAAAGGACTCCAGTGAGCACAAAGACCCCCATGTCATGTTGGCTCTGTCAAATGAGTCATAACTCAAACTCCACTGCCTCTGAGAGGCCAGGCAGCTTCCTCGGAGCTGCGCCTCCCAAACTGGCCAAGAACAGCCCCACACCAACAGACTCAAGAAATATGGGTGATACTATCAGAGGGAAGTTCAGGAATGAGATGCTGAATGCATGCAGTTACCATGTGTCAATGCAGCCAGATGCAGCCACACCCCTTCTTGGAGGGCTGGCAGATTTGCTGGAGGTCTCCAGAAAGTACCTAATAAACACCAGTTATTCCTCGACCAGGAAAAACACTCTCCAAAACCAAACACTGATTTCCCAAAAGTAACAACTCTCATGGTGATTTACTTTCAAAATAAACTAACAAACAGAACACCAAGCCCTTTTTCTTTTTGTGTTATATTTATTATTCTTTCGGGAGGCACAATGGAAATTCCAGCTTCTGTTCATTTTCTTTTCCCTTGCAGAACAGCAGGGTACAGGTTAACAGCCATCAATCTACAATCAATATATACTTCAGAAAGTCTGTGATTACATTTTCACATTTCCTGATAATAAAAGAGGCACATGAGCCAGACAGTGTCAGTAGCTGAAATAAGTTTAAGCAACACTTGCCTAAAAAGCTGCACTGACTGCTATTTTAAGGCAGGTTTGGTGAAAGTTTGACAGGCAATTTCCTCAGGAAATGAAAATAATTTTGCCTACAGAAATACTTTGATTGAAAAGAGGCTTTTAGAAAATACTTCATCAGTGTGAAATCATATTGATGCTGCACTTCCTTTGGTTAGAAAGACATCAATGAATCTTTTTTGCTCAGAATTCTGACTTCTCAGCTGTTCCTTTACCTTGCAGGAAAGGCACGCAGCGATGCTCTGTTGTCAGAGGAGACAGGTTTCTCAGGGAATCAGCAGTTCAGGCCAGGCTGCAGTGCCCAGGATCCATCAGGCTGTGTTCTCGATGACCACAGCAATGCCTTGCCCACCGCCGATGCACGCTGACCCCACCGCGTACTTCCCACCACGGCGCCTGCTCAGGAACAGCAACAGGGGAGATTGGTTACCTGCATGAAACCACGGCAGCTCTTGTCCTGACTTTATGAAAGGAAACCAGCTATCAACTGGGTGTTACTGAAGATGACGTTTCAGAATGTGTATGTTGTTCTTTTTCTAGCAAAGTATCGTGAAACCTCAACTGATGTTGAAATATTTCTGAACAATGACTTCAGAGCTCATCTGGTTCCACCCCCTGCCACAGGCAGGAACCTCTTCCGCTACGCTCCACCTGAACACTTCTGGAGTAGTTTTTAAACTACCTGAACACTGCTGAGGTAGTTTTTAAAAGCTAAGTTTCCTACAGCCACATTCCAGGAAACAGTTTTCTGCAAGGTGCAGATGATCTGAGGCTTCATGGCTGAGCACTAAGACAGGGTTGCAAGTACAAGCAAAGAGACACAGCAATGTCTACCCTGAGGGGGGGGAAAAAAGGAAAATTCAGATTAAAATGGTGCTAGGCATATCAAGCAAGCCAGAAGAGCCAGAATTTCTGAAAATGGACTAAAAGAGAGAGAAGATAATGACAAATTCATTTAAAGTATCCCCTTCCAGTAGCTAAAGGGGACTGCAGAGGGACTTGGGACAAGGCCTGGAGGGACAGGACACAGGGAATAGCTTCCCACTACCAGAGGACAGGGTTAGATGTGATACTGGGAAGTAATTCTTGACTGTTAGGGAGGCCCTGGGGAGGCCCTGGCACAGCCTGCCCAGAGAAGTTCTGACTGCCCCATCCCTGGAAGTGTCCAAGGCCAGGTTGGACGGGGCTTGGAGCAACCTGGGATAGTGGAAGGTGTCCCTGCCAGTAGCAGGGATGGAACAAGATGGTCTTTAAAGGTCCCTTCCAACTCAGACCACTCTAGGACTCTATGATTCTATGAAATGCACTGTGTTAAGAAGAGAACAGGCTTTGCTCAAAGGCCATTTCAAAAAAAGGGAAACCTTCCACAGACTCCTGTGGGCTTGGAACAGAACTAGATGAACCAAAGAATGCTGTAATGACAACAGGACGGAATGTGAGGCAACTGCAGGACCTGCACTGCAGCACAGAGGTGACAAATGTGTACAGAAAGCGGCACATTCCAACAAGGAGAGTTTTAAGCTGGTTGACAGGAAGAGTTTAGTGACACGGCATCCCTGCTCAAAGCGTCTGCAGGCATAAATCCATCAGCACTGCACCCACCCTGAGCAGCTCCTGTCTGTGTACGTACCTCAACTCATGCACCAGGTGAGCTGTGATCCGTGACCCCGAGGCCCCCAAAGGGTGGCCGATGGCAATGGCACCTCCGTTGACGTTGGTCTTCTCAGGGTCAAGGCCCAACACTTTTTCCACAGCCAGATACTGAGGTGCAAATGCCTCATTTACCTAAAGCACCAGAGAAAAGACAGAACTTTCGCATCAGCAGTACATGTGCAAACAAGATTAAAGGAGGTGAACTGCTCCTCCAGGTCTTTTTCAGAAAAATATTAAACGCTGTGTTTATAAAAGCATGTTCAGCCAACACACAACTGTCAATCCAACCCAACTAAATTCCAACACTAAGCAAGTAAGAGGTGTATTTTATAAAAAAAAGGTACAGTATGTTCTGAGACAGTGTGCCCATGAAGACTCTGCTGCCTTGGCAGAAGAAGGCCCTGCTCAAAAGTATGACTAATTAGAAAACACGAGCAGTGCAGCCAATGGAGTAAAACGTCATGTCACATGAGGATATTTTTGTTCCGTGGAATGCGATCACACCATTTCCAGTTTCCATGTGCCTCAGATTTTTGTAGTGACAGTGCAGCAGAAACTGGAGGGACAGAGGTCAGGCAGGCTCCTGACAGGCAGGGAACACCTACATGGTATGAGTGGAATCCTTCTGCTAAAAGGATCAGGGGTAAAACCACTGCTCCTGTATAAACTTCTCACCTCGACCAAATCCATATCCTTCAGGGTCAGTCCTGCTTTCTTCAAAACCTCTGTGATTGCAGGTACAGGGCCTGTTTGGAAATCATATGCACAGTTAGTTAAATAAAAAAATTAATACATGAAGTCTTAGAAACTTGTTTTATATAGCATAAATTCGTAAAGCCTCATGAGATCCCCTCCCGTGAGCCTCTGTGCAGCCACCAAATTCTGGATATGCCACTCACCTGCTTTATTGGGTGGTAAGAGAACTCCTAAATCTCAAAACTACTCGGTCCCCTTGTCAATATACACCCAGGGAAAGCTAAGAGTGTCTCTACCGCTGCACACAGAGCTTTCAAGTCATGAGAAGTGACAATCCCCAGGCAAATAAAACAACTTCACAATGGTTTTGGGACATTCTCCTTCCCAGTACTCTTGGTTCCATTTATTCTTTCCTTGCAATTTGCAGCCTCCAGGTAAACAAATATTTAAAAACAGGCTGCTCTAGAGTTTGCTGGTCATGTGCTTAATTATGGGTATTGTTGTTTTGGTGTTCTTAAAATATTGAAAAATCTTCTAGTAAAAAGCCGAACATTTAATTAATTTATTCCAAACAATTAAATGCCCCCTCAGACCCAGGTCTTGGACAACTGAAGAAAGTAAGGTTTTGGGTTTTAGACTATTAAGAGTTTGGCAACAGAATTGTCCTCTGGAAGAAAGCTGTCTTCTATAACCTAATATAACCTACTAAGGGAAATTAATCCAAACATAGCTACCTAAGGAAACACACACTCAAAGAGTTTTGAAAGGGTTAATTAGGTACGTGCTTGTAGGAGAAAAATACTGAGATGTTAGGTGGTGGCTGACCATTCAATTCTAAAACATGAACAATCCTAAATGCTATCACGCTGCCAAAAAATGGTCTTGAAAACGACAGCTCAAAGAGTAAAAACATACAAATCAGTAGTTTGCCAAAGAGACAAAAAAAAATAAAAGAAAGGGCCCAGTTCAGAGCTCAGTGGAGTATCAGAGAGCCCCAGGCAGCTTAACACTAGACTCTAACTGCATCTCATTAGGGAAGGATTTTAGTATGCCTGTTATGCATGAGAGTAACGGGAGGGTCTCATGTGGACAACACAAAGACCCCTAATGACAGCCAAGTAAACTTTTTCCTCCTTTCTCTCTTTTTAAAATAATGAATTCTCTTACTGAACACTGTGAGACAGGACTCCTATCGGTATGTGAGAGGACAGTGGCTCAGACCGAGCTCCTGTTTGTCAGATCTGCTGCTGTCATGTCGATGAATTTCATCTGGTCTCTTTGAGCTGCTGGGGACAAGCTGTGGTGTGAAGGAGTAGGGATACTAAGTGCTCCTCCGTATGATTTATGAAGTTTTTAAGCAAGCTAGAAGAGTTGCCTGACCTAGAGAGAATGGCCTGGTTTAGGAAGCACAATGCCAGCACAAAGTCTAGCAAAAGAAACCCTCCCTCCACGTTTGCTTTGAAGGCTGTGTCAGTCAGACAGTCCGACCAGGAAAACAAATCCGACAATGCCTCATTTGCATTTCTACTGACACACAGAACCAGCCAACAACAGCTCTTCTGAACAGAACGACAGAGAGGAAAAGCAAAGCTGGGATACAATGCTGTCTGCAAACTAAAGCAAAGGCAAAAATCCTGGGGTGTCTGGATTGGCTTTGAGATTGTTTGCACTAAGACATACTTGATGAGGAAACAGAAAACATGGGAGTAAAGCAACCAAGAAAGGATTTGGTTTGCCAAGTAATACCTGAAAAGATGTGTATCCTGGGATCCAAGCAGCTTGAGCCACTGAGTAACTGCTGAAAGGTGTTCACACAGCCACTATTCCATCAGCAAGAGGTGAGGAAGGCAACTCATAGTTACACATTTTGTCATGAGATTTAGAGCTTAGAGAAAACTAAAGTGAATTTTTGGAGAAAATGGTTTAAAAAAAACGTCCGGGTGTTTGTTTTCTTGGCTAAAAGACAGAGCAAAAAAGGGGAAGAAAGAAGAGCCTGGGGGACTATGCTCAGTGCTATTACTATGGGTCAGACACTGCACCTTCCAGCCAAACTGAGGAGTAAATCTATCCCTCTGCACAACAGGGATGGACTGACACAGGGGGATGGACAGTAGGACATACAAAGACCTTCAGAGCCACCAGCCTGAGCACACTGCAGCACCCTTTTCTTTCCTTTAGAATGCCCACGACAAGAACATTTTCATGCTGCCTGATGCTATAAAATGATGTGCTTCATTGCAACTTACCAATGCCCATGATGGAAGGGTCACAGCCAGCTGAGTGATATGCTACTACTCTTGCCAGAGGAGTAAGACTGTGCTTTTTAAGTGCTGATTCACTGGCAATGATGACTGCACCTGCTCCATCACACACACCCTTGCAGTAAGAGAGAGAAGCATTCTTAGTGAGAAAATACAAAGAAACAAAAATTTCCTCACACTCTTTAAATTAAACCCCCAAAAAAGGGCTTGAGTCCAAGATGTTATAATGAACATTTAACAATGCTTTTTCAAAACAACACAAGACAATCTTTCACTATTCTGAGGATGGGGAAAGAAAGTTAAATATAGATGGATGTTTAACGAACTCCAACGTGTTAGAAAAGAAAAATAAGTCTTCCCTGCATTGGAAATACGATTCTGCAGACTTGCAAGAACACTATTAATAATGGATAATGTATGTGCTATTAATTATAAAAGATACTTTACAGACACCCACACACTTACTGTGGCTATGATCTATTTTAGGCATGAATTCAGACTTTATGATCACAGCACTCCATCTGGCCCAAAGAACTTTAATCAATTAATTAAGATAATGACTGTAAGAGGAACAGTCCATACTGACATGCTGCTAAGCACTGAGGATATTCTGGGTAAGAGCAAAATGTGGTTCAGGGGAGAGAGGACAATAGCTGTGGTACGAAGATGAGCAGCAGCAGCATGCCCACTAAAAAAATCTAAGTTTAAAGCAAACGTTCAGTAACCACTGCTCCCCAAAGAAAGCAGAGTGGCTACACAGCCTCTGCAGCCACCAACTGCATAACTCAGCTGCACAACTGCTGATGAAGAAGTGCCAGTGCCTCACTGCAAGATCAGTGGCAATCCACAGAATCAGATTTTAGGACTTAGGAGCTGACTGAAGGATCCTCTGGCATCCCAGGGTTTGAAGAGTCAGCCAGGGGCATTTAGCTGCAGAATTAGAAGTCGTTTTCATCAGGAGACAACACTGACAGCCAACTCGGTGAGAGATAAAAGCAGTGGCAATAAATGTGGAGAACCACAGAGGGGACACCTGCCCAGCCCAAGGGTCTGATGTACTCACTGAAGCATTCCCAGCCGTGACTGTTCCATCCTTTTTAAAGACACACGGGAGTTTTGCCAGTTGTTCCATAGTGGTCTGGGGTTTTGGGTGCTCGTCCTTTTCCATGCTTTCTTTACCCTTTTTTGTCTTCACTTCAATTGGTGCCATCTCAGCTTTAAAGTAACCAGCATCATTAGCTGCAACCACAAAAAGGAAAATGAAAGGACTCGATAAAAACATCAAGATGATTGCTCAGCATGACCAACAATTGTATTTTCATGTGCACACAACTTCTGCTCTATTTGAACCAAAAGTTCAGGGACAGCAATACTTATGCTTTATTTTGCTTAAATAAATTGGTTTGGGGTTTATTGCTGGGGTTTTTTTGGTTTTTTTGATTTTTTAAGAAACTGGGCAAAAACCTTACAAGTACTCTCTCACACTTCTCCAAAGAAAGTCTCAAATACTAACATTTTATTTCAGGTTTAAACAGCTGAACTCTTTTTGTTTGGTTGGGGTTTTTTTTGTAAACCACCAGGTTTATTTTTAGTACGTATTCCCTTTTATTGCTGCTATATTTTACAGCTCTGTCATTTCTCAGATGGCCAAGATGTAAATCTCACTCAGAAAGGAATGTGGGAAAAACCTCTTCAGCCACATTGTTTCTTTTGATAAGATACTGTATATTCATCAAAATCCTATTCAAGATGCTCCTCTAAAGGCTCTCACTGATCAAGCCAGATCTCAGAATGGGATTCAGCTGCCTAAACAACCTGAGACAATCCAAGACATTGTAGGTATCTAAGATGCCCAAAAAAGCATCTGGCCATATCATCTAACATAACATTAGACAGAAATTTAAAACTAAGACACTGAAATTGTCAGATCTGATGTTGTTTAGCTACCTCTGGGCTTCTCAAAAAATTCCTCAAAACCTTTTTCTTTCCTGATTACACACAGGGCTCTCTCTTTACTGTGGGATAAGACGATCTGGTCCTAAAGGCAGAAATAAAAACAGCAAGGTAAAATCCTAGAAAACAAGAAAGTTTCCAGTGAAGGCTCCAGGAATGGCAGGAGTTATGTAACAAGAGAAGCAAGCAGGAAAGGTAATAAACAATGAAAGAAAAGTTACAAAAAGCACTTCTACACCCTTTGGAAAAAATACAAAATCTTCCTTCAAGAGTGCATCTGTTAAAATGCACCATCACTGGAATCTAAAACCATGCTTAGATCTTTCCTTCTAATGTTCACCTTTGGCTTGCAGTGTATGTTGAGTCCCACAACGGCCACTGCAGATTCTACTGGTTTTTGGCCTAAACTTCACAGTAACTGAATCACAGAAACCCAGGATGGTTTGGGTTGGAAGGGACATTAAACTCCATCTTGTTCCAACCCCTGCCATGGGCAGGGACACCTTCCACTATCCCAGGCTGCTCCAAGCCCCATCCAGCCTGGCCTTGGACACTGCCAGGGAATCCAGGGGCAGCCACAGCTGCTCTGGGCACCCTGTGCCAGGGCCTCCCCACCCTCACACACAGCAATTCCTTCCCAATATCCCATCTAACCCTGCCCTCTGGCACTGGGAAGCCATTCCCTGGGTCCTGTCCCTCCAGGCCTTGTCCCAAGTCCCTCTGCAGCTCTCCTGGAGCCCCTTGAGGCCCTGCCAGGGGCTCTGAGCTCTCCCTGGAGCCTTCTCTTGTGCAGGTGAACACCCCCAGCTGTCCCAGGCTGGCTCCAGAGCAGAGGGGCTCCAGCCCTGGGAGCATCTCCGTGGCCTCCTCTGGACTGGCTGCAGCAGCTCCAGGTCCTTCCTATGTTGGTGGTCCAAGAGCTGAGCACCTCTGGATTATGGCTTCGGACATGTAAACCATCCAGAGAACAGTTTAAAACACAGCTCCTAAACAAACATCCCCTCTTCAGATTCCATGTGCTCCGACTGTTCAAGCGTTCAAGAACAACATTCGAATTGCAAAAGAAAGAAAAAGGATTTAGATGAATTACAGCACAGGCTGGCACACAAGAAGGATGTGGGTCACTGTGGAAGACTGTTCTGCCGTGCAGTGCAAAGAAAGGGGGGGCAGTCAGGCATGCCTGGGACAATGCTGCATCCCACCAAAGGGGCACCAACAAATGCCATTCACCAACACGAATCCTGCTCAGGCAGGAGGTGACCCGTGACTGGCCAATGGTGTTTGCTGCCTCAACAGCTATGGAATGCCCCTGAGAAAGGCACAGGAAGGCAGTGGGAAGGGGGTCCTACTTAACCTGCTGAGGGGTACAACACCTGACTCAGTATACTTTCAAAGCCAAACCCCCTAAGAGCGGGTTATTTCTACCATGGGGCCAACAAAATCACAAATTACAGTAGGCAAACAGAAGGACAAATTACACCAAGAGCCAGAAAAAACCTGAGAACACTTTGAATCAGTGCTACAAACTGACTAGACTCGAAACCAGTGTCGCATAAACACTTTCACTCCTCGATTTACTCACCAGCTTTGCACCTCTGCTGCGTTTTGAGCGCGTATCGGTCACAGTCCTCTCGGGAGATGCTGTATTTTGCAGCCAGGTTTTCAGCTGTCACTGCCATAGGTATTTTAACATGTGTATCTGTTAGGGCTTCCCACAAAGTGTCTTCCAACTGCACGGAACATCAGAAGAAGGAAATTAGAAAGCACAGCAATACTTTATTTATTACTGACAGCTTCTGACTGTTCAGCAGCCTCCTGGAAACTAAAGGCTCTTTGTAAAATTAATTCAGGTTACCCACAGATAATGTATTGATTTATTAGAACAAACACACTGAAAAACAGTGTGCAAGTTCTTGTGTGCTATTCTAGCTAATCTCCATTCTGCTCTAGTGTGATTCTTTCCACTCACACATGTCCCCAAGAGCCTTGGGAAAAGCCCTAAAAAAAGATTTTTAGTATTTCAGCATATTTCACTTCTGTATGAATTTATTTGAGCCCTATGAGCAAACACACCTGTCTGGTTGCCAAGAAGGAAATGGGAAGCACTGTGAGACAGCACAGAAGCCTACTGACTCTTTAGCTCTTTCTCTACTGTAGGTAAAATCCCCTTAGTAGAGCTAAAGGTTTCTGTGGGTATAACATCTCAGGGAAGAAAATACCCAAGTCTACCTTCACACAACCTGATAAAGGCAAGCCTGGTCAGTTCAGATGGGTTTTGTTATTTCCGTCAGCAGTAAAGTTCTGCAAGATAAACCATTCATTCACCTGTCACTGTGTAATTCAGTTATCTTTATGGTAAGCACCCAGTAGCACCTACTTGGTGTATCAAGTACCACAACAACTTTGTGAAGGTGCTGTCTGTAGGACCTGAGGCTTAGGCACAGTGCCACACAAGAACAGAACCAAGCACACATCATATTCACCACCTTCACAATGGAAATACACTGTGGGAAAAAAACCCAAAAGGCTCAAACACTGAAATATCCTAATTTCGCATTTTGTTGTCAGTTATGACTCACTGAGTAAATGGCAGCACATTATCAATTTATCCTGCTGCACATTTCCCATAGTATTCATTTAGGATTTACCTTCAGAAGAAAATGTAAAGATAATTTACCTGTCAATGGATTTAACTTCAAGTTTCCACTTTCGAAATTGAGAGATGCTCACAGCCTGGAGGTGTAGGTGTTCTTTACCAGTCTGTCTACCTAGTGCCAGCATTACCAGCCTTGCCTTAACTGTGTGTGCCTCTATTTCACAGACATTTTGTACATAGTACTTGAATGGGATGTACCAAGTGAACTAAATTTTTTGTTTAAGAGTTTACTGGTGTGTTTAACATGGAACAGGAACTCAAATACAGTTTTGGAAAAGCTGGAAAACTGGCATGCTCAACAAAATTGCCTGTACCTGCTGTTTTGATACTGTCTGAATACTAGATAAATGCTTTAAACTATTAAGTCTAGATCTAATCTCCAATCATTTCATTTGCAAGGATTTAGTGCCTACAGTCCTGATACTAAACACTGCTTTGCTCAGAGAACAAAAAAAGTACCAGACCTTCAGTTCTGCTCCTAATCTGGTTCCAAACCGAACCTTTCGGACCGCATAAGGAGCCTGGCTCATGCTTTCAGCTCCACCACACAGAACAACTTCTGAGTCATTCAGGCAAATTTCCTGTTAACACAGAAAAACAAAACAGATCTAGGATTTAGCTTGCTGCTTGAGTAAGAAAATAAGAACTGTTTTAAAAAAAGAGGTTGTCATCTACAAAGCAATGAACTCAGAATGAATCCGAAGTCAGTCATGTGTGTGTATTTATGAAGGGTTTACCCTTCCGTTAAGGTTAGGGTCTGTCTCCTTCATGCCATGTCCCTTTTTCTTCCTTTCAGCAAAGAATGACTGTAAGCATGAGGGAAGAAGAGAATACGGGTGTGCACACATGACAGAGCAGAAGAACAAAGGCATAGGCATCTGCATGCTTGTGTGGTTTGGTTCACAAATGGTTGAGCTTGGTGGTTTTGAGCTCCCACTCCTTTTAAAGGGAACACAAATTAAACTTCAAAGCCTGAAGTAAGACCTTATGATTCGAAAAAAATGGGACATAATTTTAGGAGACAATAGCTAGGTAGCCGCCAAAGTAAGTATTCAAAACACACTAATTCATCAATGGCAAAGCACACAAAACCCAAAAGCCCCAATTCTTAAATGCACCATCAGAGCATTCAAAAACAGTGCTTCCTTAAAATGATTCACTGAGTTGGACTGTTGTGGTTATTTACGAACTAGAATGAAAGAAAATTCAATTACCCAAGAGATGCTGTGGCTGCCCCTGGAAGTGTCCAAGGCCAGGCTGGACGGGGCTTGGAGCAACCTGGGATAGTGGAAGGTGTCCCTGCCCATGGCAGGGGGCGGAACTGAGTGACCTTTGATGTGCCTTCCAACCCAAACAGTTCCATGGTTCTACGGTCTTGATATACGTTTGAGGTTTCTAGTTAATAACGTGTGTTATTAGCGATATGTGCTGAGATGCTTCCCAGAGTTACTAAAAACTATGTGAGCATCTAAGCAGCACTAGCTGCATGGATGAAATGCCATCTTTGAAAAGGACCTCACCACCATTCTTTTAATAAAAGTGACCACTTTCTCTAGCAGGTTTTTTCAGTGTGGACAAATGTGTGTATGGCCTTTGCAAAAAGCACTAGGAAAAACAGTCAGGTGGATATTATTGCAAACATGGAAACTTAACTCTACATTTTTGACATTTTCTCCTTTAGAGCATCAGACCTAAAATAATTCTTTAGCCAAGGAAAACCAAAAAAAATCCCACAAAACAATCTGCTTGTTCAAGCACTCGTAAAAGCAATGTATGAGCAAATGAAATACAAATCCCTGTACTCCTACTCAATGGTTTTGGCAAACTCCTCAAAGAGAAGTTGATTCTCATCTACTTTAAAAGAAGTGACACTATAAACTACCTAACCCATGAGAGGTTTGGATCCTTGCACAGAAGCACACTTAAGAAACACAGGTTGCTGCTTACACAGCTAGCCAGGTGAGAATATAAACAATGATCAAGAGATGAAAGACTCCTGAAGTCCAGTAATTACAGTCCATACAAACAGGATTGTGGGATGCAACTATCGCACAGCTGATCTATATTTCACCAGCTAACACTTGTTGCATTCCTCGTATTAAACTAAAAACTGCTACAATACTTGGATTTTAAAAACCAGCCACACAATGTGGCGCTGTGGTGGCTGAACTCCTGCAAAAAAAATGTGCAGGACTATAGAAATCTCTACCAAAAATCCATGTCGTGACTCATCCCAAACACAAAGGACAAGTTTCTACATGTTAACAGCCTGACAAAAGTTACAGCTAAAACAGAAATAAATACAGCTTTGTACCTGGCAGCCATTGGCAATGGACTGGAAGCCAGAGCCACAGAGCCTGTTGACGGTGAGGGCTGGGACGGACACAGGAACTCCCACACGCAAACCAACGTGTCTCGCAATGTAGATCGCATCTGAGGAGCTCTGCAGGCAGAACAGGCAAGAGGTTTTGTCACACCCTCATTGATTTGGAAAGCAAAGAAGTCTTGATGAAAAGTCAGAATGGTGTGATTGCATCCCTGACAGACGACAGGGTATGTTCAGCAAAAATCCCACCACTCACAAGAAGCGCTTTGATTCAGTTCAAACAGACACCATCCTACAGGATCTGAAAGTGTCACTGTCTTAGTGCGCATTTTAAAGAAAGTGTGTGTTAAGTCAGCAACCTAATGTTTTCGTTTTCCCTTATCCCTTATTTTCAAAAGAGCACCCACACAACAGGCTGACACAAGGGTAGATACCGGCTGGCGAGCTGCAATTATTTTAAGGTAAATTAATATTGTTCAGACTGACAGGGGAAGGCTTCCCAAAACCAGAGAGAACGCTTATGCTCTTGGGGAACATGCCCTAAACTAAAATGTTATAAAGAAAAAGTTCTGTGCACAGTGCTACAATACTAATGCAAGTTCAGAAAAAAAATTAAAATTAATCAAGCCACTTCTGCTGAAGAAGGGGAGTTTGAAATAGTCATATATTCATAGTTAATTAAACTTAATCAAAAAATATCAGTAAACCAGAAATAAAAAAAAAATAATCTACTGGGATGGGGAAGTATGATGCAAAGGAATAGAAAAGTACTTTCAAAATTAAAAGAAACTTTATCAGGAGATTGCTATTTTTTATGTGAAAGCACTACAAGAGATTTCAATGCAGCAATTCTTTCCTAGGCCACAGAGAGCTCTTACAAAATTAAAAAGCTGATTAAAAGAAGTTGAGATGGTAGCTGTAAGAGACAGAATAATTTAAAGCTACTCTTTTGGCTGAAAATCCAGTGAAGGAATACTGCCTGTTTCTTCACTGTGTTAGTTACTTGTTTCCTCTGCATCCTTGAAACACACTGTGCAAAATACAAGTCCCCACCCTTAATAATAATGGTGAAATCAGAACACAAAGGAAAAAAGAAAGCCAGAAATGTTCTTTGCTGTCTTGCCTAGAACAAAGATCCTCATCTGAATGTGTGGGTAACTGCAGTTTTGCAACGCATACAACAGCATCGTCCTCACAAGCTCTTTGGAAAAGACACGATTGTCCAAATGTCTCTGCCAACCAAGGCATGTATCCTTCCAGCTCAAAGGAAATTCATATTCACTCAAAAAAATTCTATAGAAAACACAAGAGAAATGGACTCAAATCACTTACAGGCTTGATACAGAAAGGGATTTACGCAACGCAGTGAAAAACCACTGATCACTGCGTCACACAGCTCGAGCCATTAAAACAGGGGAAATTTACCTGGGATTACCAACTAACCAGCTGATTGATATACATTTTTAGGTCAGCTCGTCCTTGTTTAAAGTACCTCTGGCACTAAAAAAAAGCAAGCTAAGCCTTGTTCCCATTAGCGCCACAAATCATGCAGGACACATCCCTCACACACGAACAGGAAACGCTACACTGCAAATTGCTACTCACCCCTCTTCACTTCCACCCCTTTGGCTGCCAGCCAGAGGCAGCTATCTATAGGGCCACACCGAGGCTGCCTGAAATAGCCCCCCGAGCAGCAGATTTTCCAGGCTACCAACCTGCATGACGTTGCCCACGACGACGCTGTCGATGATCTCGGGAGGGACCTTGCCCGCGGCCAGCGCGGCTCGAGCAGCATGTTCCGTCAGGTCGGTGGCCGAGAAATCCTTCAGCAATCCCCCGTAGGTCCCAAAGGGAGTGCGCTTGGCTGCAACGATGAACACACCTGCAACGGGGGCAGAAATGACCCACAGTGAACACGAACACACCTGCAACGGGGGCAGAAATGACCCACAGTGAACACGAACACACCTGCAACGGGGGCAGAAATGACCCACAGTGAACACACCTTCAGCGGGGGCAGAAATGACCCACATGTCCAGGACCTCACACGCAGGGGAGCCCCCGGTCAGCCTCCAGTGGGTAACATACTAAATTCACGCTAAACTTTGTAAGTACAGGCAACATGAACACGGGAAGCTCGAGATCAATAATGTGATGGTGCTTTAGAGAATTAAGGGTCAGAAAGAAAAGGTGGAAAGATTCTGGAAACACCCCCTTTCCACAGCAAGGTTTGACAAAAAAGTAAGGTTGGATACAAATGTGGACTTGGAGGAGGCTGCCACATACATCAAACATTAGTGGGAGTGCACTAAAAGCATGCCAGTAACATCTAGGAAATCCTGTAGTAGACACCTGTGAACAAATCAGATGAGGAACACTGCTTCTAGCAAAGAGGCCATTCCCTCATGCTAAAAAAAAAGCAGCATGTTTTTGGTTTATATTCTGAAACAGTTTTCACAAAGAAAACAAAAAAACGAAAACCAAACAATAAAGCAAAACAAACCCCCACTTTTGATATGTATTTCAACTTTGATTCCTTTAGCTTAAGAGGGAAAAACATTCTCTAATCAAAAAATTCATGCTCCTGCCAGAAGTATATATGCCACCTAAATGGCTTTAGCACGAATCTTCGGGTTTCTGAGAAGAAAATCCAGTTTTCACTAGGCAGGAGACCATGTGGAAGCACATGTGTACAAACGCACAGGCCAGGAGCAGTTCATACAAATTCCAGCTCGGGAGAAGCCACCTCTGAACCAAAGCAAACATCTCCTGGATGCCTGTCACGGTGGCTCTCTGCCCCCACGTGTGGAAAAACAAGTGGGAGGCAGGCTGTGAACTTTCCCCCAGTTGGAACAACACTGCTCACAACCCTCATTTCCACAGCTCCCATCAAACACCCAGCTATTTTAGGTAACACTGCAGGGACATATACAGATGTAAGAATGCAGGCAAATGAAAATGCCTGCTCCTGAAGCTGCTCATGAACACTGATTTCAGGTCATCTAATCCGTGTTACTCGGCTCTCTGTTGTCAGAGAGAGGGTGCTCCTCCATCTTGCACGTATTTGGATCGCAGGTTGCATGACTGCTAGAAAAGGACATTCCAAACTGGTCAAGGTTCCCCACTGACAAGGACTTGAACACAAGGTAGGGATCTAAAATGTGCAGGGAGGATGCTCAGAATCATATCACAGAACAGTCTGGGTAAGAAGGGACTTTAAGGATCATCCCATTCCACCCCCTGCCATGGGCAGGGACACCTTCCACTATCCCAGGTTGCGCCAAGCCCTGTCCAACCTGGCCTTGGACACTGCCAGGGATCCAGGGGCAGCCACAGCTGCTCTGGGCCCCCTGTGCCAGGGCCTCACCTCATGGCAAAGAACTTCTTCCCAATACCCAACCTAAATCTTCCCTCCTTAGCATATCTTTCCCGCAGCAAAACAGGCCTCGACATTCACATTCTTCACCACTCTTCCTGTCCACTGATTCCCTGCCTCCTCCAGATTGTGCCAACCATAACTGATTAAAAGCTTTGCTGCAGACCAGCACGGGGACCTGACCAAGCTAAAAGAACTCTTTCTCCTCCCTTCTGGCCAGGTTGCCAGTTATCTACATTATTTGTTCAGTCACATCCACCGTGGCGTTGCCCCATGAACAGTCCAGGGGCGAGGATGGAACTTTGCCCTTAAACATTCCTTTCACAACAACATCCCTCTCTCTCTTTCACGGAGACTGCTCACTGCTGCCCACTTCCCAACAGCACCATTGGGGCCAATAAACCAGGGCAGGTCATACAACAGAGGCAGCTGAACGCTAACCCAGACTCAGCAGAAAATGAAGGGCTCATTTTCACTTGGATCAGTTCCGGGCTTGAGTTCACCTTCTGGCTGCTCAATAAAACAGTAACTCAAGACAGAGAGAAGGCTGGACTGAACCACTAAGAGGAAAAGACGAAGAAGCAGCACAATCTGTGTTATGCTGAATTAAACTGGACACAGACACTCTCTAAGGGTATATAACTCCAGAGCCTGCCAAATTTTGCTTGACTGGAGAGGCACCTAAAAATGCTACTCCCTCCACGGAATTTCAGGAGGGGCGACAAGGGGTGGCTGAAGTCCCAAGTGAAAAAGGACTCTTTGTCCTTTGACAACTCTTCCTAAATTTCCATTAATTAGTTCTGTCCTACATTATCATAGCAAGATTCCAGAGCCTCTGCAATTTTCCAAGGTGATAAACATTGTATGAGAGCAAAACAGTACCAAATGCACAGAGATCGGAAAACTTTTGGGGCAAGAAAGCAAAGGTCACTCTGAATCCTTACCAAACGCTATATTTGAGAAATCTTTTAAACTCGTTTTGTTAACCACTTGCTGCCAAACAGGGAACTGAAATACTATTTAATCCTCCAACATATCTCAAATGTGCTTGGTATGAAAATAATTCTTCATCAGATCCTATTTTGAAAGCCTAGAAAACAATCAATAACATAAAAAAGGAAATTAAGAGACAAGAACAGTATATAAATATATTGTGGATTGAGATGACAGAAAATCTTGCAGCCGGTACAGAAAACTAAGATGAAACAAGTATGGGCAAGGTGCCCTCTGTCCTATCCAGCTCAGCAGAACCATCAGAATTAATACAATGCTGATTACACAGGCTTTAGCACTGCAACCTCACACCATGACTGACACATATGGTTATTATTTAGGTGCAGTCTGTCAACTAGCAAAGTGCTGTCAAATAGATAAAAAGCCCTATTGCAATAAATTTCAATTTTGTTTTCATTCAAGAGCAGGTCTTAAACGGTGTGTTCACCTCATTTTTAAGAGTCATGGAATTTAAACCATGTAGAACATAAATTAGTTCTTTGCACCTAACACTTTCAGGAACTGTTGCGACTTTAAAGTTTATCCTGCACTGTCAGTGCTAACACAGGTGGGGCCTGGATGTGACAACAGAAACTTCAAGTCACTGACATTTCAAGTGTCACTTACAGTCACTGCACATAAACAGAGAATCACAGAATTACAGAATCATCTGGGTTGGAAGAGACCTCTAAGACCATCGAGTCCAACCATTCCCAACACTGCCAAGGCCACCACTGACCCACGTCCCCAAGTGCCACAGCCACATGGCTTTTAAACCCCTCCAGGGATGGGGACTCCACCACTGCCTTGGGCAGCTGTGCCAGAGCTGGACACCCCTCTCCACGGAGAAATTGTTCCCGATACACAATTCAAATTCCCAGTTACAGGACAGACACGCACCCCTTGCCATGCATTTGTCTGCAGCACAACTGATTCGAGCACTGCAGGGAGCCAAACAATGAATTTCTGCATAAGGCAGCGCTGAAAACAGGCTGTGACTGACACTCTCCGACCCCCTCCTCACCTTCTGCACCCCCTCCTCACCCTGTGCTCCCCATTCCCACTCTCTGACCACATTCCCACTCTCTGAACCCCATTCCCACCCTCTGACCCCCCTCCCCCCTCTGTGGCGATCATTCCCACCTCTGACCCCCCTCCCCACCCTCTGACCCCAGGCAGCCCGGTGTTTTTTGGAAGTTCCTAATTACTTCCAGCTGTCTGGCCGTGCTGGCACGGACGGGACCGCGGGGAGGGAAATCCCCCCGGGAGGGACGGGAATGGCTCTCGGGGGCTCTACTTTGTAATTCCTGAGGGCCCCACGAGCTGCCCCGCCTTAGGGCTCCGTACAGCGTCAGAACCGTGCCCGCCCGCCCTCAGGGTCCCCCCGGAGCCCCTCAGGGAGCCAGGGATCCGGGGGGAACGGGATCCTCACCCCTCAGCAGCGCCATGGCCGCTCCGCGCCCGCTCCGTGCCCCGGCCGAGTGCCGCGCCCTCCCGCCGGGCCCGCACATTCGCCACGCTGGGGGCGGAGGGGGCGGCCAGGCACGGCCGGGAGGCAGTTTGCTTAAAGTTATTATTCTACGAGTAATTTTAGGGTTTTTATTTAATTTATTTTAAAATGGGGGGGGGGGTGTTGTTTGTTTGTTTGTTTTTAAATTTAGCTGCTGCTTGGTTTGATTTTTCCGTGCGGCTTTGGCGAATCGGCGGCAGGGGAAGCAGGGGGCGGGTGGCGATCGCTGAGGGGAGAGCCCCCCCCCGCCTCCCGCCTCACCGGTAATTACAGCGTATTATAGTTAATTACACATAGTCGTGGAATCGTTTCCGTTGGAGAAGACCTCCGAGATCCTCGAGTCCAACCTGTCACCCGATCCCCACCTTGTCACCCAGCCCAGAGCACAGAGTGCCATGTCCTGGCGTTCCTTGGACACCCTGGGCAGTTTCAAGGCCTGACCTCCCTTTCCATGGGGAAATTCCTCCTGATGTCCAACCTGAGCCTCCCCTGGCGCACCTGAAATTTATAAACCTCCTCGAGGGGGTTGTGGAGGGTCGCATCCCTGAACTCGTGCACAAACCACGGCTGACTCAGCGCTGCCCCTAATTCCAAGGTTTGGTTTCCCTGGACATGGATGGAGACGAGCAGGAGGTGCCTGCAGCTCATCAGAAAGCCCTGAGTGACACCAGAAAGCCCTTGGATACTCTCATTTTCCAACACAGCAGACACTGAAAAACTAGGAGATAAAAGGGCTAGAAAGCTTGCAGTCACGTATTGGTCACTAGAGGGAAGAACGAATCCCTCCATGGGATGCAATGAACACGTATCAGTGATGCAACACCACGGATGCTGCAAGAACCGAGAGCAGGACAGATCCATGAATGGCTGGTTTACTCCGATAAAACAAAACAGCTAAAAACACACAAATATCCTAGAATCCCAGAATGGTTTGGATTGGAAGGGACCTTAAAGCTTAGTCAGTCCCACCCCCTGCCATGGGTAGGGACATCTTCCTCTATCCCAGGCTGCTCCCAGCCCCATCCAACCTGGCCTGGGACACTGCCAGGGATCCAGGGGCAGCCACAGCTGCTCTGGGCACCCTGTGCCAGGGCCTCCCCCCCCTCACAGCCAAGAATCTGCAACCTCCAAGCTGCACCAAAAAACCCACCTTCCACAGTTCTGGTGGTTGAAATGCACCTTGAAGTACGATTCATCTGTATAATTGCTCCAGTGGAGCCATCCCAGCTGTCAGGCAGAAGACAGGGAAGCTAATGAAAATATTTTGTGTACAAATAAAAACTGCCATATGTCTTCATGGACACACTTAAAGTGCTGTAATTTTTCTAGAAGAAAAAAATGTTATCCTGTGAAGACTCCCATTTTTCATTTAAAATACTCTTTCAACTGCTTTCCCTACATAATTCCAATGACTTAATAAATCTATAAATCAGGGAACATACACCAATGTGCAACTTTGTCTTTAAAAAGAGCTGAGGGTTTTGCTGTATTTTCTCTCTTTGCCATTGAGTTCCCTCATCTAAGTCTCATTTAAGGCTGAGAGAAGGGATTCTGCCCCTCTGCCCCACCCAGGTGAGACCCCACCTGCAGAGCTGCCCCAGCCCTGGGCTCCAACAGCACAAGGACCTGGAGCTGCTGCAGCCAGTCCAGAGGAGGCCACGGAGATGCTCCCAGGGCTGGAGCCCCTCTGCTCTGGAGCCAGCCTGGGACAGCTGGGGGTGTTCACCTGCACAAGAGAAGGCTCCGGGGAGAGCTCAGAGCCCCTGGCAGGGCCTCAAGGGGTTCCAGGAGAGCTGCAGAGGCACTTGGGACAAGGCCTGGAGGGACAGGACCCAGGGAATGGCTTCCCACTGCCAGAGGGCAGGGTTAGATGGGATATTGGGAAGGAATTGCTGTGTGTGAGGGTGGGGAGGCCCTGGCACAGGGTGCCCAGAGCAGCTGTGGCTGCCCCTGGATCCCTGGCAGTGTCCAAGGCCAGGTTGGATGGGGCTTGGAGCAGCCTGGGACAGTGGAAGTTGTCCCTGCACATGGCAGGGGTGGGACTGGGTGGGTTTTAATGTCCCTTCAAACCCAAACCACTCTGGGTTTCTGTGATTTAAGCACATGCACAAGGGGTGGCACTTCCTCTCCTCTTCTCCACTCATTTACAATGGCTCTCAGGGCCGTAAGATTCCACACTCGGTGAGTTTCTCATTAGCTGCCAATATTTCAGCTCCTCTGAAATCAAGTTATAAATTCTAAACATTTCAGTCTCCTAATTTCTGTTTATAAAGTACTTTGTAGTGTTAAAATAGAAAAGTTTCTAATAGATAGAAGTATATTTTGAAAGGGGTTACTTTTTGCATTCCCATTTTTGACCAAGAGCCACAATTTCTTCAAAAGTGTTTATTTCACAAATTTTTTTTATCCCCAGCTGAATATTACAGTGACTATTACAAGCATTTTCTTATAAACAAAGGTGTAGTTTACAGATTTGTTCAAAATGGAAAAATATTTTATAAGCAGTAGTATTTCATCTACAGTATTCACTCATGTATATCATTCAACTTTGACAGCAGCTATACCTTCTGCTTGTAAAAGTAATGACACTTCACACCACAAAAAAAAAAAAATATATCCCCAAAGATTTCAATATAGTAGCACTTTTTAAATTTTTTTTTTCTTCTAATTTCAAATTAATCTGAAAGTCTTTGTCCACTGGCATTCACACCTTGAAATAATTTGGATACTTATCAGGGTAGTATGTCCTCTGGATTGTTTTACTTAACATCTACCTTGCTAGAATTTCTTTCGGAAAAAATCAGTTTATGACTGCCATATATATGTGAATCAATAAAGTTTGAGGAAAAAGCTTCATGGAAGTTCATGCAATTTATTTTAATTAGGTTCTATTTATATGCAATGATAAAAAGCTAATTTTTCAGTTAATGGTCTGAAAGAATAAGTTTGCACAATTTTATTAATTTCCTATTGAAAATGGAGGAAAACAACCTATTGTTTCAAGTGCAGCTTTTTAATTTGTACCTTTTGCAAATCACACAAATAAAGAGTCACGTCCTGCAAAGATTTCCGTGTTTGAGTTGCAGGGTGATGAAAAGCAGCCACTATGCTTAAAACATGCCCACATTTTGGTACTGTTTCATGAATACAAAGAAATTATTGTAGATCCAGTGGAATAAACTGCATGAGCAAAAAATGTTTGTAATGTAGGATTGCATAAATTCAGTCTTGAGGTCTAGTGTTCTCTTCTACAGCCAACTACAGCAGCTTTTTCAGGTAAAATAAGCAACCTCAGCTACAAAATGCCAATTTAAGAAGAAAGAAAAAAGGAACTTTCTGGTGAAAATGAAACGTGGATGTTGTCCTGGATGCTTCCTGTAGGTCAGCCAGCATATACCTGAACTCATGTTTGAAGTGTTGGTTTTGTAATGCTGGTGATTTGGGCATTTTGATGGTTTAAATTATTTTATTTTATTCCAATTAGTGCTTTTCTGAGATATAAGCCATCATATTTGCAAAAATTACTGTGGGTCACTATTGGGTTTTTTTCCTAAGAACTTCGAAGTGTTTTTGCAGACCTCCTCAAAGTAAGATTTTTAAGAAGGCTTTTAAATCCATAGACAACTTTTTCTATGACAGAATAATAAAAATATTCCACTGTTTTAATGCTTATTTCAGAGAAACAGTGGTTGAGCTAAACAGCTAAAGGCACAGAGTAGGAAAATGCTAAACTTAATAATCAGTATTTAAAAACAAAGACAGATCTGGAGAAGAGCCAGCTTTCTCTAAGCCATGCTTTGTGTTGATTTTGCCTTTTAAATAAAGAAGTTTAAATCTGAGGAAAGAAAGGCATGCTTGAGCATAGATATTTAACTAAATTAACATTTAAATACAAATTTTAAAAACTGCTAACAGAAAAAATAACATATATTAAAGGTATTTCATACAGAGTTCTCTTCCAGATGGATCTCACTGGATAAACTACATGATCACAGATCAAGACATTAAATCCCAGTTCCCATCTATACATACTAAGAGTTTTTAAGAAAGAACATATAAATTATGATCCTGAAAGTGCCAGTGAAGGACCATTATCCCCTAGAAGACCATTAAGCACATCTTACAATGGTGATCAGCAACAAAGTCATTGCAGAAGAGGATTCTGCAGCAACCTGTCACTTAGTCTGAGTGATAAGCATAGATTTAATCAATGTGTTGGGAATCGTACTCCAAATAATTTACATCAGAAAGAGGTAGAGACCTGAACTGCCTGAAACTGCTGACCTAAGGTGAATCCTGAGCAACAGCTCTCTGTTAAAACCACCTTACAGAAAGGCTGAATCCTGCTTTGAATTATTTATTTTTAAACCACGATGACTACTGGAGCATGGAAAGAAGTGAGAGGAGACAACTAAAAAAATTCAGAGCACTGCAAAGACATTCATTGTGAAAAGAGGTAGGTGAAAATAAATAAAGATAGTTTGGGAGAGCGTGTGGCAGGGCTTGCTGGGCACAGACAGCAGACTGGTGGCATTACTCTCATTCTGTAGCAAGGGGAGATGAAGGCACTACTGAAGACACAGCAGAGGTGAGTGCTCAAGGATTGCAGTTTGGAGGTAGTCCTGGCTCCATATAAGCAAAACATTTATAATTACATGGGTGATGGTTAAGGGGGAAAAAAATTACTTTTTAGCCTGAAGTCTGTCCTTCGGTGGTAACAGCTGTTCTAAACAATAGTCTCCGTTTGAAACAAGGTATTTACCCACTGGCATAGACCGATATAATTCTGCACAGCACTCAACTGTTTCTTTTAAAATGTGCTTTTTTTGGATAGTACTATACATATATAGTACATACAGGACTACTGCATTTTATATATACACAGATTATATACATTATGTCTAAATCACAACACACTCCTTGCCTAGAAAGGAAACTGCAGCAGACAGGAGTTAGTGTATCTGCAAGAAACTTCACATTCTACTTTAAACATACTCTGAGCAATCCGTGTACCTGGTCATAAATTTGCTGTTTGGATTTACACTAGCTATAAGGAGTCAGATGGACAGAGTGGGTTTTTCTTTGAAAGCTCTTAGTCATGACGGAACTGCAGACCACAGAAGGAACCACAAAAGCAGGTGAGTTAAGACTGATTTAAACAGGACTATTGTGGAAGTGGAAAGGGCAGAATGTTGGCAGCCACACATCCTGATGGCAGTTTGGCACGTTGTGCTATGGCAGAAGCATCCCCACGCTGAGCAATCGTGGAGCAACGCTGAGCCACGGGAACCCACCTCCTCCCCTGGCTCAGCAGTCACAGAGAACTCAGCGTGTGCTGGCAAGGACCAAGAAAAACCAGTGGCTGGTCCCCTTCAACATCTGTGTGGCGAGGTCAGAGGGTTGGTTTGGTTTAGTTTGTAAGTCTGGTTAAAAAAAAACCAACCCTAACAGAATCTGAATTGATAGCAGTTACTCATTTAGGGTTGTTGTAGACAAAGAGTTTGGGTTCACCCTTAGAGAAATGGCTTACATTACTAACACACCATCTGACAGCTTTTTTTTTGTGTTAGAACATTTCATCTCCTTCCTTTTAATTTTTTTTTTTAATTTTTAAAATATTCTTCATTTATCCAAGCTGTATATTTGCATGATTCTTAATATTTTGGATGGCTACTGAACTGAATGACTTTTTTCCATGGACAGCTACAGCTAGGACTAACCCACTGAACCTAAGTAGGGCTGGATGATTAAACTGGGTTGCCTTAGCAAGATCTATGCATGATATTCTGATATTGGCCGTGTAAGAGGTCCAAGAACCCTGACAGCCACTGGATGAAAGTTTTTGACACTTGAAAGCACAGGGAAAGCCAACAGCAGGGATCAGGATGATGCTATACTAGAAGCAGAAGGCTTAAGGCAGTCCTTTGCATCATGATTATTTCACTAGGACAAAACCTTTGCTAATGTAAATTTGGTAATGTAAGAAAGCCCAGCGGGACAAAGTACTGCAAATTTATTTAAATTTCCATGATGCAGATGCACTGAATGTATTTAGGAGGAGCAACAGCATTTCTCAAACACAGAATTTGTGACAAATTCCACATCAGTGGAAACAAGCAGCATCCCAGCCGTGTAATCTTTCTGGTGTGATAAATATATAACTTCTGCAATTTACCTTCTGAATTCACTATTGTGAATGCAGTCACTAGCAACAACTGGAGGCAGAACTACATGTTCTGTTGTTCATACACACAAGACCACCTGCTACTAGACAAATGACACATCCTTCAAGGCAGCACAAGTGTCTCAGATTTTGCTTTTGTCATAGACACGTAAGAAGATCAAAATAAGCCGTCTCCCATTTCCATCCTTTTTTGTTAGTGGCTTTTGGAGATGATTATGGGCTTTGAACTATGTCAACATAAAATCAAGCAGTAAAAAATACATCTACTTTTCAAGTATCCTTATTTCTGAGCTGCAAATTACCAAAAAGAAAAAAAAAATCACATACACACCAGTGTCTTTTTTAGTGTACATTTTAGCATCCATTTGTTACTGTGTACTGGTTCTTCCACAAGCCTGTTTGGTCCATATTTAAAGAGCTCCTTTAATTCCTTTTATGATTTTTTTCTTTCATTGCTGGAGGTCTCTGGGTGTGAGAGGTGAGCTTAATTCTACTTTCTTCAGACTTTATTGAGAAAATCCAAGTTGAGAGAAGCAGGGAGATGAATGGAGTCCATGGTAATGGCAGATGGGTTGAATGGGAACAGAACTGGGAACATGTGCTTGAAGTCTAACAGCAGCTGTGGAGGGTCATTCCGTTCTTGCAAGTGCTTCTGTTGGGTGTGGGAGAAGAAAACAAGTTTAGCATCAGTTGTTGCCTCTTCTTGTCGTGTTTAATACCATCAAAGGTTTGAGAATGTACATCAGTTTATAGATACTGCAGAAAACAGTGAAAGCTATTTTGTTCTCTTCTGCAGCAGCTTTCCTCTGAGCAAGTATTTACAGGAACTTCTGTACAGACTATAGGAAACATTACCTCAGGAGTACCTGGTTACACTTTCTGCATGACCACAAAGCAAGATACAGGACCTGGAAACAAGATGACCCCCCCTTGCACAGCAAAACCAGGACTACATGATATCAGCACACCACCTTTGATTCAGCTGCTCAACCATGGAGGTCTCTTCTAGGGGTACCTGAACACATGCCCTTCCTTTTCCCGCCTGCTCCTTGTGAGCATTAAAAGGTGTTTGGCTTTATTTTTTTCATTTGTTTTCTTTAGTTGCCAATTTCTACCTCCTATCTCAGAAGTAACTCCATTTTACCAATGCTTTGTTAACTCCTGCAACCTTAATCCCCAGTCGTGTTGCTACTGAAGAGCTGCATTATCTGAGCTGGGTATCTGGCTGCTTATTGCCCTCTGTGATTAACAGCCCAGTTATCCCTGCAGCTGCATGCTGTAAATGTGTGCACACACACACAGAGAACTGAATTCAGGACAACCTGCAGCAGCATGCCTTTTACAAAATGCCCGAGTTAGTGGGGATTTAATACAGATGTCACTGGAACTACAGAGACATCATTTGTGCCCTCCAATTGACAGCCCTTTAAATTTACCTGTATGTTTCGTATGAAAGCTACTGTCACACGTTCTTCAAACTCATTCACAGGAGTGTAGAGATTAAGTATCTTTACAATCTGTTGAAAACAAAATAGGGTTACAGTCATGAGAA
Source organism: Falcunculus frontatus (assembly GCA_013398115.1). Taxonomy (NCBI): domain Eukaryota; kingdom Metazoa; phylum Chordata; class Aves; order Passeriformes; genus Falcunculus; species Falcunculus frontatus. Next base: position 258,866 of record VZRV01005559.1, on the reverse strand, counting down.
GCTAAACTTTTCCAGAACACAAAGCACCACCAGCAGTTTGTTGTTATATGGCCACAACATGTCTGCCATGACAAAACTGACAGCAGAAGCAGCACAGGAATCATCCTGGTGTTTTCCTTTGCCTGCTCTAAGGTATTGCATGATCTCCGGACCTGTTAAAATCACTTCTTATGGCAACGTTTGTAAACCGGGAATAGACTTGGACAACAGATTTGTACAGGGACTCCACCTGGTTGGCACACAGTGACATGGATGACTTCTGATGTCACCTCTATAATACTTCTCTTGATGCTTCCTCACTCCTCCTCCTCCCTTACCACCCCTCAGCATTTCTCAAAAACACATGTTCAGGACAGGGTGATGGATATTAGAAAGGCTCTCTGAGAACCACCGGAAATCAGCTCACATGTCTCACTTCTCCCTTGCTAAAACATTATCAAATTAAGGACAGGCAACCCAGCAGTAAAAAAATGTGAGTTTATATCCTCCAGGAATGGAATCTCAAAGTTTAAGATCAGATCCAGCCAGCCAAGGTTGGCACTTCTCAACCTCCTGCCCCAAACAGGAATCCCTGGTGGGCATCCTGCAGACACAGCCAGTTTAAGACCTGGCAAAAGACGACAGGCGGGTTTAAAATGGCAAGAATCTGACTTATACAACATACTCCTCGGGGCTGGGTTTCATTTTTGCACATTTCTGGAGCATCAGTGCCATCAGTGACACTGTAAAAGAGGAGCCACTGCTGTGACCACCTCTGAGAGGGGCCAAGACGTAACATCAGCCCTGGAAAGGGCAAGTTGTGCCCACCAAAGGAATGGCACACTGGGTCTGAGCACTGAAGAGCTGGCAGCAGGAGAGCACCCTTTCCCACTCCTTCATTATCCACACCCTGTGCTGTAAACCCCTGCCCTGCTCCCTACCTGCTGGGTCGTGAGTGACGTGCACAAGGAGCAGATGGCCTCAGCGTCCTCTGAGGTTTTCTTTTTCAGCTGCAGGAGCTGTGCTGCCTGAATCAAGGGCTCCAAAGTTTGTGCTGCCCCACTCTGCTGCAGGTTCTTCCCACGCAGCCATTCCTCCAGCTGGCTTATGTTAAACCTGGATAAGCAACCGAGACAAGATGTGAGCTGAGAGATAACAAGTAGCATCTCAAAAGTCCTCTTTGGAGCTCCAGTTTTGTTGCAGTGCTGGTAGCTTTTTGTGATGCATATTTGTGATACATACAGCAAGAGGCAATCAGACTAAAGCTTAATATGCAACAACTCGAGTAAAGTTTATACTCTAAGTACCTTACAAAGAGATGAACCATGTAACAGATGAACACAAGGGAGATGCTTTTCTACAGCACTCAGATTCCTCCAAGTTTCACCAATTAAAATGAAGCTTTTAACCAGCTTTTAAATGATGACAAGATCCTGCAAGATACCCAAGTACCTTTGAGAATATCTACACAGAAAATGCTTTTCTGTGCCCACTCTCCAGCTCAAGGGGAACACACAAAGATCCAGTGTGGGAGGGGAGAGGGTAGGAAAAGGAAGGCTTAAATAATTTACACCGAGAAGTGCACTTTATTTTCCTATTTCCCACCAACTTATAACATTAACAAAATTTCCCTAAGGCAGACACAGCCCCTCCCCAAGCCCCAGCCCCACCTCAGCTGCATGCCCGTGCTCCATGAGCAGACATCCTTCCTCAGCAGGAGGTTGTTCAGGGTGACAGCGTTGATCATGTAGAACAGCTGCTTGAACACTTGCTGGATGATCTCTGGGTCCAGGCCCTGGTCACACATGATGCTGTGGAATGTGTTCAGCTGACGAATCATTTCATCCAAGCTGTAGGAGCAGTCACCTTCTCCCACATTCGAGGAGTATTTCCTGTAGCCCATCGGTTTTACACTGGAAAGCCCTTGGATACTCTCATTTTCCAACACAGCAGACACTGAAAAAAGGGGGAAAAACGGGCTAAAAAGCCTGCATCCACCCATTATCATTAGAGGCAAGAACTGATCCCTCCCTGGGCTGCAGTGAACACGTATCAGTGATGCAACACCACGGATGCTGCAAGAACCGAGAGCAGGACAGATCCATGAATGGCTGGTTTACTCTGATAATACAAAATAGCTAAAATCACACAAATATCCTAGAATTATACAATAGTTTGGTTTGGAAGAGACCTTAGAGGCCATTCAGGTCCAACATCCCTTCCATGGGCAGGTACACCTTCCACGGGCAGGGACACCTTCCACATCCAAGCCCTGTCCAACCTGGCCTGGGACACTTCCAGCGATGGGGCATTGCTCAGATGAATCCTCAGGGATTTGGCTGAAGAGGTAACTCTTCTCATACCTTCTCTCACCCTCGGAAAACAAGGTCCTTATGAGTCTTTTTCCTCCTCCCAATCCTCTCCTCCTTTATAATGTACATTTCCATGCATATAAAGACTAACCACAAACCTGGAGGGGAAAGCAGATCCCCCCAGCACCACCTCACCTCTTCCACTGCCTCCCCATCATAAATGAAAGAGATATCTTCTATAGTGGGGGGAAGAACCCTTATCCCTATTAGCTTCTATCACGGGGAAAGATAAAAACTCTCTCGAGTCACACTGGCAGTATGCAAAGGTCTGAAAAACAGCTGGAGCAGATAATCTGGGCCAAGAAGCCCTTGCTAAATAGCTCACCAATCATGGGCTGCAGGATGCCTCCAGCAATGTTGATGAGCTGCTGGTAGATCTGGATGGAGAGGTGGCCCAGCACCTGGCGGTACTCGGTCAGGTCGAAGTTCTTCAGGCAGTGCTCATTCTGCTTCGCCGTGTTTTGGGTCATGAAAGCCTGAACGGGAAATTAAAACACCCGGGTTTGTTATCCCACCCACTTACAGTCCATCAAAATCACTGCATTAAAAGCCCCCTGCACCCTTACAGCACAACATACCAAAATATGTTACCAAAGTATATTATAGAAAAGATCAAAACTCATAAATCACCTTTGATTTACTCAGGCATTTGTTCATAAATTATTACTAGAGGACTACTTTTTGAAGAAAATCATTAAACTACCAGTTTTTCATTTTATCCTTAGCAAGGATCTGCACATTTAAAGTGACTGGATCAGAAAATGACATTTCAGGCCCTCTGACACTACCTTATAGCTATGTGCTTATCCCTTTGAATCGCAGTTGGTTTTATGGGAGACAAAGTACTTTGAAATGAAGATTTTTATAAAATTGAAAAAAAAAAGTTATGGCTGCATGTTATGTGCTTTGACAACATTTTAAACTGTTCTGAAATTCATAAATCTCCCCAAATAACTGAAATTGTTGCCTGCCTTTCGCTGATACAGCTTATCTCTGATCCTGCATTTGGCTGCTGCAAGCCCTCAGTTCTGGGCTCAGATATTAATACCAGTTTTAGTGGCAGAAGCTAATGTGATGTTTTAATTAACACAGATGCTTTAATTGCCTGTTCATATGGTCTTATTTGGTGTGAAAATGAGAACTATTGCAACTGTTTTTGTTGGTTGCTGACTAGCGAAATGCAGAAATACAACATGTACAAATTTGAGTTGATTTCACAATTTCCCCGTTTTCCTGACTAATCAAAGGGCATCACATTCTTCATGTGACAGGACTGCAGGGATTTTCTTTTAAACCTTTTCTTAAAAATAGGCTGGATTTAAAACTAAAGACAACAGTATTTTGGAAACTGCTCAGAAGTATTTCTCCCCTCTATATTTTACACCAAATTGCTAATGGAATTTGCAAACAGCTGGTTCACTTAACACAGCAGATCACAGCAAACAACATAAAATTTAAGACTGTGTTTTAACCCAGCTGGTTTTCTGAGGAGGATTTTCTTTAAATGCAATATTATTATCCAGACAGAAGAGGGCAAACAAGAGCATAACTGCTAGTAAGTATTCTCTAAAATATTTTTAATTTAACCTCTAATTTTAAATCTTCAAAATCCAGTGCTGAGGTTTCACACAGCACTTATATTAAAGAGTTAATTTAATTTTATGAAATAATTTTCTTTCTTACAGTTTGAATGCTCAATATATCCAACAAAAATCAAGATTTAAAAAAACTCCAGTATTTAGGTCTGTTGAAAATTTTAATATGCAGAATACACAGCTGGAAGGATGGCAGTGTGTAATGTTTTAGGAGGACTGTGCTAATCCCATTTTGTTGGAAGGGACCAGCTGTAATAAAAGTTATTCCAAGCTATGAAATATTGGTTAATGAAAAGCTGTTGGACCTACTAAACCCAAGAGAACAGCCTCCAAAAGCCCTCCTCAGCCTGTCTGGTTTGGTCTGTCTGAAGCCAATCCTTTCAATCACATGCTCCATGAACGGCAGGAATACATGGATCAGTGGTGGGAATACGGGGGTCACTGCAGGGTTAACAACTGGAGTCGGTGCCCTGGGCTGAGCCCCAGCGTGGGCAGCAGGGGAGGGGGGATTCTGCCCCTCTGCCCCACCCAGGTGAGACCCCACCTGCAGAGCTGCCCCAGCCCTGGGCTCCAACAGCACAAGGACCTGGAGCTGCTGCAGCCAGTCCAGAGGAGGCCACGGAGATGCTCCCAGGGCTGGAGCCCCTCTGCTCTGGAGCCAGCCTGGGACAGCTGGGGGTGTTCACCTGCACAAGAGAAGGCTCCAGGGAGAGCTCAGAGCCCCTGGCAGGGCCTCAAGGGGCTCCAGGAGAGCTGCAGAGGGACTTGGGACAAGGCCTGGAGGGACAGGACCCAGGGAATGGCTTCCCAGTGCCAGAGGGCAGGGTTAGATGGGATATTGGGAAGGAATTGCTGTGTGTGAGGGTGGGGAGGCCCTGGCACAGGGTGCCCAGAGCAGCTGTGGCTGCCCCTGGATCCCTGGCAGTGTCCAAGGCCAGGCTGGATGGGGCTTGGAGCACCCTGGGACAGTGGAAGGTGTCCCTGCCCATGGCAGGGGGTGGGATTGGATGAGCTTTAAGGTTCCTTCGAACCCAAACCATTTTTTGCTTTTAGGAGCTTTTCCAGGAGCTGCCATGCTATACCCAGATTAACCAAGGAGGGGAGTCTGAGTGGCCCCATCCCACAGTCAGGGGGAAGCCCCTGGTGGCAGGAGGATGCAGGACCCTCCCTGCAGCGATGCCCACCCCCGGCCGGGTTCTCACCTCTTCCCCGCTGTACTGCTTCAGGCAGTGCAGGAGGCGGCAGGTGTTCGCCAGCCAGAACGACGTCATCTCGAAGTCATCGTGGTGCTTCTGCAGAGACAAAGTGAAAACATGTGAGATCCCCCCTCCCTTCCACTGGGGGGTGACGGTATCACAAAACAAAGCGATTCTGAGTTTCCTCACCCAGAATCAGGAAGTTTTCCCTCTGCAGCTGGGCACTATTAGCCATTTCTTCCCTGCAAACCTTTTGTTTCTTTTAATCTCTAAATTCAAACAATTTTATTGCTAAGATCACAATTCTCCTTGTTCTTCTAAAAACGGAGGCTCTAAGAGCGATTTGGCTTGAAAATCACTGTGAGAGCTGAGTGTCACACATTTGGATGTGGTTATTACTATCTGACAGCCTCTCAACCCCGAGATAAGAGCAAATGGGCACCTGCCTTCAGCACTTTCTTAACACTGTTGATGGTGGAGGTGAGCAAGGAGTGCACCTTCTGGTCATCATTGATGTAATCTGCGTGTCTGATGCACATGTACAGGATGTAGGCAGGAAGGCAGGGAACAGTAGCAGACACCGCCTGGGGCTTGAGATCTAGAAGATTTGACAATTAAAACATAAAATATTTCACAAAAAACCCCAAACTTTAATTTCCCCTACTGACCGGTGAAGCAGAGAACACCGGAGCTGGAGATCAACCCAGGCAAACCCCTTTCCCCTCAGCCCTGAGGAAAATGACATTTTGGCTCTGCAACTTGTATCCCTCTCTGCAGCTTGGACACAGAGCCAGAGGTCCAGCTGCAGGACAGAGGGACCTGCCCCAGACCCTCAGCGCTGGGGCTTGGGAGGGCAGCCCTGTCTGCACCGAGGTTTGTGACACCAACCCATTTCACCTTCTGGATGCACAGTACAGCCAGAGCTTCTTTACCACATAAAAACCTACCCCAGCAGCACACAAACCACCTCAGAACAGCTCCCTGAAGCTTTCAGGAATACCTCCCACAAGTTACAAATCCCCTCTCTGAATTGATGACACATTAAATCGCTCTTTCCCTCAAGATACTGAATCCTAATGGCAGCTGTGGGCATTTGGAGCCTCTAAAGAACAAGCCTGTCTGATTAGGGGAACTTCAGTGCCCACAGCAATGGCTTAGCACTGCTCTTTGAACACTTTCTGGATCCTCACTAGGCTCTGCTGGGGCTGGAGAATGGTGGTAAATACCAACACCTAGCCAGGGGAGCCTGACTTCTGGAACAGCGCTGAGTGAGGGGATGCAGCAGCAATTCTGACCAGACTGTGCAGTCTGAAGAGCTCCCAAGTTCATTATCGGTTGTCTGTTATTACCTCATAAACTGAACTCCCTTTGTTCCACTGCTGTGCCAGATCCCAGGGGTCTATCCTTCTGCCACCCCCTCCCCATCTATCACATCGTATGAAGCTCAACAAGTTACTGCCTGCTCTAAAAGCTGCAGCCTTGCTTTACATTTCCCATTTCTTGCTATCCCTAAGGGATTGTATCCATACTGGTCTATCTGCTTAGTGCAGCACTACTTTACCTACCCAAACTACCCTCACCAAAAACATCCAGACCCAGAAGGGATTAATTGAGAAGATCTATTTGTGTACCTTGATTTTTTAATCTTAAGTTTACAAACTCCCCCAGGCAGGAGAGGAGCAGCCAGGCAGAGGAGCAGAGCGAGTTCCCCACCTGTAATGAGGTTTCGGATGAGGAGTGGCTCATCTTCCTTGTAATATTCCAGCATGCCCTGAAAATCTTTCTCCTTCCTCTGGACAGCAGCCTGCACGTTCCGCTCGTGCAGCCTCCTCTCCACTGGCACCATTGTCTGGGATGCTGAGAAGAGAAAAGAGCATCAACAGTGGCACCTGGAAAACAACAACTATTCGGGCCTTCCAGTGGCCTTAGTGTAGACAGCAAGTCAAAAAGTTTTATATTAAATTCCCAATAATGTCATCAGCTTTGACAGACTTATAAAAATATAAACAAACAGGTCCTGGATTACCAGTCTGCAGAGTTCTGACTATGAACGAAAGAAAAAGTGCAAAACTTGAACTTAAAAGAGGAAAAAATGAAGCCACTTTTTATTTTCCAAGAGACCACAGGCTAGAAGGTCACAACCCTAGCATATGATTTTCACAGAGTGGGGCAAAAAGCAGGCAGGCAATGTAAAATCCCTGAGCGGGGCATCTTCTGTCTAACTGCAAAGCTGCAAACCACGGTGGCACACTGCTGAAGAGTAATAAAGCAGAGGAGACCAGCATGCAAATACTGCAGCAAGCAGCATGCAAATCACACTGACAGAGGCCAGCTGGGCGAGCCGTGGAAACCCTCCAGTTATTCAGCTTAATTTCACTTAATGCCTGGTTTCCAGAAATTAACTCATGAGAATGGGGCTCTCTGATTAATCACGGCTCCTCCAGAGAACAGGAAGCGCTTTCTATACAACAGATGCCACATTTAAGGTGCTTTCTCATCAAGCAGAATATACATACACATTTTAATACTAAAGAGTTATAATCCCTCTTCAAAACTGACAGATCAGAGCATTTTCCTGCTGGCCACTGGGCTCCTTTCTGTATCTCTGCCTGAGTCACTGCATTGACAGCAAAAAGGTTTCCTTAAATATCCTCCAAACCCTGGTACAGGGTCAGTGTCAGCTCAGTGCCTGCTGCTAGCTCAGTGCCAGAACAAGAAAAATCTTACTTTTATAGAAAGAAAAAGAGAAAAAAAAAAACCCCAAACCCTGCAGCTCTCCAAGGCTGGCCAAAGGAGTAAAACCCAAGTGCAGTTTCCCCAACCCAGTATCCCCCAACACAGAAGTCACCTTCAAAATCTTGGACCTTCTTCATGTAAATCTTCAGTTGCTTCTTCAGCTTCCTTTCATTCTTTTCCAACTTTTCCAGCAATTCTTTAAGATCCTGAAAGACAGAAGATGCATTTCAAAAAAACGCCCAACATTAAACCCAAGAACAAGTCATTTGAGGTGAGTTAGAGGCTGAAGCCTGGTCTGTGCATCACCAAGGCATAGCGTGAGCATCTTGGTGGAAGAGGAGCACCCCCCACAGCATTTAATTCTGGCTGTTAATCACGTTCAAACAGGTTTTTTTTAGATACTGGAGTTGTTGAAAAAGGCAAAAACTCAGGAGGCGCCAACATTCCCTCCAGACCTTGCACACAGATACAGAAGGGCAGAGAGGGAAAATTTATGATCATCCAGGCCAACTTTTTGGAGTGGCAACTGCCCTTCCATACTTCCAATAAAAGCAAGGAAGATGAAAGGACTGTGCTGCCTTTGTGCCTAACAGAGTAGAGGGCTCCCCAGCGATCTGATCTGGAAGGCAGTGCCACAAAGTCGACAGGCTTAAAAAAGCATTAAAGAAAAAATTAAAATAAAGCACCTACGTAGTCACAAAAGTCATACAGCCATGGAATATCAGCTCAAGGCCAAGTACCAATGCTCCCAAACGCACCAGTGGGAGATGCTGATGGATTCTGCACAGAGTTCAGGAGGGGTGGAAGAGATCCCAGTGCCCTCCCCTCCCTGTCACGCTTCCTATCTCCTTTATCTCAAACTGGTTTTTCCCCTCTTCCTGTGTTTTCAGCACAGCCTCTTACCAGGTTTTCATTGGTCAGACGTGTAATTTCTTGCTGAAGTCCAAGCTCCACCTGGACCTCTGGAGAGAGCTGCAGAGTCTGCAGGAATGCCTGGTGCTGCTTCTCCAGCTCCTCTTGCATTGAATCCACCTGGTTTCTCAGAGCTTCCATCTCCTTCTCATGCTCCCTTCTCTGATCCTGGAGCTGTGCCTCCAGCAACCTAAGAACAAGACCACACTGATCAGTCTGTGATGTCAGCATGATGGGTAGTAACCACCATTTGAGTTTAGATCCTTCAAAATCAGCCAACTTGGGAGATACTTCCAGTCAACCTCCCCATAAAACTGACAAATAAGAAGCTGTGGCTATTATTGCCACATTAGTCTGTCATTTGCTATACTGCAGATGAAATACTTTTGAAATTAAAGAGCTATGAAATCAAATGTTGGGTTGTTTTTTTTTTTAATAAAGTGAGGAAAAAATCCCAAAGCACCCTTTTTTATTTAACTGAATCAAACATCCAGGTTCCTTTACTTGCAAAAAGCAAATGCATGGCAAGAAAGCTCCACAGATCAACACCTGCAGGTTTTGTTTTCAAAAGCTCAGCTTGAAGGACATTTTTTCCTGTGTTCCTTTCCTGTCAAATATCAATTCTTACTCTTGAGAAGTGAACTGCAGGTCTTGCAAATGGCTCTGTTCAGCTGCAATGCCACTGGCTTTGTTCGCTACAGCTGGGAGTATCATAAAAGGTAGAAGATGAAACCCTCCATTCCCCCTAGCTGTCTGTAGAGCTGCCATCCATCTTTGTTTAAAAAGAAGTACACTCACCTATGCCTCAACTGGCTTTCTTCTAGCCCAGGACACACAAATACTATCACCATGAGACACAGCTGAGAGAAACCACCAAACCCGCCCCTTCTCCCACTTTTAGGTGTGCACTCCACGTATTCCTCCAATAATTTGTCCTGCCAACCTCTCCCATCACCTTTTCACCTACACCAGGTCACCTTCTAGCCCTGCACGAGGACAACTGTGGCAAGGGGTGGGGGGGGCTGTGGAATGCTGAGCTAAAGGGTTAGTAATACATTCAGTTAACAGATTATCCAGCCATCTGCTAAGCCAGAATGCCTTTTTAAATCCAGTGGAAGAATGATTGACCACTGAGATGTTAACTGCAGACACCTGTGCTGATGGCGATGGTGACAAACCTGGCAGGTGACATGGTAACTGATCTTTTCAAGAGTGTCCCCTACCCTCTGCTACATGGAAATCTCCCTTCGTCCACCAGCTCTTGCCAGAAGACTGGAGTAAGTGACTCCAGAAGGTATGAGGACTCTGAGAGAGGGCCACCAAGCCAGAAACTGCAAAGTATAGTCCCAGAATTTACAGGATGATGGTGGCCAAGAGAAGGAATGGCCCAAGGGGATAACCAAGTCCCTGCCCCTGCTGCAGCTCATGGATGTGCCTGGTCAGAGCTGTGGATCACCTCACGCCCCACTGAGGGCCTTCTGACACTGGATGCAAACAGCAATCCTCAAAGATGAGGAAGACTCTGCTGTCAGCAGCTTCACACTGATCCAGGACATGCACAGACACAGAGCTGGGCCACTGGGGAAAAAGCTACAGCTCTCTCTGGTCCACGGGGAAATTGATGGTGATCCACACCTGTGATCTGTTTTCCTGCAAGAACAACTATGCATGGAAATTTTTTTTGTTGTTTTGGCGTTTTTCTTTAATAAGTTTTATAAAACAGTGCATGCTTTTAGGGAAGATTCCTGGATGAAAAGTACTAATCATTCCCTGGGTTGTTTTGTGTGGTTGTTGTTTTTGCTGTCTTTAGAAAATTTAACAACACAATCTCTACTCCCACCTTCAAGCACAAGACAGAAAAGCATGTTTTCCACCTATGGAAACATGGGCAATAATGCAGTCAGCCTCATAATCCTGTCAGGACTTATATTCTTAATAGGCTTGAAAAATACAGACCCACCATGAAATAAGTATTAAGTACTTAATTTTCATTTTATTTCTTCATACTGGGATTAGTTTGGATTCAGCCTGGATAATCCGTGAGACACCCTCAGAAGAGCATGCTCCTTCTATGAACCTGGGTTCCTACTCTGCTTGAAAAAACACATGAAATAATCCCTGTTATTTCTTCCTGTTATCGTCTGGTTTCACTCTGATACCTCTTGATGTGACCACTTTAGACTACTCTATACAAAATACTTAAATTTTCATCTCTTTAATGTCCCTAAATCTTGAATCAAAATCATATCTATTGGAGCCCCATAACCACCAAGCACAGGGGTGATGCAGGACAGGAATCCAGGAGAGATATTTGCCCAGCAGAGCAGAACACGGGGAGAGCTGAGCAAGGATGGCAGCCTGTGTCCACCACGTGCCTTTCTCACCCACGGACAACACACGGACGGGAGCACACGGTCCCCAGGATCATGCAAAGGTGACAGCACTGGGATACAAAGACAGGCCCTCCCCTTCCAATAGGTCAAGGACTGGGAGAAAACACTTCAGAGAGGTGCCATATCTTAGTGCAATTTGGGGGGGGGGGAAAAATGGGAGGGGTTTTTTGGCTTCTTGGAGATCCCAGCTTCCCAACACCTTCATCACCCAATTTCCCATTAATGTCACACAATCCTTACTGGATCACAGCTCAGGCATTAGTGACAACAGCCACCACCAGCAGCAGCCAGCTGGAACCATGACTCCTCTGAAAAATAGAGGAGGGTCTCAGTTCCTGCAGTTTGAAAATCTGACCTCCAGCCGCTCCCAGAGAGGACAAAGGGCCCTGCCCAGGACCACACGGAAACAGCAGAGCAAGAGAAAGAAACAAGAGGACAAGGAAAAGAGAGGGGAGGGGAGAAGCAGCAGTGGGGAAAAAAAGAAAGTGTTTGACCTGGCAACTTGCTTTAAACCTTGATAAGCCAAGCCGAGCTCTCCATCTTCATTGAGATACCCCCAGTCCTCAGTCTTGCTAGAAATAAAGGACAGAAAACGGAAACAAGAGGACAGAGAAAGACAAAAGGTCAATTGAAAGAGAAAGGTAAAAGGTGCAGAACCTTTATTTATATTATTTAGAATTATTTTTTAGAGCACACTTCCATTGCATTGCATTTCTTTTTCCACCACAGGGAAGGAGAGCGCTGTCCTGGCTGTGCCCCGTATGACATTTTAAAAACAAGTTTCTCCATCTCCTTCCCATGGCAGCAACTCCCACTGGCCTAAAATAAATTCTCCTCCTTCTACTTCAGCCAAGGGTTTCCTCAGCATTTGAGTCACAATACATCAGTCTTTCCTCAGAGCAACCTTTGGTCCAAACACCACATGCATCCACACAAGATCAATCTCCTTTGTACACATCCAGGCAGAATAATGCCAAAAAAAGTCTCATCTCATTTTAATACTTTTAGCAGATTGGGTTTTTTAGTCTCCTTTTTGCAGATTGTTTGGGGTTTTTTTCAAGTTATATGAGGCAAGAAGCCAATTTATCTTCTTTAATGAGGTGCTGAACACATTACATAAGTGATGTAAACTGGTCAACTTGACCAGAAACACTTGTTACAGCAAGATTTTATGTGGCTTTGATGTCAGTTAGAAAACAGTGTTTGTTTTAAGCAATAACAATTTACAAAGTAAGCAAAGAAACCATCAAACTTAATATATCATTATATTAAACAAACAAACAAAAACAGAACACAAAAAGAAGCAAGCCAACACACATCTCCTCTTCTGAAAAGAGCTGTAGCAGATGCCATTCCCTGGCAAGGGAATCTCTGCATATTTCAGTGAAAAAGCACAACACACAAACTTTCTACAGCAAATTTTCACACGAGGAAAGCAGTGAGAAATGTGGTGCTGCAGCACTGCTTTGAAAGGGCTCTGGAGGTGCCTCACCACCACAGACAGCTCGTGCATCCCTCCCATGCCGGAGCTCCAGCACAGCACTTCTCAAAACTAGCAAACATTTCAGGCACTGACATTTACAAAGTTCATCTGTTAGAGCCACACGTATGAATTCAAATTAAAACCTTGTTGCTACCCCATATGTAGCAGGTTTCCAAAAAGGTCTGCAGGCTGACAGATACAGGGAAGTTTATTGGTCTCATTTGCATGAATTTGTTAGTAAAGTATTTTTTTTGGTTCATATAATTTTAGCAGGACATGTCCTCAGGCACTGAAAACCAAAGAAAAAAGCAGGAAGGATCCTCACTATTTATTGCATGTCAGAAACCTGTGAAACCTCATATGATGAGCAGCATTTTTAAGAGATAGCCTCCCCGGAAAAATAGCTTTCCTTCCTTTTTTAATCATAGGTATTGAGGTAAATGAGGACAGCAGCTCAAGGAAATGCCATTATAAGATAAATATATAAAAATGATGATTTAAGGTAAATCTGCACTGGGAAATAAGCATTCAGTCCATCTCCATCAACAGCACTGACTCAGAAATCACTGCACTCCCCCTTCTCCCAGAAGTTCACGTTGACCAAGACATAAAAAGGGATCCTTTCAACACAATTAGATTAATTAGCATCTTTAACATAATTTCCTAAAATACTGGGTAAATCCTATTCTCAAATAAGGCTGGAGAGGACTTGAAGGGGTGTGATTCACAAAGCCTTGGTTCCCCTTTATCCTGGTTTTGGAAGCACAGCTCTCGGGGAGCAGCTGGGACCTGCAGTCAGCAAACTGTCCTGACCAAGAGCAAAAAACTCCTGCCCAAACACCTCCCTGCCCTGTGAAAGTAGCTTAAAGGAAGTGCATGTACCCCAAACCCAGAGATGTTAATTTCAGCATCTTCAGTAAATGATCATCTCTTCATAAAGAAGGGGCATTTCACTTTCAGACAGATACATCTTTTTGTGTTAGTTACAAGGAAAAATAATGTGCACCACAGACTAGATATGTGGCAGAGTGGGAAGATACCCACTGGAGAGTGGGAAGCAGAGACATGAACCCTTTCCACATGATGGCCCCTCCCAGCTGCAGAAGCATCCCCCATGTGAAGCCAGCATCAGCTCTTTGCTTTGCGTGGCAGCTGCAGGTGGGACTTGCCCAACAGGAAAAAAAAAAATTCCACGTACTCAACAGAAATCACTTGGAAGCTATCACGGAAGCTAATTTCGAAGACACAGCCTGATTTACTTTGAGCCGCCAGGTTATTATCTCTAACACCATCACCTGGTCTCCCACTGGCTCTGAGTTTCCACCAAGATCAAACAGGCTTGAAAGAATGATCTCAAGAACTGAAACAGGGAACAAAAAGCCTACTTAGCTTTAGATTCAGTTATTGAAGCAGAAAATGAGGTAGGAACTTGATGATTCTCCCCTTAGCAGCCGAAATTCAGCAGAAAATTTTTTAGAAATGGAGAAAAGAAAGAAAAAAGCTAAGTTTAATGCATTTATAAAGAAAGGGCTGTTTTCAGTTCAAACTTGCCCTTGACCTGGAATCAAAGGGCTTTCCTCTGAAAGCTTTGTGGAGAGAGAATTGCTACATGGGCAGGGTTAGCAGCACCTGGCAGAGTTCCTCCTGGTTCTTCCCGCTGTATTTAGAAGTGCTGCATTATGTAGACATGGAAAGAATAAAAGGTTGATCTCCCACCAAAATAAAGCCATGCTCTGTGCTCAGCCTAAATAGCTAAGACATGATGACTTGGAGCTAGAAGGGACTCCTGGGTAGAGCGAGGTTTTACCACATCAGTCAGCCAGGGCTGGTGGAAGAACATCCATCTGGTCAAAAAGCACCACAAACCAGAGGGCAAAGAGCAGCTGACACCCCTGAAGGACAGGGCCATCCAGAGGGACCTGCACAAGCCCAGGGGAACCTCAGGAGGTTTAAAAGGCCAGGTGCTGGAGCTGCACCTGGTTCAGAGCAGCCCCCGGGATCAATCCAGGCTGGGGATGAGCGGCTGGAGCAGCCCTGGGAGCGGGACCTGGGGGTGCTGTGGGTGAGAGCTGGACCTGCCCCAGCCCCGAACCCCCCGTGCCCTGGGCTGAGCCCCAGCGTGGGCAGCAGGGGAGGGGGGATTCTGCCCCTCTGCCCCACCCAGGTGAGACCCCACCTGCAGAGCTGCCCCAGCCCTGGGCTCCAACAGCACAAGGACCTGGAGCTGCTGCAGCCAGTCCAGAGGAGGCCACGGAGATGCTCCCAGGGCTGGAGCCCCTCTGCTCTGGAGCCAGCCTGGGACAGCTGGGGGTGTTCACCTGCACAAGAGAAGGCTCCAGGGAGAGCTCAGAGCCCCTGGCAGGGCCTCAAGGGGCTCCAGGAGAGCTGCAGAGGGACTTGGGACAAGGCCTGGAGGGACAGGACCCAGGGAATGGCTTCCCAGTGCCAGAGGGCAGGGTTAGATGGGATATTGGGAAGGAATTGCTGTGTGTGAGGGTGGGGAGGCCCTGGCACAGGGTGCCCAGAGCAGCTGTGGCTGCCCCTGGATCCCTGGCAGTGTCCAAGGCCAGGCTGGATGGGGCTTGGAGCAACCTGGGATAGGGGAAGGTGTCCCTGCACATGGCAGGGGTGGAACAAGATGGTCTTTAAGGTCCCTTCCAACTTAAAACCTTCTGTGATTCTCTGAAAGAGAAATGGGAGTGCTTCTTGCAGAGGAGGTGAGAGAAGAAGTGGCTCTTGCTTATAAATCCCACTTCAGAACTGCAACCCCACTCAGAAAGATTCCCATTAAAATATTTATTGATCAAGATTAGAAAGGGAAGGCATTTCTGTTTCTCATACTGACACCCTTGGGTGCAGAGCTGTGTAAGTACAAATGCAGATTTGTGCTGGGGGAGGGAATGTTAATTTATGTCCACAGACACAATAATCCAGGCTCCCCAAGCATTTGTCTCCATCCATTTTATTGCCATCAACACCAGCCTACAGTTTATAAACCAACCCAATACGCAGACAGCTGCATGGGGAACCCTGTAATGGGGAGGCTGGTGGTGCTTAATGAGCCACTGGATAAATCACTGCAGAAAATCAGGGTGAGAGCATATAGAGCTGCTGCTGCTGTATTTCAAGAGCCAAGCTCCAGCCAAGCTTCACATGAGAGGCAGATGAGAGAATAAAAAACTGAGCCTGGAGACTGCAGATTTCCCCTCCCAAAACTCAAAAGGCCAAAAACCACCAAGGCCAGATCACATGAACTTCTTAAAATTGCAGCTCAGCCATGCAATTGCAAGGAAAGAGATTTGTACTCTTGTGGAAAATTAGATCCTGGAAAATTATAGGCCCTGGAGAGATTTAAAATCCATGTGGATGTGGCACATGGTTTAGCACTGTACCTGGCAGTGCTGGGGGAAGAGCTGGACCTCAAGACATCCTTCTGAACCTAAATGATCCTATGATTCAATTCTCTCTGCAGAAGTCAAGTGAGGAAACCAGAATGTCTGAAGGAGGACTGGAGCCTCCTGGCAGGCTACAGAAGAAAACGTGTGCACCAGTATGGCCAGACACCAATTAACACTGGGGACCAGTGACACCACCTGGTCAGACACATGTCCTGTGAAAGCAGCAACTCTGATTTTGACTCCTTTCACCAACCTCTGAACACAAACTAACCATCCCTACGCACACACTCTGGAAAATTTAGGGAGTAATTAAAGCTGTGCCCAACAACAGGATTTCACATCTCATGTGAACACCCACAGCTTCAGGAGAAGGCTGGAAAGAAGGAAAAAGAAGGAAAGAAGAGAAAATTCACAGAATTCATGAAGTGACCAAAACCCACTCCTTGCTGCAGGAAGCACACGGAGCCCCACTGATTCACTGACAAGAACATGATGTGCAAATTAATCTCATCCCCTCTACTGCAGGAGGGGCAGAAATTTCATCAGCAAGTTCACTTCAGGAAAGCAAATATTCAATGGCAAATTGAAAAAACCCACAAAGACCAGTCCTGATCCAGCCAGACATGATGCCCAGGTGAGAAACCAATGTCACAAGAGTCCTGGACCCCAACAATCCCCTCTCCTCTAGGCTCCCAGACCTGGTGAAAGCTGGCTGAACAGCTTGGGCAGAGCCTCAGTCCAGCCATCAGGGTTTCGAGCTCCGCTTAAATGGGCCTTTCCTCATATTCATACAGGTGTGAATAAAATCCTCGTTAAGTCAGGTCCCAGCCTGGACTGTTAACACCCTTCTGCAACCACTCGACAAAGCAGCAAACTGTGTTATTAAAAGCCATTAATCCACAATGGCCGGGTCTTCTTCCTTGCTGAATTGAAATTATTTAGGGGGAAAAGCCTCAAACATCTGTTTTTGTCAAGAGAAGAAAAAAAAGATAAACATTCAATTTCCTTGAAGTAAAATAAAAATTTACTTTTCATATTATCTTGCTGTTTAATCCATGTAATTTTTTTCTTCTTGCAAGATACTGCTTTATTATCTGATGTCCTCCTGGGTAGCTGCAAGGACTGATTAAATGCTTGGCAGTATCAGCCCATTGTTACTGTCAGGACAGACACATGTTCACAGTACTAATCCTCACTGAGGTAAACCTGCAATCAAGCAGTTGTTCCTGACACTCAGTTTGGGTGCGAGAAAACCAATAATGTGAGTGTTTCCAGGGAATACAGCATGTTTGTTAGCTCAGTTAACCACAACAGGCTTTTGCCTCTGGGAAAATGAGAAGGGAACTGTGGCATCTTCCCAACATGGTATGAGATACCTGAAGTAAGTGTCTCAAATACATCTCAAATCTTAGTCTTGCTGCTATTTACATACTGGAAGCAAAGTCATACCACAGTTTTGCTCACTTTCATGTTTGCTTTTCCACCTGCTCAGTATCTGACTGGAACAGGATGATCTTAAAGGTCTCTTTCGACCCAAACCATTCCAGGATTCTGTGATTCCGTAAGACGTGTGTCTTTGGTTTCACCTTTGGTTTTCACCTTACCACCCTTGAGTCCATCAGAGGCTGGTAACTCTCTAAAACACGTTGATTTTGGTGTGGATCCATCTCTTAGACAGAATCCCCCTGGTGCTGGAGAGGTCTGTGCCACACTTACCGGTTGGTCTCGCACATGCCCTGGTAGGCTTCGATAGCGTCCTCCTGGTCAACGTGCCGGTCACTGTTGGGCCAGCTGGCATTGGAGGAGATGCTCTCCTAAAGTCAACATGCAAAACAGCAATGTGACATCCTGCTTTAAAACTCTGCCTGGCTTTAAAAGTTCCTGACACCAAACAACCCCCAACCATTCTATTAAAAGCATCCCCGAGGTATCCACCAGACTACTGAGTTTCTATGAATCCACCCACACAAATGCAGCAGGAGAGATAAGAGATGGAAAAAGGATGCAGTGAACTTGGGAAGAGGATAAGTGGGGTGCTTGGCTTGGTCTGAAATACAAAACATACCAAAACCTTCAGGAATGGTAAGAGAACGAATCAATAAAGATTGAGTTTCTGGGAAATGTGCCCTTCCATTGAACGTGCTCTAAATATAAATCCAATCACAGCTGTTTGAAAGACAGGCTCCCTTCTTGCCTACATGTCACAAGAAACACATTACAGCTGCACCAGCCTGAAGTGAGCAGAAATTCTGGTCTAGAAATTCTTTTCCCCACCCCATTTCCTTGCAGAAAAAGATTATTGTTGCAAAACATCACCAGGAACATGCTGAACCACACACGTTGGTGCAGGGTAGGTGTGGGCTGGCTTACCTTCATCAGGTATGGGGGTAAGCACCCTACAGCAGTACCATGTCACAGGTAGTCCTGGCCTGTCTGAAATGCCATGGACTACATCTCATCCCTGGGCAGGACCTCCTATATCCCTGCAGAACCCTCTATAACCTCCCTGTGCCATCCTGCCCACCAGAGCAGAAACGGCATCACTCAGGCAGCCAGTGAATCTCCACCAACAGAGGGCAAGAAGGAAAAGAAAATCCATTACCCTCTCCTTTACCATGTTTTTCCCCGTCTCCTTCTGCTGGGCTGCCTTCATAATCTGCGACCTGAGGATGAGCACCTCCTCCTTGCGCACCTCCAGCTCCTCGTTGGCCGATTTCAGCTGGTTCAGGAGCAGGTTGTAGCTGTCCTGCACGTCATTGGAGGAGTTGTTCTGGGTGGCGTGGTCTGCGATGGCCTTCCTCAGCTCATTGAGCTCATTTTTCAGCTTCTTGTTCTCCGACTCCAGCTCTTGCCTCTGGAAAACATCAAGCCATTAAGAATTTTAGATAAACTGCCCTGTGGTGCCTCATCCCGTACTGAGATGCCTCTAGGGTGACTCAATTATCGATGATTACAGATCAATGCAAGCCAGGATCTGGGTTTTGCTGCCAGCCCAGCCATCTGTGGTTCAGGGAAGGTTTTTGCTTTAGTCAGCAGCCTGTTGCTATTCAATACCAACACTACAGGGTGACCCGGGGTATTTTTTATTTGTTGGCACTATTTCTAAACACAAAAGCAGGCTGTTAAAGAAGCTAAGCATGTTGTTTTCTCCTCCACCTCTTTTCCTTCTGAATCAACAAACCACACAACCCCCACAATGTTCAGCTCACCTTTCATATTCATTAGATAAGCTGGAAGATGCTGATTTGCACAAACCATCATCATGGCAGGCATCCCTTAGGTGAGCCATGGGTCTGTGAATTCCCTCTTCTTTTCTCACACACTTTGTAATTCCCCCACCCCACCCCAGTGCAGTGTTTATAGCTGGAGGATTCCTCACCCTGATGTCTCCTCAGCCACTGGCATTTGACAGGCAGAGCCAACACTGTGCAAGTTTGACGCTGACTGATTCTCCTGAATAACAATGTATTTTCTGAGACAACTGAAGGGCTTATTCACTTTTGCATGGCAGCAGAAGACAGAAGAATAGAACTCCAGCACCTAAGACAGCCTTTATTTTAGTCTGTCACCACAAAGCTTTGTTTCCAGGTGGCAGCACAACATTTGGCAGCTCTTTGCCAGCACTCAAAACTCACCTGGAGCCTCCCTGTTTGGTCAAGAGCAGCTTTGCCCTGGCTGTGCAATCACAGAATCATGGAAAGCTCATCCTGTTCCAGCCCTCTGCCATGGGCATGGACACCTTCCACTAGACCAGGCTGCTCCAAGCCCCATCCAGCCTGGCCTGGAACACTTCCAGGGATGGGGCAGCTTTTCTGGGAAACCTCAGCCGGAGGCTCATCATCCTCACAGCCAAGAACTTCTTCCCAATATCCCATCTAAATCTACCCTCTTCAAGCTTAAATCCATCAGTCCTTGCTATGGGTCACACACTGGGTGGGAGCCAGACTCCTGGGGTCCTGCTCACAACCCACCTTCCATTTGCACTGATCCTCCACCTGTGGCTGCTGCATGGTGGCACCCAGGACTGCTCCCTCCTGTCCCCACCCCGCCAGACTTCTCAGGCAACACCAAACCCCAACAGGACCCTTGTCCAACATGGCACAAACCAACACCCCTGCACAGGAGCTGACAAAGTCTGCTGTTTGATGTGGGGTCAGCTCTTTCCTAGGGACCAACCCCCAGCCGTGTGGATTCTCCAGTGTCTACAGCAGCACAAGAACATTCCCCACTGTCACCCATGTGTCTCATCTCCTCGCTGCTTACTGAGCCTTTCCACAGCTTCCCCTCCTATCTCTGGGATATCTGCTTCATTATCAGCTCGGGCTGAGTCAAGCTAATGAATCCAAAATAGGCTGGGGGGGATGGGGGCAATTTATACAATTTACACAGTGTGTAGCTAGCACAGCTGTGTAAACCCTGTTTCCATAGGAAACGGGTGTTGCAATTATAAATCCTTACAAATTATAAATAGCATGGCTTATCACAGCAGAGGTGTGAACAGAATAGCTGATCTGGCATCTGGACAGCATGCTCCTAGCCGAGAAAACATCATCAGCAATGGGGCATATTCAGGTACTTTATACCATCTGCCATGAAAAAACCAAAAGGATAAGAAATGCCTTAGATCTGTCGATTTCTCCACATTAACCACGGCAGAGGGAGTATATGAGACACGGGCTTTTCTGTAACTGGTGTTTAAAGCAGGAGCAGGAAGTGTGTGCATGGTGGGAATTGATATCAAACTGGGTTTAACTCTTCCAGATGTGTGGAGAAAGCATCACCCCACTCCTCACCGATCACGAAAGCAATTGCTTGCTTTTCTACTAAAATAACTCTTCTGTGGGTTTTGTTATTTGCTGGGTAAGACCTCTGCTTTCCTTTTTCTCTACTCTCCTCCCCCTTCTCTTTCTATCCCTTTCTCCCTCTCTTTTTTATAATGGGTCAGCCACACAGCTAACTCCAAGGACTTTCGAGCTCTGCTCTGGTTAGAAACAAAGCCAGGAAGACCAGGAAAGAACACAATAAACAATAACCCTGCTCCAAGAGCCCATAACCTACACTCCTTTCAAAGTTTACATTTAAATTTATTCCCTGCTCCTTTCTTTGTGGATTTCATGGAGCAGCATTAAAACATCTACTGTCCCCAGCTCATACACCCTTTTTGCATCAGCACTTGCCATGGAAGATCAGAAGCTAAAATAAAATGCTATGGATGTGGAAAGAGATTTCTCCTGGCAAAGTTCAAAATGCTCTTTCTTCAGCATAGTCCAGTCATGCTGATTTATTTGACAAATATTTGACAAATAAATTTGACAAAAAAATTTACAGTCAGAATGTACTGAACTTGAACTCACACTTGTCCCAACATATGCAGCATTAAAGAGCTCTGACAGGGGTACCCAAGCACTAAGGGTGATGCAAATAGCTTCACTCCTTAGCAAAGGGCTTACAGAGCAGCACTGGGTGAAGTATGAGCCTGCCTAAGTCAGAGGTTAGCACTGCCATGCTAGGATTTTGCCCCCTCTCTTCTGTTTCTGGTACTCTGCAGGAGAAGAAAATAAAATCCTCCATGCAGCTCATTTTATGATGAGCTGCCAAGTCTAAGGGATGAAACAAACATCCCAGCTATGCAATGAGTGAGAAACTGAATTATGCATCATGCTCCTCCTTGGAATCCCAGAATGTGTGAGTTGGGAAGGCCTTTAAAGGCCATTAGTCCAGCTGCAGAGACAGCTTCCACTAGAACAGGTTGCTCAGAAACACAGAGTCAGAGCAAGGGCTCCTTGGTGCTTTCATTCCCACTGCCACTTTCCAAACTTGAAAAAACAAGGAAAACACATTTTTCACTGGCGTGTCTCAGGGTCGTATCTCCCTGTTTTGCATTCCTGGATAACGATTAACCAAACCTGTGTCTGGGCATATTTTGGGACAGCACTTCTGAGAAATGCATTTATCCATTACAAAGGACAGGTAACTTCTGCCTGTAAATTTATCAGTGTTAGCTCAAGTTTCACACATTTATTTTCAGCCTTATAAAACTAAACAACCAACCCTTTATCCAGGTGAGCCTCTCTAAGGGAGTGCTGAGCCTCAACTCCATTTCCTCCATCAGAATCTGCACCAAGAACAGGCTCCCCACCAGATGCTAATTCCAAAGGCAATTGGAATTGGAATTCCACCATCATGGGTGCCGTGCCAGTAACAATTATAGTAATAATTACACCAAGACATCAAGCTGGAGGACAGCGGACACCTATGAAATATCAGACCATGTGCTGGTTGCAGAAACCAAACCCACATGGCCACCCAGTAAACATCCACACCTTGTATTGTCCTGCTCGAAGGGCTGTGAGTGCCAAAAATGTCTGAAATGGGACACAAAAGTATGGAATCTTACAACAACAGAATAGGTTGAGTTAGAAGGGACCTTAAAGCTTATCTTGTTCAAATTGAGAGAGAGGTTTCGATCAGATATGAGGAAAAAATTCCTGTGTGTGAGGGTGGGGAGGCCCTGGCACAGGGTGCCCAGAGCAGCTGTGGCTGCCCCTGGATCCCTGGCAGTGTCCAAGGCCAGGCTGGATGGGGCTTGGAGCAGCCTGGGACAGTGGAAGGTGTCCCTGCCCATGGCTGACTAACTGGGGTCTCGCAGGCCGTTCAAGGGCATACACAGAAAAACTTTCCTGTGTCTGAGCTTTTAGGCACCTCAGCCTATTTCCCCAAGATAAAGTCTTTTTAAGCTGGTAAAAATGAATAATAAACATATTCACAAGAAACTCATAAAGGAGCCAGAGATAGTACAAATATTTGAGATATAAATTAGCAGGAGAAATGGAGAGAAGAGAGGAAGAGCTTTCTCATAGCCATGGAAGCAGCTGTCAAGGGGGAAGGAGGGAAAAGAAGCCCTCAAAATCAGTAAGTCACTCTTTCATTGCAGACAGAGATTTCAGGCTGTGTCCTATGTTCAGATGTGAGGAAAACAGGAGGGAGGTGTATCTGTCTCTCTTTTTCAGTAGCCCCTCTCAGGCAAATACTCCTACATGGAATGTGAAATCCCTGCAGGTTCATTTTCCACCTGTTTTAGGCTAAAGGTTAAAGAACCCTGCATTTTTAGCAACACATGCCACCTACTCTTATGAAATGGTATTACCATTAAATGGTATTTTACACTTTGTTAGATATGTAGAACTATGTATACTAGTATGTGAATATGCAGAAAGTAGGAAAATCCAAAATTAGTATTTCCACTCCGAACTTCCAGGGTTAAACCTTGACGAAAACACAGTTTGTGAACTCCCACAAAAGTCAGAACTCCAGACACCATTTAAGGAGGTGGTGGTTCTCATCTTCTGGGTTTTCCCCTTCCAAACTGCAACTCCACTTTACTTTACAAGGTCAAGAACCTTAAATCTTCCACAGGTATGTTTAACCAGCTGGAAGACACTTGGGCAGTGACCTTGCCATGCCTCTTCTCCAAGGGGCTGTGCAGAGGTACTAAGGAAACTCAGGGAGGTTTCCCTCCACCACAAACAGCACATTTAGCCAGAGCTACACCAGTATCATGCTAGGAAAATAAAAACTGGATGGATTAAGTGTCATAAAAATCTACCGCTAGAGATAAGGGCTTAGTGAGGGTTGGACATCCTTTCCATCTCTAATTTCTGCCTTTTTTTGCATCCTTCTGAGGAGAACATGCAGAAGCAAAAATTGGTATTACTACTGACAGATGGTTTAGCATCATGTTATTCTGGATAACATATGTTCCTCTGGACTTCTCAGTTGCACTGCAATATTTGTTAAGGGGATAGGGAGAGAAAGGTAGGTATGCACTGAAAAAAACCAACAATATTAAAAAATTTCCCTTAGTGACCTTATCCTAGGAACTGATTTTCTGAGGATAAGCAGGACATTAGAATTGGTCCAAAACAGTCAAAGCCAGAGGTGTTTGAATACAGTTAGAGCAGGAGGATAGAACCCGCAGAAGCTGCAGTAGGAGCCCAGGAGGTTTCAGTTTCTCAGTTTGTGACAGGGAGAAAGTGATGGGGACAGAAACTGTCATGATTCAGAGCTTGGGGACAAGATGAATTCTAGGGTAGGGCAATAGCTGGGAAGACATAGGATGACTGTGTTCAGCCAGCACTTCTGCTGGGAGATGGAGGCTGTCACTGCAATTCACACCACAGATTTATCCAGGTTTGACCGGAGTGGCACTTTGGGAAGGCATGGAAAGTGGGTAAGAAGCAGAGCTGGAGCCCGGAACAAGAAACAGCCCGAAGAATTTACACCTAGTGCAAAGCCAACTGTTGAGACCTGAGTGTCCCAACAAAGTTCCAGTGGGAATACCTGCTGTGGAAAAAGTCTCCTTCACCATGAGTGGGTTTGTTACCTCCATGGATGACTCAGAGACAAGGGAGACAGCAAAGAACAGATGTTGCCCCAGAGAGAAACATCTGTGACCCCATCCCAGGCCCAGGAGCTGATGGAGAGCTACAGCTTTCCAGCTGCCCTCTCTAACAGAGCTGATTATGGCAGGTTTGGGATTATTATCACGTTCACACCACTCGTTTGGGTTGCTGGAGCCATGCAATAGGCTACAGCACTAAGTAGGACCCTCTCACTCACCTTCAGGCTGTTGTATGCAAAATCTTCATGTTCCGAAGTCACTTCAGTCTTTGTTTCAATTACCTGCGCAGATTTAAGAGGTAAATTTGTATTTAGGAGCAGGCAGAGGAACTGGCACACAGCACAATGTAGCTGGGCACATCTCCATCAGCAGCCAGCCCTGACGGCCAGCTCAACTATAATAATGTCATTAACTGCTATCAGACAGCATCACAGCAACACCAGTGGGGCAGAGGACACTCCAGGAGAAAAGGCTTTAATCTCTCATTAATATCCTGACAACTGTGCCTCGCTGCAGCTTTCAAACAATGACAGTCATTAAGGGAACAATCTTCAACACAGCAGTTGGAAAACAGGTTTTTAATCCTCCCGCAGCAGGAATGAGAGGCTGGGGAAGTCTCCTGTTTCATGTGTTTCCTGCAAATTGCTAGGGGTGATCAATAAGAATATCTAGTGAAGCAAGTAAATAATTACTGTTGATGATTTTGTTAAGTCTCTCACTGCATTTGTTCAAAGGTACACTGATCTCACACTGGAGAGTAATAACAAAAATAATTCCCAAACAAAGCAACAGAAGCCCCAGAAATTTCAAACATGTAGCCAAGAGAGATGGCATTTGCCCAACAATTTGTAAAAGAGCATCTTCAGTGCTTCAGGACACCAAGCACACAGCACTGCTGTTTCATGGCACACTCTGGCCTCTGACAAGCCACAGAGCCTTGGCTACAGATGGCAGGGAAAATACATACAAGAGATCTGCTATTAAAACCCCCCATCCCAGAAGTCAGCTCACCACAACCTAGAGAGCTGTATTTTCAGAGCTATGGACTCCTGTCCCCTACATTACCACTAGGCTGTCAGTAACCTTAATTTTTTTAATATACATGTTTTAAATTGCTTTCAAGCAAGCAATTCAAACTGTAGGAAGTTTGGGTTTGGTTTGTTTACACAAGGAAGGAATACAGCAAAAGAATATCCCTGCCCTGCAACAGAAATGAAGAACCCATTCTTCTAACAGCTATCCTGATATTTCTGATTTACTATTCTACTTTTAACCCATATTCTTCTATGATCATTACTGAGGAAAAAAAAACCAACCAAAACACACAGATGATAATAAAACTAAACTGAGCACACCAGCCTGACTGACATGTGTGTGAAGTGCTTTTTAGCTCATGCCACACGCTGCTGGATGGGGGGAAGCCAGACAGAGAAGAAATGCTTGAATAACACAAATCATCCAAAATGGAGGGTTGCTGGACATGTAGGGTGCCACATGTGGGACACAGGGTCAGTGCTGGTGAAATAATGTGTGCCAAAACTGATTCTACACTTCACTGCTTTCAAGATGCTTAAGATACTGCCCTAAATGTGTTATAACCAGTTCATTTAAACAAATAAATAAAGAAGTTCTCCTGTCCAATTGTCCTTAACCGACAAAAAAAGTTTATCTCCACTTTCCAGATGGATTTGTAGCCTCTTATGTTGAACTTGTCACTCTCAAAGCTAAATTCCTACACCACGTGGCCTCAGGCAATCAAGGAAAGCCAGTTACAAATATGAAATATTAGTATCCATGAAAAGATGCCTCTTGCCTGGGATTTCTGTCTCTCTTGCTCCTTTTTCTCCAGCTGGGCTTGCAGCTTCTTCCTCTCCAGCTCGAGCTCCCTCACTCGCTTCTGTAGCTTTAGGAAAAGGGTCATGTCCATGGCTGCTTTCTCCATCCCAATCTCCTGGAGAAGAACAGGAGGGAGGAAAAAAAAGAGAAGACCTCAGTGTCAGATACATCCTGACTGTACATCAGCCACAGCCAGGAACAGGAGCATCCTAAGAAACACATGTACTTCCAAAGAGCAAATCCACATTTTAAACACCTATTTTTTATGTCAGTAAAATAGCTGACTCATTTTAATAAATCACTGAATGCTTAACAGCCCAATAGGTAACTGGGCTGACAGAGGCTAAGAACATCAGAAATGCCCTACTGGGCCCCTTTTAGTCAAGTATTTATTTGTTGGGGGTTTTTAACTGCCTTCACCTGGAATATTTTATATCAGAGCATGGTCAATACTGATTATTTTGACTTCAGAAAATGCTTTCATAGCAGTCAGAAATACTAAAGCAACATAACACAGCAGCCAGCAAAGGGAAACGGGGGCTTCTGCAGGAATGGTATTGGTATACAAAAAATGGTCCTGCCAGGGGGTAGGAGACCCTAGGAATATTCATCACCCACAAGTGCTCTCGAGTCAGAGAAGTGGAGTTTAAAAAGCAGCTTATTCTATCAGATGTAAGTAAAAAACACACTTCCCTTTTCCACAGGATTCTTGATAGCCAAGGAATAATTTATGCTGCTCTTTTCTGCATTAGGAGAATGTTGATTTGATTACAGGGGCTGTGCTGGCCAGCAAAGCATCCGTGAAGATGCATGGGAATGAAAACGCTTGGGGCAAGAGGGCAATGAATTCTGGTGTCCTTGCGGAGAAGGATCATGATACAGTCATGATCCATCAGTGCTGGGTGTAACTGCTGTGATGAATTTTCATCAGTCTTTAAGCTGGTATGGCCCAAAGACAGCACTTTATTATTTTTAGAGCTCTGATGCTGCAAACAAGTAGAGTTGGCCAGAGCACCACAACCCCGCAGTCCCTCTCACACAATTAAACTACACGTTTCTACAGCCTGGAATCAATTTTATCCATCACACCTTATTGCCCAACCTGGACTGCCCCCCTGTGCTCAAAACCCCACACCCATCACCCCCAGAGCAGGGCTCCCCTGCCCTCCCTCCTGACTGACCGTACCTCGACTTGCTGTATCACATCCTCGGTGTCCCCGATCTCAGAGGTGCAGATGGATGGGTTGTTGGAATCAGACTCCAAGCTGCTCTGGTTGGATGGGTTTCTCCTGTGCCCCGGTGCTTGCTGCCAAGAAATGATGCAGACACATAAAGCACCCAGTGCTAAAGGATTCCTCGTGAAGTGGTGTTTCTTTAGAGCAAGTATGTGACAATATACTAAAGTTGCCTTATAGTGAACTATATTTTCTAGGTTTTTATGCCCCTAACCCTAAAATTCACATTAACACAAAGTGCAAAAGTGATATAGAAGCTCAGTTTAAAAATTCTGCATTAATTAAAGGCTCTTCATGACACCAGATGCCTGGTAAGTGTGAAATGCAAATCTGAGCTCAAGGCTGTGCTGCTGACAGCACCCTCCAGGACTCCCTTTTAACACTCAGCCTTCCACCAAATCCAGCAGCACTCTGATTTTCAGCAATTTTTTTAACACTTTAGCAATGCTGAACCTAAAGACTTTGGGTTTTGAAATTCTGAAGTCATATTGCTGGAGGTTTTTTTGGTTTGTCGTTTTAACCCAACACCTACACATGAACATCACTGACACAAAAACAAAACAAGAACAAGCATGATCCAGCTTTTGCTGAGAATCACAGACATCTCTAAGTGTTTCACAGAGAAGCACGGAAGACCAAGCTCCTTCTTCAAGGCACACAAATGTTTCGGCTCCATCGCAGAAAGGTATTCTTAGAAATATCAAGCACAAACTGCCCAATATTGGCAGTTCTATTAAGTGTTTTGGGGATGAGTGAGCCACGTTATCCAGGCACCAACATCAGGGAAACAGGTAATTTCAGTTTCATTACCTTCATAAAAGTCATTTCATCCCTCAAATTGTCGTATCTCTGCTCCAGACTCGAATACTCTTTTACCAGGTTCTGATAACGAGATCTCTCTTCTTCCAGCTCTTTCTTCATCTGGGTATTTTCCTCAACCGTGTTTCGTGCAAATTCATCTCTAAAATAGGAAGGGAAAAAAAAAAAAAGAAATTATGAACTTTAGCTCTGAAACAAGCTTCTTGTAAACATGTGCAACAGCAACTAATGAGCAAAATACTCCCTGCCAAGAGCCTTTAAAATACATGTAAGCATCTGCTAATATTTAGAGACTATTATAATCTGTGTTTGTCTCCTCAACTCTGGGAACAGCTTAAGCTCTTCTGCTTGCAGAGCTGTCCTTTGCCTGGAGTTAAAGAGAAGTCTCCAGCACCTACAAACCATCAGATCTACTACACTTAACTGTGGCAGCTCCAGCTCCAGCTCCCATGGGCCAGCCATAAACCCACGTACGAAAAGATCAACACAGTACAGAAATACATTTGTGTTGAAAAAGTGGTACTTGATGCATTTAAAAACTTTCCTGCCTGCTTCCCATCAGCAGCAAATCAACAGCAGCAGCTCTTGCTCATGTCATCATCAACCATTTATCATGGCAAGACTGTGGGCGTTCAAAGAATTTTATATCCAAATAAATTCAGTTATTTGTTAAAAACTCCTTTCTGGAAGCAAGCCCAGTCCCTCCTCTTCCTGAGAAACCAGGCAAATATAGCCCATGTGTTGTTTTAAATGGGTGAACAACAAACCAACCCCCTCCACTTGCTTTCTCCCATCTTAGATGCTCCAAAAGCATCCTGTAAGAGATGAATAAATATTTGCAGCAAGTTTCTTCTTAACACATTTTCTTCATTCCTTTACTTTGCTGAGACCAAAAGGCACTTCACAAGTACCACGGAGCAGTGATAGTTACATCCACAGCATGATGATCTTTGTAAATCCTGCTACAAAATCAAAGCTGGAAAGGATGACAAAAAATAGAAAAGCTCAATACACGCATCAGAGTCCCTTTTGTGAAATGGGATTTTCTCAGGTTGCTTCCCCTACGTATGATTTGTCAGCTAGGTCTCTGCTTTTAAAAAACACTCACAGACTCGTGTCACACCAGAGAAATCCTTTGTCACAGCTCAAAAATGTGAATTGTGCTGCCCCTTGGATCCTTTATTCATCATTCTTGGGACACTGCTATTCCCTTCTCCATCAGCTTCATCGGCTCCCACACCACCTACACGAAATGCTCTAACGTAACTGAACTAAAAAGCCTTTCTAAGTACTTTATTCTGTATTTCACCAATTAAACTGGCCTCTGGCATATCACCCACCAGTAGGACAGCATGAACAGAACTACCTACACAACAAAATAGTGACAAAAGCCACTAGGAAAGGGTCCTGGGAAGATTAGCACTTTTCAAGGCAGGGAAAATGAGCTTCAGGGGAGAAGATTAAGTCCTTGTCCAATGGAGGTATTACGATGCTATAGGCAGTTTTTCCTACCTTCAGACTGACAGAGAATCTTGCTGTTCAGCTCCTCTTTTTCCTGCTTCAGGAGAGTGTTTTCTTCTTCCAGGTCGGAGATACGCTATGGAACAAGGCAGAGAGTTACTGCTCGCTGCAGGGCAGAGCTCCTGCGGGGATTAATTTCACCTGGCAGGAGACAGGGGGCTTTGTTCAGCCTCTCTGTGCTCTTTGAAAGATCTGTTCCCCTGTGCTTTGCCACTTACTCTTTGTACACCGGTAGCTGAAGCACAGGAGAACTGCACTGCTACAACAGAGACTAACTTCCCCTTTCCTGAGTGCATTTCTCCCTTAAATCAATGTTTTCACCAGGATCTTAGAAAATACTGAACCGCTGGACTCGGTGGCCATGACCCGCAGGAGTGGAGCTCTTGCAAGTGATCAGGTCATCAAATCAGAGGTTTATTTTTTACATCTCAATGGGCTTCATCATTGTCTTCAAGTCACAGCACCGAGTCACAGCTGCTGGGGAAATAAATCTGCTGATTGTTCCCAGAGATGCAGCACTTCAGGAGCCGAGATGGACACAGTGAATGTGAGCTGAGTGAGTAGGTCAGGTTTTCTTAACTTTATTGTACCCAATCCATTTAGTACGAAGAGTCACTTCAGTGCTTCCCACAACTACAGAACCTCTGGTACAGGGAGGAACAACACGTACCAGGGCCCCTGGCAATACAGCAGCAGCATATTTAGCAATTATCAACAACAACGGTTGCCTCATAAAAAATAATGACAACAGGAACTAAATCCTGCAAAATGCTATTTTCACTTGTCACAACTGCAAGGCTGGATTGATGCTGACAGCAACCAATCCTGGAACACTATTCAACCTCAAGAATTCTGGTGCATTCAACACAGCATTTTCTCAAAACACACAACCATCATATTATCAAGTGAAATACGCTGCCGCAGCTAAGCAGGATGATTCTGCTGCTGTCAGGTGGGAGAACACACATCATCCCAGCATGTGTCATTCCCTATGCCTGCTCCTTCACTTCCTGTAGCCACTGCTTAGGAAACAGCTACACACAACAGAAGGATCTCAAGGCGCCAACGATAAACAACACTGTAAACACCATAATAAGAGTTTTCAAAGCCCAAGAGTAATAATTTTGCTGTCACTACTAGATTAAATTTATAGGCAGCCCAGCTGGCATGCATTCCTAGCACAGATTTCAGTCTTCCACACAAGCATGTTCAAATTAAGGCATTTTATCAAATACTGCCTATGCCAGATACATACTAATGGTGAGGACAAAAGCCCAGTGAATATTTTCTTGTAAGTCACGACTGAATCAGTCCTATTCCACGCACAGACAGAAAAACCTCCCCACCCATTGTTCTCCCTGTTCATTTACTCCAGCTGCCTGCATTACATCTGTCTGCACCTCTCCTAGAAGGCTAGAGTCTGGATGTACAATTAGAAAGTGAAAAACCCCCCATTTAAGCATATGCAGCTACTGGTGTTTTAAATGCTGTGAACTGAGCCAAGATTTTAATATTCTGTGCCAAAACCAACCGCACTCCTTCACCATAAATCACATCTGCCATTAGATCAGCACTAGCATCTTCAAGGTAGGAAGAACTCTTTAAAAATTGGAAAGAAGATACAGGATTGATGGAATGGAAGGAAAACCCGTGCTGCAATGAGACAGTGAGGAACTCTACTTGTTTATCCCATTAGAAAAAGATTAAAGGCAATGAGATTATATAACTAATGCTTTTTATTGGGTGCTGATAAGGAATTCTCTGCCCAAAGCTATGATGGTTGGAAAACAAAACTGGACAAAAATCTTGAGTATTCTCAACTGTGCTGAGAGGATACTTGGAAGAGAAAGACTTAGTAGAATCCACAACAATTATTCCCAGATTTTAAAATTTCTAATCCAGATTGGGTACAGGTATTTTTAAGACGTCCTCTTGAGCCACTGAATTTGTTTCCTGTATTCCTGTTTCTACGTGAAACAGGAAGAAGCTCAGAGTTCCAAACCTGTGTGTAACCAAGCCCAGTGGGAGTGAGAATGGCCCACTACACAGAGAGGCAAGGGAAGCAGGTCACACAACAGCCAAGCAGCATGAACTCCATCCCTGTTACCTACACGGGCACCTTTTGTAAGTCTTGCTCATCTTTCCACAGGAAAGAGATCTTTGGGGGTGCTTCAAATGCAACAGCACCTGCTTTGAAAGATTTCTGTGGAAGATGCTGAGCAGGGAGCGACTGTGATGGCTGCTACCCTTATTTAAGTGTTACCCTGGAACAACCTGCTCATGAGATCTGCCTCCCATCCTCCTCCAGTCTTGTAAGGAAAGGACAATGGCATTTGGCATTTTCCTAATGAAATTCCTAGCCAGGCTGTGAATCATCCTAGCTCACCAAGTGAAAAGATTACATGCTACCAAAATCCCAAGAAAGAGCTGTTGGTACTCACCCAGACGTTTCAAACTTTATCACAATATTAAATAAGAAGAGCTATTCTAAAATTAAGGACTTGGAGAGAATAGCTATGACTAAGAGATTAAAGGACTTTTTTTCAGAAACTAAATCATAACTGACGTGGATTTGCAGCAGCTGTAGAAAAATTAAAGGCTCATCCCAGTCTCACTCAGAAGTGAGATGTCTTTGGGAATCCGTCCCACTACAACCACGCCCATGGTGTCATCTTGATATTGAAGGTGAAAACTGCTTCTCACCCGAATTTAGTTTCATGACGCTCCCCAGCTTCTAGCAGATATTAGAACAACTCAAAAATCTCTTCCCAGAACTTTCCTTGGAAAATGTTCTGGCTAAATTAATGTTTTTAGGAAGGAAACAGGTCCTCTTCATCTTCCCACTGACAAGGAACCGAAGGGAGCAATGGAAAGCTAATGCCAGAAATGGGAGCCTGCACTGCTCATTAAAAATGTTTTATAATTAAACCATTTACTTTCATGGTAAAATGCACAGTATTTGCTCTGCCGTAGGCGCTTTTACAACAAGGAAAAGCTTCTGCTTTGTTTTCATGCTTTTTAAAAGCACTTCTTCAGTGATTAAGCCAACCTTCCATCCTAGTGCTTGAAGGGGATTTGCAATCAAGAACAAAGAGGCACAGTTTATCCCTAGCTGCACCACCTTCAAAATCAAGCCTCCTTTCGGGCCCTAAAAGCCTGTGCTGCACCCAGCTAATGAACAGAGCCCGGTGCCAAAAAAGGATCTTATAATTTTAAAAGGATACCACTGGTTTCACATGTCCCCGTGTGGGTGCACCACAGGTGCAAGGAGTGGAGTTAAGTGATCACCTGGCAGCTCTCAGTCCAGACAAGAGACAGCAAGTGTACAGGCTGCTCACCTCTTTGAGAAGTACAGCCAAAAATGCATTTCAGTCGTGCCAGTGGTTCAGGGTAAATGACCCTGACCACAGTCCCTCACCACAGCTTCTCAGCCAAACCCGAGGGCTCAGCCTCGAGGGGAGGCTGGCCACAGCAGTGGTGCTGTGTGAAGTGCACTAGAAGAGCCTTATCTGGACATTCTTCCACTATAATAAAAATACAGCTAATTCCAGGCCCTTTTTTTTTTTTTTTTTAATTTCCAAAAGTGACTCATCTTCAGGTTGTCACACACCAAGTACTGTTCTAGAATAACAGCTGCAAAACAGCTTTTTCTTTGCAATTTATTGAGTAGAAAAGCCCTAAATTATTTCCAATATCAGGATCAAAGATTCAATTCAATTTCTGGTGCAGAAGAGATACCATGGATTTAACTTGAGCAGCCACAAGCATTTGCAGAAGGAAACCAAACTTGTAACTCAGTGCCTCAGGTTAAGAGAACGGGTGTTACACAAAATTAATCTGATCAGCAAAGAAATTCAGGGCAAAAGGTCCATCTTTGCTATTTTCAAAACAAACTCTACACTCTGAAGTCTCTTTCTCCCACTAAAATGCCTTCTTGTACAATGATGGCAGTGTTGGACCACTTCCACCCCAAGAGATACAGCACAGGAGCTGGACTTGATTGTCCCTGTGGTTCCCTTCCAAACCAGGATATTCTATGGGTTTGCATGAAGGAGGAAGAAAAAAATACATATATTTAGTGTATATCCCAGCTCCAAACCCTATAAAAGCTCGTAACAACCAGCAGCTGGTGCTGGAGCAGTGCCTCTCCTCAGGAAGGGAAGGTGGTCCACACACAGGTCATACTCTGTGTGTACCTACAACACCAGACACAGCAGAAACTGAGCCTTGTGTCCCATCCCAGGCTAGGATGAGGAATATTTACATCTTCCTAATAGTTGCAGCACCTGTGACAGCCCCGTCCAGTAATTTGCACTACATGCCATGAGGAATCACTGTATATACACGAAGCTCCGGCATATACATGAATCTTAGGACAAGAGAAAGCAGCCTCAAGTTGTGCCAGGGCAGGTTTAGAGTGGATATTAGGGAAACTTTTTTTACTGAAAGGCTTGTAAAGCATTGGAACAGACTGCTCAGGCAGTGGTGGAGTCGCCAGCCCTGGAAGTGTTCAAAAACCGCAGGGATGTGGCACTTGAGGACTTGGCTTAGTGCTGAACACAGTGGTGCTGGGATGATGGTTGGACCTGGTGATTTTACAGGTCTTTTTCAACCTTTATAACTCCGTGATTCCGTGATATTCATGGTTAACAAGCATCCTGATTTCCAGATGTGCTTGGATTTGGGGTGTTTCCTTGAGGTGGGCAGCACAAAAGGCATCAGGATGGGGTGTCCTGACACAAGGCAGCCACTGCTCCTGCAGGGATGTCCACCTGTCCTTGCTGCCCCATGGGCTGGCTAAAGGTAAATCCTAGGGGCCCCCAGCAACAGAAATAATAATCAAAGAACAGATACTCTCCTTCAGAGCTGTGAGGAGTGAGCTTTCACCAGTATGGCCACCTGCAGGAGACAACCCAAGGCAGACTGACAGACGTACCTTCCTCAGCAGGTCCTTCTCCTTGCTGTGGCTGTCTTCCATGACCTCCCTCTCCCCACGAGCCCTCTCCAGTTCCATCCGGAGCTGCTCCATCTCCTCCTGCAGGCTGAGGAGCTGGTTGTCATCGCCCCGCTGGCTCTGCTGGTACTGCTGCAGCTCCTTCTTCAGCTTTTCCACCTCGGAGGAGTGGGCTGATGTCAGCATGGACAGCTGCTCATTCAGAAGCTTGTACTCCTTGTTCTGCAGCCAGCATCCCAAAAAGAAGAAAACAAGAGCACAAGTGACATCAGTGCATGCAGTGATGCACTACAAAAGTACCCACTCAAATCCTCGAGCATGGTGGGTGACAAACCCGCAATAACAAACGTTACCATGCATATGCTAACGAAGCTCATAAAGCTAAAAGCTATTTCTAAACTGTGACAAAAGCTCAATAATATTTTGGCAATGATTACAGAAGCATTTGTTAAATTGGTATTACACTGACATCACTCAGAGCGAAGGCAAACAACTCTTGGTAGCACTGGCAACCAAACCAAAATACTACACTTCTACCACAGCTTCCAAACACTATTGTTTAATGCGATTGGTTTGCAATTTTGGGGAGTTTGTATTATTCTTTTTGTAGTTTACCCTTCTATTCCTCACTCCCATGCCTGCAGAAACCCGGGGTGACAATGCAGAACTGCAGCCTCAAGCACAAGGAACTCCCAAAACTCCAGTTTTAAGTCATGTGCCACCTCAGTTATCTTCTTACTTGCTCAGGTTTTCACTTTTGAAGCACTTAGCAGTGATTTGCCCCCGCGTTGTGAGAACCGGAAATTCAGCAGACTTAGCTGATTTTTGGGCTTCAAATCTAAGTCAATGGGCACTACATTGTGACTAACAAAACATCACCATTATTAGACATCCCCAGGACAAAGACCAAGAGCTCATTCATTAAGAGCCTACTACACAAGATCTGCTGACTTTAGGTAGATAATCTTGATACTAAAAGAACCATTTTGAAACTCAAAATGCAGTCTGGTTTTTGAAGTTTTCTCTGATCATGCTTTTGGCCCCTCTTTAGGTGACCTCCCAAAGTAACTCCTCTCACTGCCTCTGGAGCAAGACTAAGACACATCTCAAATGGAAAAAAAAGTAAATGAGGTACATTCATATTTTTTCCTTTACTCTCTCATAATGAATGAACTATTAATGAACATCAAAATTCAGCATTCGTGTCATATTAGGAAATTATAATTTCTGCATGACCAAAGGCATTTCATAGAATTCTAGAATGATTTGAGGTGGAAGGGACCTTGAGCCCATCGCATTCCACCCCCTGCCATAGGCAGGGACACCTTCCACTATCCCAGGTTGCTCCCAGCCCCGTCCAACCTGGCCTTGGACACTCCCAGGGATCCAGGGGCAGCCACAGCTGCTCTGGGCACCCTGTGCCAGGGCCTCACCACCCTCCCACACAGCAATTCCTTCCCAATATCCCATCTATCCCTGCCCTCTGGCACTGGGAAGCCATTCCCTGGGTCCTGTCCCTCCAGGCCTTGTCCCCAGTCCCTCTGCAGCTCTCCTGGAGCCCCTTGAAGCCCTGCCAGGGGCTCTGAGCTCTCCCTGGAGCCTTCTCTTGTGCAGGTGAACACCCCCAGCTGTGCCAGGCTGGCTCCAGAGCAGAGGGGCTCCAAAGAGATTTCCAAAGAGATGCATTTGCAGAACCTTGCGTCCCAAGTGTTCTGTACATGGTTTTAAACACCACCCAGCTGAGATTTTCATGCAAATACAAGCTAAATGCACAGGAATGGTTTTGGGTTTTTTTTGTTAACAACTAGAGACATGAGAGAGTGTTTACTGGGTTGCTCCCCACTGCAGTCAGAGATTGCTCAACAGACCCTGTTAAACTTGCTTTATTTTCAATCATTATCCATATAAACCCTGCAGATCTGAGACAGTCCTGGTTTCAACCCAGGCTCTGTGAACAAACCTAGAGTTTATTTTGCTACCAAAGGCTGATGCGACAAATTCATCGTTCCTGTTATCCAAACTAGTTTTATCCACAGTAAATGCTTACAGAAATAGGGCTGCTTGCAGAGACAGTATGGAGAGAGCTCACAGTGTGTCTAAATACTGGCTGCATGAACATGCAACACTAAATTAGGTACCAGCCTTAAAAGTGTCTCAGGCAATTCCAACAACAGATTTAAAGAAAATTAATTGAAAGAAAAAAAAACAGAAAAAAGAAGAAGAAATTGATCCAATGTAAATAGAAAAGGAAGTGTTCCAATGAGGATACTCTCCAGCAAAACAGATCAAAATCTTTCTTGTGTGTGCAAAAAATCCCTTACCTGATTAAAAAACTTAATTAAATTATGCCAGCTACAGATGCCAGAGCATCTGAGCTGAGGCTGACATACAATAATAGGTTTTAATGTTTTCAAAGAAAGATCTCTTCCTTAGGGGCACACGAAGGATTGCATCTCTACTCGTGCATGAGCTAAAGTAGCAGAAATAGAAACATTTTCTTCCACAGCTACTCAAAAAAAACCAATACAGCTGCAGCTTTCCAGGTTACCTGCTATATACTTTTCTTCTTAGAAAGTTAATTGGTACTTTCAAAGGTTGCGTTTATAGATTAGCAAGGACTGAAAGCAAGATCCTTCAGGGAAACTACGATGCAGCAAACACACTGTGCCATAAAAGAGATTAATGCACTGAAAAGAAAATCTACTGGAATGGTGCTCATTAGCACTTCCAAAGCATCCCAGGGAAAGCTGGCAGCCCTAGAAGGATGGTTAAAGTCAGCTCACTGGACAGACTACCACGTGTAATCCAGAGCAGGAATTCTTTCCTGCAAAAGCTACACAGAAAGCATCAAAGAATACCCTTCAAAACAGTCTGTGGAGAGACTGAGGGAGAGCAAGATGAGCTCAAGACCATTATTTCTGCCTGGTTAAAACCTCTCCATGACTTCTTCCCTAAAGCAGGTCCTTCTGCTGCTTTTATAACCCATGACATGAAAGCCAATGTTAATCAAATATTGGGGTTTTTTTTTTTCGTTTATTGTTCCACTCCCACATTTCTTCTAGGAAGGAAATGGGAAAAAATACTAACTAAAAAATACTACTGATGTTCCAGTGCCAAGTCCAGCAGCTCAGTAGATCCAGCACTCACGTTCACACTCCTTGCACGAGCTCAGCCCAAAATACCTGGACCTGGAATGACTCATCCTATTTAATTCCACCAAAATACCATCTGGATAAAAGGTCATATCAAACCTTATTCTGAGAGTTTTCCATTCCTAAGCTACTGTTAGCAAAATCTAAGTATGGAAACAGGCATTTTAAAATTAAACACCAGGGTTTGAAAGCTGGACTCTATTGCCGTGCAATTAATGCACTGCAGCCAATTAACACTGCAGTGAGGGTGACCACAGCAATGCAAACTCCCATGTGTCCTGACTCTGCACTATCTGAGCCAACACAGAGCCACCTGTCATCACCTCCATCACAGGACTGCTCGTGTCATACAGGGGTGGGGAGATTTCAGGTGGTGAGGGATCTGTGTGGGATGGACAAGGGGCCCTGACAACATCCTAGAATGATAAACTGGAATTACCAGTAACTGGTGCTACAAATAAGGAGTTATCCTGACTGAAGAGAACGTTCTCCTGCCTGCAAAAAGTTATTTTAAGGATACAAGTGGATATGAATTTCCCTGTTGATATTAGTCAATACAGCTAGGTCCCACTCAGCATTTCTTATAACCACCCCTCAATTCCTTGTACAGCGACACAGAAGGTATTTAACAGAGTAACTTGCACTCATTAGTAGATGGAAAAACTATTCTGCTAGGTGTGTAATCAAGCCATTCTTCTGCAGCTTATTATTGGCAAGTGGCAACTGATGAAGACGTCCCTGTGATCAAATAGTCACTGTAAGATCATCAAGTCATCCCACATAGGGATCTGTCATACCACACCATCCCACCCCTCCGCTCACTCCTGGAGAGTTGTTGTATCTAGTGACACAAACATGCTCAAACTACTTTGTATTTAGCCAAATCGCTGTTTATCTTCCAGGGAATGTGACTCCTGAGACACACAGTGCATAGCACTAGTGGTGGCACACACTCTGCACCCTCAGCGCTCACAGAGCAAAAAGCACAGCGGGGCAACCCAGCCCCAAACCCGCGACACTGGATCCCACATGGAGCCGGCTTGGGGTTTCAAGCAACACCTTCCAAAACTGCCATTTTATCTTCCCCCTCCGAGCCCTGCTGGGCAGTTCCCACAACAATTCCACTGCACCTGGAGCAACCTCTGTGTCCCACCCTTACCAATGCCTGGTACCACCAACACGACCCTTCCCAGACAACACGGAAAGGCACAAAGCGGCAGCTGGGCCTCGCCTGTCCCAGCACAGCTCGGGACGTACCTGCTCATCCACCTTCCTCTGCAGCTGCACCACCTTGTTCTCCATGCCGATGTTGAGCTTCTTGAGGTGCTGTGCGGAGCGTGCCTCGATGCGGAGGGCCTGGAGCTGGCGCCGGGCCCTGAGGCGCCGGCAGTGGCACTGCAGCACCACGGCGGCGGCCCGGAGCCGGCGGAACCGCGAGCGGGCCAGCCAGCCCCGGGCGTACTTCTGCAGGATGGTGGCCTTGTGCTCCACCAGCATCTGCAAAACATGGGCACAACAGGACAATTAACAGAGAGAAGGCACAGGATTGCGGAATCACAGAAGGGCTTGCGTTGGAAGGACCTTAAAGTTCAGCCACCACAGGCAGGGATGCCTTCCACTATCCCAGGCTGCTCCGAGGCCCGTCCAACCCGGCATGGGACACTTCCAGGGATCCAGGGGCAGCCACAGCTGCTCTGGGCACCCTGTGCCAGGGCCTCCCCACCCTCACAGCCAGGAATTCCTTCCCAATATTCTCTCTAAATCTACCTTCCTTCAGCTTAAGGCCATTCCTGGAAGGTCACCTGTACAGCTAACAGCAACTCTGGTTTGGCTGCAACAAACATTAAACGCTTCCCAAACTGCCTTGGAAAGGGCTTCTCCACCAAGGAATGTCCTGGTAGGTGCAGGGGGTGATGGCTGGAAATGGAGGCTGTTGTTTTGCACACTCTTTCATGGACAGTACTTCAAACATCGCTCCTGGAGGTTTCTCCAGGCACTGTGTTCAACTGATGCAGGCAAGACACACCCAGACCTCTCTGGCTGCTCTCACTGCTTGGCCAGTGACATGAGGGGATATGATCCTGGTTGGTGAGGACTTGGTGGGAGCAGCTGACATCTGGGCTCAAGTGAGACTTCATGGACCACCTCAGAATAGTACTGAGATCCACCAGAGCCACAGCTCCAGAATAAACAGTCAGTAACAGACACATCAACACTGAGGAGTGAACTTACTGTGTCCTCAGCATCAGGTATAACCCACACCAGAACAGATCTGTAGATTTTTTTCCTGTGTTCCACCTCTGCATTATGATAATTTTTACTGCAGATAAATGCTGTCCTGGTGGGATTTCATATCATGTGAATAACCTTCAAATAAAACCATGAGTCCTTTCACTACAGTCTGCAGCCAGTTCTCTAGCACGATTCAATTCCTAGTAACTTGTATTTGTTTTCATTAAATACCTGGCATGTTTGCATTGAATTTCTTCCCCAAAATTTACAGCTATCTTGTCAGTCAGTGGCAGTTCAATTTTGTCCTCTAAAAGCTGACATTTTAGAGATACAAACAGCATGTTGTTAATAACTTCCTTATGCTTCAGTCTGCTAAGAAAATAAATAAGAGAATTTGAAGATTACAAGATACTTTCTTGTTACTAGTTTGGGTTAAGTTGTCTCAGAAAAGGTTATCCTGTCAGCTTCTCTTACAAATATTTTGTTTCACCCTAAGGCATTCTTTGCAATTGCAAATTTTAATTTGGAATAAAGGGATTATGTGAATTTAGGATGCATCAAGAATTACTGTGAAATGAGCTTTGTATGTCTCCAGTCTTGGCATTCATAAATGCAGAAAGCTAGGGATGCCCAAAGAGGTAGAAGAAACCCCACTGCATTGCCTTGGGGACTTCTTTCAGCTTTACAGCAAAATTTTTAGTGGGCACTGGGCATGCTTTGACCCCACAGATCATCACCCACAGCCCTGCATCTGTTGCTGAACATGCACTGGAACCAACACCAACACCCAGGTACTCCAGAGATTAAGGATGTTCAGGTTAGAGAGGCCTGGCCTTCAGCCAGCTTCTATACCTTGTTAAGATTTGGGTGGCCTTGAATCTCAGGGAGTTTAACTGCTGGACCAGCTGCCTCCCCCGCAGAAAATTCCAATTTAAAAAATAGATGCTGAAAAAGCAGTGGCAGCACAAATTCCTTATCACCAGCTGCCATGTCTCAAAGGACAACTGTGGTCTCTCTGGGAGGTCACCAGGTGTCCAGGTAACCTCAATTATTCCCAGGAACAGGCTTTCCCCTCATGATGCCTCTCACTTCTTGGAGTAGCCCCACAACCCAGTTAGGCACCAGTTTAGGTGACTACCAGCATAGTGCTGGATCTGAGGAGTGGACAGAACATTCCCCAAAGCTGTTCTCAGTTTCCTGACAGACAGTAGCTGGAGAAGGACTTTGGACAAGGGATGGAGGGACAGGACCCAGGGAATGGCTTCCCAGTGCCAGAGGGCAGGGTTAGATGGGATATTGGGAAGGAATTGCTGTGTGTGAGGGTGGGGAGGCCCTGGCACAGGGTGCCCAGAGCAGCTGTGGCTGCCCCATCCCTGGAAGTGACCAAGACAAAACTGGATGGGGCTTGGAGCAGCCTGGGATAGTGGAAGGTGTCCCTGCCCATGACAGGGAGTGGAATGAGGTGATCTTTAAGGTCTCTTCCCACCCAAACCACCCCTGGATTCAATGATTTCTCACTGTATCACTGCTGTCATCAAACTCTAAATTCTTTGTGTCCAGCTCCTGGTTTAACACAGAAAGCTAAAGGAGAGAATTAATTAAAGAGCTATTTCTATCAATAAATGACTTACTACCTTCCATGACAGACCTTCCTTGTCTTCCCACCCTACTGGGAACCACCCCTATACGCTGCTCTGACACACACCCAGTGGGACAGGGAGGTTTTAGCAGAGCATAGCTTAGATCAAATGACATTTCCAGATCTCCACAATGCCTCCCAGCACCACAGTGACTAACTCCATTTAGCTGCTCCACTGAGGTGCTGCTGCCAAAATCTTTTTTGCTTGCACAGCTTTAAATAGCAAAGCTCACTGTCACCGTCCGTTCTCTGGCAACACCGGGGGCTGTCAGCTTCACAAACATCAACACAGCCACAACTAACACATCGCAGAAGTAAACATAAAGGCTCTCTCCGCATGCAAAGACCCTCCTGGAGGTGTACCTGGTGGTAAATCCTCCTGACAAACATGCCCCGAGCAAAAGCCTGGATGGTGAGGGTGGCGTTGCGGACCCTCTGGAAAGCCCGGCGGATCCGCAGCATTCGGTACTGCTTCTGCAAGGCGATGGCAGCCCTCGTCCTCCTCAGGTGCTCAGCAAGCCTGCAATGTACAGGAGGAAAGTCAGCAGGGAAACTAAATTCCACTTCTTTCTGTTGCAGTAAGTTTTAAACCAGGCGGAGAGGAAAACCTTTTGTCCAGTGTGGCTTGATGGTACTCAGGAATGACCACCCCAGCAGCTGGGCTAACAAAGCCTCCATGCTACCAGACAGCAGCTGTGGAACCCAGGAGCCACAAATCAACACACCTCATTGTTCCCAAACAGCATTAAACCCAAGTATTCCCCAGGTTTTCCTTGGTTTGAACTCTCTGCCTTGCATCCTTGTGCCAATCAGTGCCCAGGTTGGTTCCATCACTTCCCTGACTAAAAAAAAGCTCACGTCACTCAGGGTATCTACTGACTCAGTGAAAACAGCAGCAAATTGATTTGACATTTAAACTGGTGTGCACTGCTTTGGCAACATTCCTGAGCAGAGCCTCGAGCAATTCACAGACAGTAAATAATGAGGGATGTGGTCAACTCCGCACCACACTGCTCCCATTCTCCAGCTGAACTCATGTTCAATTTGCTGTTACACCGGTTAATAAATGCCCATAAACCCTCCATTTAATTTGATAATTAGCTTGTTTTGCTGAATTTATGATTCATTTATTGCTCTCAGCATGCAGCATTATACAGAAATTTGATCCATTTCTTTTATTTTGTGAAAAGCGTATCAAAACTAAGAGCCACATCGGATCGGTTTATACGTTCCTTTGATTGAGGTAAATGGTTTCTCATTAGGACCCACTGAACCAGGGCTTACTGAAGAGGAAAAGGGATGGTCTGTCTCCAAAAAGAGGAGGCAGCAGTTACTCAGATGCCATCCAACCTTACAAACCTTGCATGAAGAGGGGAACTGAAAAAATTATGTAGAAGAAACTCTGCAGCAGCTGGTTCTCCCTGGGACCAACCCCTTTCACAACCACTACACCACAAATTCAGCTAGTATCTCTGATGTTCTTCTGCTGATTGTCTGACTTGAAGCAGGGGCAGAAGAAGGGAGGTGGCCAGTGTGTTGGGATGCTGTTCCATTGCTTCACTGCTCCCTCACACCCACCCCACACCTGCCAGCAGCAGCCCACTCTCCAGCAGCGTTATCTACAGAAACCCCAGCAAGCCACTGACAGGAGGCAGCTTGAGGTTCCTGCACAGAAAGAGTTAACACTGAGCTCTGTTATTCTCTATTGTACACAGCCCCCCTGCCAGTGATTTGGAGTGATCTTCCTCATTACAAAGGATACAGCCAATCAATCCTGAGAACTCCCCTTGGACATCACGGAGGCACAAACCTGGTCCCTGCAGGGGAGGAGTGCATACCAACTAGACAGCTCTTCCCTGGCTGATCCAAATGCCCTTTACCAAAGGCAGTCCCAGGAAAATATTAGTTCTGTGAAACA
This sequence comes from Falcunculus frontatus, assembly GCA_013398115.1. Lineage (NCBI taxonomy): Eukaryota > Metazoa > Chordata > Aves > Passeriformes > Falcunculus > Falcunculus frontatus. The sequence goes on along the minus strand of VZRV01005559.1, from coordinate 215,095 downwards.
CTTTCACCTAAATCGTTCAGCGTACTGTAGTCATCTCATTATAACTAGATTGTCTATGTTATGACCCTGGCCCAGCACCTAGTAACTAACCTAATGTAGATATGAACCCAGTTTGAAGCAAAGAATTTTGATCTCTTCCCCCTAAATAAAACTGGAGAGAGGGGCCAGAAAAAAGTCCTGATTTTAGCCCAGAAAACTCCCACCACAGCATTACCCACATGCACATAACATGTCTTGCTTTCAAGCAAGCAGAGCGTTTTCCAAGTCCCTCATACGAAACCCCCAAGTTTAAGATCTAGAAGATGCAACAGGTTGAAAACACAGGTGGCCAGTGGTGTTTTCACACTTGACTAGCCAGCTGGCCCCTCTCTGGAGCTCCTCAGGACCCACCTGCGTGCCAGGTGCCCACGGGCATAGCGCTGCAGGACGAGTGCGGCTCGTCGCAGCCTCTGGTACTTGACCCTCTGCAGCCAGCCCCGCACCGTCTTCTGGATCATGATGGTGGCAGCTCTGAACTTATCTGCTCGCAGTTTCTCCAGATATGCCACCTGGCCTGCACGGAAAAAGATCTTGGTACGGCCAAACTGGAACTTGTCTGGATCCTTTTCAAAAGCATAAAGGAAACTACATTTAATTAAGGCAAACATTATTTTTTTTTCTTTTTGTTTTCAGTCTAAGTTGATCAGTAGATACAAAGTAAAAAACACCACTTTGAATCAAATTTATCAACTCACATCTCTTCTTAATTGGGTAATGAAGATACTATTAGACTCCATTATTAGACTTATTAGATTATTAGACTTATTAGACATTATTAGATATCATTAGACTCGTTAGACTTACTACACTTGAGCATATATATACCCACTAAGGAATGCAGCACTAGGACTCAGTCTTAAACTCCACATATTTACACAAATCTTGAAGGGGTTTTGGGTTGGGTTTTCTGTGTTTTGTGGGGTGGGTTTTTTTGGTTAGTTGGTTTGGGGGTTTTTTTGGTTGGTGTTGGGGTTTGGGTTTTTGCAGTGCTGATTTTTTTGGTTTGGTTTTTAGGTGGTTTTGGGTTTTGGTGGTTCTTGTTTGTTTGGGGTTTTGGGGGGTTTTCTGTTATTTGTTGGGTTTTACGTAAATAGAGAAATCACGGAATCACAAAATTGTATAGGTTGGAAGAGATCCTAAACCTCACGTATATCCAAGCACCCTGCCATGGGCAGGGACACCTTCCACTAGACCAGACTAGAAATGTAACACCAGAGCACTTCAAGAAAAAGATTTCTTTCTCATAAAGATTAAAGATTTCTTTCTCAAAAAGATTAATGCTCACATCTACAAAGTCATACATGCACTGCAAAAAGGGTCTGCAGCCAAGGGAAACATTGGGTGTAAAAAGCAAAAAGACGAACCCAATTGGGTAAATTCCTCAAAATCCCAGAGGAAAACAAGAGATCGAACATTACAACCTGTCTAAGGTGCTGGGCACATTCTGGGCCACTCAACAGCAAGAAACCATTGCGTGCACATTTGCAATTTTAAAATAATGCATACAAGGAATTAGTGAAGTTTTGGTAAGGAGAGGTGGCAAAACTTTCTGATTAGTTTATGGTAAAAAAGTCCCAATCTGTGGGATGCTTTTTCCACATAGGGCTGTAGACTGAAAGTCTCCCACACATCAAGATAAGGCATCGACTGCACTTCTCCCTTACTCATTTGTGCAAAGAGGTGTTTAATGACTGACTAAGGTTCATGATGCTGTCCCAGGCTGGACCTCTGAAATGTGCTCCAGCTGTGGCTGGACAAAACCAGAAGGAGGGGCTGAGGGGATACATTTTTTTTAAATGGCCAGTCATTCGTGTCCAGCCAGTGACAGCAAACTCTGGACTTCACCAGCACTGAAATTATTTGTTCCTCTTGACCACAGCCAAGAGATCCCATGTCCTGCTTGCTCCTGCCACCTCCTTGCAAGACTCCCTCATTCTGGGAAAATTCCCAGGCTGCCTGGGGTGGAGAAGCACCTGCACGAGCAGCGGGTGAAGCTGGAGCCACTTCAGACCACATCAAAGCTACAAGTTATGTGTTTTTAAAATCATTGACAAAGATCTGGTCCCAGCTCACCTTAATGAGGTCTTCCAACAGGGTCTGACAGATCTGCTTCTTGTCATTCTTAGAGAGGTCTCTCTTGTTCATAAGGATGCGGTACCTATTGAAGAAGTCGTGGTAGGACCACCTGAAAGCAAAGCACACACTGGGTTACTCTGCATGCTGGGCACTATTTCATTAAAATAAAGTGGTTGGAGTTGTAGACGAGTCAAAACGTGAAATATTTCAAGGGATCTCTCACCACTACCCTCAGCATGGACCAAAGCCACCCGAAAGGGGACACTCACCCCCAGCCTGACCCCAATCTCAGACACTGAATGACCACGTGGGGGCCCTTCTAGCCTGGAACAGACAGGCCACAGATCAAGATCACCCTGTTTTCACCCCGGATGCGCTTCCCAATCTGCTGCTCTTTACCACTCAAATGCAACAATGCTGCTCCCATCAGAAACGACAACCTAACTTTGGAGAAATCATGGATCTCTTGATTGCCCAAAAATAAAAAAGCAATCTTGATAAAGTTATAGAGAATGATTCAAACAGATACTCTTTGGTTTTTTGTGTTCCCAAACTCTGCTGAATATTAATTTGAATCAACTGACTCGCTAATTGCTCCATCTTGAGGTCTGTGACTGACACCCTTCAATCAAACACAACATTTTTTGGCTCTGGAAAGACAAAGCAGCCCCTTGGAAGATGCCTCACTGGCTCCAGCAGCAAACTTCCAAAGAGGCAACACTAATTGAAGGAATTAGAGCATTGTATCCTACTGCTAGGAAATATCATCTACTGCTGCTGGTGATAGATGTAGAGCCTGCAGACTGGGATCCTGAAATTGGTTCGGCATCTGCCAAGTTTCAGCCTTCCCTAAATTAACACAGTGAGTTATAAACGCCCCAAACCCCGAGTTTTTAATTAACACTAGGCTTTTCCAGCAATGTCCAGAATGACCATTGATATTTCAACAAAACACGCATAACAAACATCAAAGGGAGACTGGAGAGAATCGCAGAGAATTTGATTTCTGCCTTCATTCAACAAAACCACCTGTGAGCCTGATCCTCACCTGCATGGATGCTCTGGCAGCCAGGACGAGAAAACACTGTGTGAAGAGCTGCCATACAGAAACATCCCCTCCACCCAGAAGCCCCATGTATGCCTTAATTTTTGCATTACTGCACCAAATTCTTCCTATTTTTCTACTTTCAGGGATTAAGAGTGTGGGAAGGAAAATAAATTGCAAAGGGCCAGAGCAATGCTTGTGACAGGTCTTGGCCAGTTTGCAGCGGTGAGGCTGAGAGAGACCACCTGAGCAGTCACAGCTGCCAGCTCTACAAAATAACTTTGTAAAACAGAATAGTTCAGTTGGAAGGGACCTGCACAATCATCTGCTCCAGCTGCTGATACCTCTCATGAAACACCTTGAAGGCCGGAAGCTGTGGTATTTGTTACGACAGGCATATTGCTGATTTCAAAACACACAACCAACAGAGTTTTGTGTCACTTCAGAAGAGACAACAGGGGAGGAAAGCCAGTTTGATTAAAAGCAATACCCTAATTAAAAGAGTGCAGCAGAAGGAAGTGTTTGCAAGGGGAATGAAGAGACGAGAAGGAAAAGTGCTAAGGATTGGGAAGCCACATGTAACTCCTGTAGGGACACAACTGGAAAAGAATATGGGACTGGCAAAAACCAGAGAACCCTCAGGATTGCACCTGAAGCCAAAGGTAAAATGGGGGGGCTCCTGGAGGCAGAAGCATGAGGGAAATTGTGATGGGAGGATTTCCCATGCTCAGAATGCTCTGAATTAGTTCTGGAGCAGCCATATTTAGTGCTGATTTAATCCCTGTCTACATGGGCTAGTCCTGAGGCCAGGCAGCTACGGCTACCCACCCTCAAATAACCAAAAGTACTGGATTATCACTAAAAAAACTGATATGTCAGCTATGGGGAGCTCCCTCTGGGGCGAAAACCGAACACAAAGATTATGGAAGACTACAAGCTTGTGTCCTGTAGGGTTTAACTTAAACTTGCCTTCTCTTTGCTTCCTCAGTGCCTCTGTTTTATCATTACATTTCCCGTTTTGCCTTGTGCAAATAAAACCCGTTTTCATTTTAAGCACGCCTGGGGTTTACACAGCTCCAAATCAAACCTGAGAGGAGAAGCAGAGCATGCAGTGCCCCAGGCACCCAGCCACGCACACGAGGCTGGAGACATCCTGCCTGGCTCGGGAATTGCTCGAGCCAGGGAAAGCTTGGGAGGAGGGAAGAGAGAAGGAGGGAGTATTCCCATTAACCTGCCAGAGTCAGCTCAGGCACTGGCATTATTAACTGCTGATATCTGGAGAAAAAAAAAAATCACCCTGCAGGTGCCACCCAGGCTCTTCCAGCAAAGAACAGATGGTGAAGAAGCAGAACGTGAAACTCAGGGCATGGGTCCAAGCTGGGCAGAAAGCAAAATCCATCATCTTCCAGCACCAAGGCAGAGATGGAGATCCCACAGCTGCTCACAAACAAGAGTCAGACACCTGCAGGAATTCCTTAAAAATAGATCATAAGTCACTACGCAGGGCATCTTCCTCCAGAGCCTGTTGTTCTCATCTCCCAAGACGGCAAAAATTGATTTTCCACGTCCATCCTTAATACAAATGACTCACTTTTCAGGAGTCAGTCTCACATGAGACATCAGAAGTGTCAGGGAATATACCCCCTGGTTTCTGCCGAGGTGTTTATCAGGACTGGTGGCATCCACAGCCCCATATCCACATCTCCCAGAGGACCACAGCCCCACGCTGCACCCCCACGGCACAGAACTGCCTCACTCATGCTCTCACCACCCTCACTGATTTAGCAGATGACAGCCCTGACACCACGCTGCTCCTGTATTACTGTCCATGGAGCATCAAGACAAAATCTCTGCCATGCCAGGGCTCTGCCAGCCAGCCCATCAGGAGTTTCACTGGGATATCTGCCATCCCAGTGCACCAGCAAAAGAAGCTGCAAGGGTTCATAGGTGCTGCTACAGAATCCTCCCTGGAGAAAGGAACAATTAAAGCACTCAGGTTTAATGTAACATGCCTCATTGAACTACTCGAGGCTCAAAGCTGTATAAAATTTCCTTACAACTATGTGCTCAGAGGGAAACAAACATGATCCCCCAGCCCTGCAAGCAAGATTTCTCCAGTGCAGAAATACTGAAGCTCAGTGCTTTGCTGTACACACACTTTTTAAACTATTTTTCTGCACATACATCTATTTTTTTTTTTTTTTTTAGGTACAATGTCTGAATTTTCAGAAGGGAAAAGAAAGAAAAAGAAAACAAAAAAAAGGGAACTTATTTCATACTCGCCAAGCCACACACTGACTCCCAGCAGGAGATAAAGGATGTGCCATGTTACCCCACAGCTTAGCGGGTCAGGAAACATTATGGGAAGGGTACACCTCAGTTCAACTTGCTGACAGGTGTCAAATAAAAAACAGATCTCAGGTGCATGGGATGCTGCCACACAACACACAGCACGGGCAATCTCAATTCTGGGGGCTGGAAACCACCAAGGGACCCTAAATAAACACAACTCCATATTATTATCAAGTTTTAAGATCCAAGTAAGTGGTGCAGAGAAAAGAGCTGGAACCAGGGGGATTTTTTTACCTGCACAACTGAGAAAGAGGAAGAAGGAGGCACAAAGGACTGGGCAGATGCTACTCAAACCGAGATCAAGCCAACCTCAAACAGCTGAATTTCGCTTTGATGTCAGCCCAGGTCACTAAGGGGAAAAGGCAATAAAAGGAATGGAAGGATGCAGGAAAACAACTTCTGCCTGTGGAAAAAACCCTCCTTGGGCTCAAGCAGCAAGGAGGATGCTTGGCTGGGAGCCTGAGACTTGGTCATGCCAGCAAAGTCTTTGTCATCTACAGGAAACAGAGGGAGTAAGCTGTAGCACACACCACAGATAAAGTAATTTTTTTTCTGTAGTTTAAACAACCAGATTTGTATGTTTTACACAAAAATGCAGCCAGGTGCAAAACAAAGGGGCTGCTCCCGCCCAAAATTGAGGGGTTATGAACCTGAGCAGATCCAGCTGGGCTTATTACGACGTCAAATTAAAGGGAGAGCGTGGGTAGGAAACTGGGGGTGACATTCTAAGGAAGCCTCTGAAAAGCATCTTTCCAAGCAGTCAGCAACTGCCCAAAATATCTACAACCCATTGTTTCAGGGTTATTACAGCAATGTTATGCCAGCTGCACTGAGTGAACAGCTGAAAGGAGAGTAATAGGTCAAAAAAGCTTCAAACTCTTAACCATAATATGGTTTCTTTTGGTACCCTAAAATAACTGAACGTAAAATGTTTCCACTCAGGGTAAACAAATTCACTGTCCCCATCACCCAAGACCATCCCAGGTGCGGAGCAAATTCAGTTTTGTGTAAGAAATCCTGGCAGCACTACGTGGCACCCTCCCCTGAAGGGGTCAATATTTTAAGCAGGAAGGAACTGAACTATATTCATCTTTCCACAGGAGTCAAAACATGTTTGGAGGGGTGCAGGTTCAATCTCAGAGCCAAGATTTGACATGAAATTATTTTAGAAACTGCAGTTCAGGGAGAAAATTTCTCTTGCCTTGTTTACTGCAGCAGAACAGATTTGCCTTTCAATTAGCTCTAAAACATGCAGGCTGGCCTGGCTTGAAATTAGCTGGAATATATTCAAAGAGAAGAATGAGGGGGGGAAAACCCCTCCATTTACATATTACACCTTTGTTGGGAGTGGGCAAACAGAACTGTCGGTAGCCAAAGCAATTTATAGGTCTTGTTATCCTGAAATGACAGCCAGAGAGCTAAAGGCACATTCTGCAGAAAAAGAAATTATATATCCAAGGATGTCCATGATAGTTTTCAATTATAAGTGTTCAATGTTTATAGAGTTTAGCAGCTGGGATTTCACACTGAATTGATACAAAAATGCTGCATCTGACAGTGAGCTCCAGCGGCCAGAGGAAGCAGCCAAATGCCAAGGATACTTAAACTATAAATACATAACAACTACAGTGAGAGCATTTCAGAGAGAACTGCAGTGATGAGGTTATTCAGAGTGATGGCATGGTGGGAGAGCACTGCTGCTGGACCACTGACTGGAAACCACCACAACCAGAAGGAAAAAAAAAAAAAAGTACAGTTTTGATAGAACCAATTTAAAAACTTGTATTAAAGAGTATTTTGTTATTCATGGAGATCTGCACCAATTAGTTCTCTATCGATTCATCTCTACGCAGCCAGTTTCTGTAAAGAAGACGAATGGTTTTACAGCACAGAGACATCTTCCATGCTTTACCCAGGGAAGATGATGATAGATTTACTACCTACACACCTCAGACACTCCATTCATCACAGTCATTTATGTACACGCTAACAGATACATTTCATAACTGCTGCGTAACATTTCAAAGCAAATGATCTATTTTCAATTTCTTTCACACACAGCCACAGTGTAGCCTACCACGGAAATAGTAAAATAAACCCAGGCACACGCTAAGTGGGGAGTCCAAGGCTTCAGATTTCTGCGACCTACAAAGGTTGAACGACTACAACTTGTACAAAAAATTATTTCTTTTCTTAGAGGTAAAAAAAGAAAATATTAAAGACTCAAAACATTGAACTCTTCAGCAGCAGGTGGTTTTATCCAGAGATCTCTGACTCAAAGCCACGTCACCCTCAGAAGTTTCTCTCGTGACAATACTCTGGAATACATTCAGAGGTAAACAGTACAGGATGAAAGTAAGAGTTTTTCTATTGTTTCTGTATAAAACTTACCTTGAGATAAACAGACTTGGAAATTCCCTGTTGCTTTAAAAGTAAATTGCTTACACCCAAGTGAAGCAAAATTCACGAAGATCAAGTTTTATGTTCCTATTTTAAAGTAATCTAAATTTAGAGCCTTCGTACGGGGTTTAAATTTAAAGCAGTGACTCTCCTGTTCTATCCTTAATCAAGCAATATAAAATCAACTTGTGTCAAAACATGAGGAAATACAGAGGAATAATCAATGCTCACGGTGATGAAAACTGACAGAGATCCTATGTAAAATTGCAGAGAGAACTAAGAAGTCTGTTACTTTTCCTACAAAACAAGATCCTGTGGAAGCATCTTTTCCCAAGCTGGTCTATGAAGTCAATTTAAATACACAGATTATTCACAATCTTTCAACAACATTGTCCAGCTCCAGAGTCTGTATTTTCAAGACTGGAATTTTGTGAGTAAGGCAGGTGAAAAACCAGAGCCCAAAGCGAGTATTTTGTTTATTTCAGAGCTGTTCCTATATACAATTATCTCCTAGAAATATTAAACTACACAAAAATCTGTCCTTCAAGCATCACAAACTTTGGAGAAGGTCACCCTGAAAGGCTGAAATAGCTTTTTGCACCCGTTCTTTTCTGTCCCTGGAGGAAGAACAACTGACAAGTTGCAGTGATGGAAGAGTTGTGTATTCTTAGCATCCTGAGAAAAGATCTCATAACCAAAAGCATGCAAGCAGAGCTGAGAGCATCACTTTTGAGTTTGTGAGGGTGGAGAAGTCCTCGCACTGGTCAATTATTTGCTGTCAATAGATCCTGGCTGGTCTCCAGCTGCTGCAGTGGTTCCTCCACTCTGTTCCCCCTCCCCAGTTACTAATTTTACATTGATTTTACTGCTGTAAGGTCTAAACTGCAGTTAAGTGAGCAGAAGTGGAAAAACGCTACAAATCTGTAGGATAATTATGAATGGAGAGGACCACGGTACCCATGCAGCCACGACAAGAGAGTTAACAAACCTCATAAAACACACAAGGTTCAGGTCAGAGCTCCCCAAACTCTCCCGGGACCCACCAGCCAGAGCCAGGACCCAGACTGCACTGGGCAGTGTGACTGCTTGCTTGGAGAGCAAAGAACTGCCTTTTTCTTGCCTCTTCCAGGTGAAAAAAACCCCAGTTTTTTCATTGTTTTAGGGCTTTTACTACAAGAGGACTGTCAGATTTGGTCCAGCAACAAAGACAGTAATAAAAGACAACCCATGGGCTGGAATTTTTAATTCCCCACCATGGCTTAGTGATCATGTAATGTAGGAGCAGCTTTTTATTGGCTACTTCCACAGAAGCCCTCAAGACTCCAGAGATGAGAGCCAAAGGTGATGCTGGGTCTTCTAATAGGGTCAGACTCCCAACATGAGGACCCAGATCTCCACCCTCCCACACTGGCAGAGGGCAGAGGGAAATTGGTTTCCCTGAGACTTTTCTTCTACTTTGTCTTCTTCCTCCTTACGTAGCTGGACTCAGCTGGTCAGGGAGAACCCTATCACCAGTTTTGGCCAGCCCGTGGAGGTCACTGGCCAGCAGAGGTGAAGGGCAGCAGAGCCACCTCATCTCAACATGCAGCTGCTGCCCTCGGCTGCCAGAAACCCTCTGCAGCTTTGCAGGAGGTGAGAGTAGCACACTCCTCCCCAAAATCCGGGACAGGGAGTTTCTCATGGTGTTCCACATCACGCTTAGCCGACTCTTCACTGAGCAAATTTATAACTTCTTTGTTCCATATAAAAAGGCTGATGGCTTTGCTGACATTAACACAAAGCTGCTTGGCACTAAAATGCAATTGATGCATTTTTAGAATTATTTGCCCTTGTCATCTTCAGGACTTACGTATAGCCTATGTTTTCTGATTTATTAGGCCTTAAAATCCTCTTTTGAATTTTATATCACAATCAGCAGGAGCCACACCACCCGTAACCCTCCTTTTTATGATACAAGAGTTTGAAGCCCAGGATGCTCTGGATGTGTGGTGTGAAAGTCTACAACAATAATTTACAACCCTTATTTTCTTTCTCTGCAAGTAGAATCAAAATTTTTTTTGGCTGAACTGAGGATTGCAGCAGATGTCTGAAGCCAGGAAAAAAAAAAAGCCACAATGAAAAGCAAATTGAACAATGGGAGGGGCTTCAGGCAAGCAGGGAAGAAGTCCTTTAGGGCAATGCTTGCTTCCAGAGCTTTTGTTTTGTTACTTGACGTCCACCTCGGTACGGGATCAAAGCTGGACTCCTTTGTCTGCCAGGCATCAGCTTTTTCAGAGGTTTCATCTGAGCAAATTACCTCTCAAGACCAAACTGAAAGCACCAGCTGGAACACTGGGCACAGCACAACACACCCTCTGTCAGCCCCAGTTTGCAGCTCTTTGCTTGGTAATGAATCTCTTAGATTTGAGGAGCCCAGGACATAATGGAGGTCTTGCAAAATGAAAAATGAATAAATATAAAATGCAGAAGATCTATGCTGGATATAAACCAACCTAAATAAACACTGTCCTGAGAACGCAAGCGTTTTCTTCTCCTTCCCTCACCTCAGATAATCACAGAACTGTTCAGGTTGGAAGGGACCTTAAAGCCCATCCAGTGCCACCCCTGCCATGGGCAGGGACACCTTCCACTGTCCCAGGCTGCTCCAAGCCCATCCAGCCTGGGCTTGGACACTCTCAGGGATGAGATACCATGAACTTGCTGAGTAATTCTCAGCAGCAGCACAGCCCAGGGAATTCCCAGCCCAGTACCTGGATGGGAAGCCAGCTGCACTGATCCGGATGGTCTCCAGCACTCCACAGGCTCTCAGCTGCTGCACTGCTCTCTTGGGATCAAACCTGCAATGAGATTTAGGACAGACATTAACACACAGTGAAAGGGAGCCCACCTCACCAACCCCTCTGACAGTGATTCTTCCGGAGAGAGGAATTACCTTCTCCTCTCCTCATTACTATAGTGGCTGGACAAACCCACACTTCCATACTTTTTGTCCACAGCCATTCCCTCTCAAACCTCAGTATAACCCATTCCTGGCTTCGGGAACAGGCTGCACAGATGTCACACCTTTTCTCTGCATGTCACAAGGGTGTTGTGATTTTCAAGTTGCTCGAAACCTTGCTGCCACCTGCTATCAATGCCAAGTGTGTTCTTGGGATAGGATGACCATCTGCTGCAATTAATTAGTGCCTACAGCCAGAATCTACCCGGCTTTGTAAAGAAAACTACAATCCCAGTAAGGAAGGGAACAGGCTGCCCCACCACAAGCTGCCTGTTGAAACAGGCAGTGTTACTCCTGCGGCTATAAGGGCAACAACATATTTGCAGAAATCAAATTCAACAGCAAAGTAAGTCTGATATATTCAATTCCATACCAAAACCAGGTAATTAACAGGTCCCATAAGTTTCTAGACTAAGTTTATCAAGAACAGCGGTGCTCATGTTCCAGACTTTAGTAGGCACCATGTGGAAATTCAAGGTGTTTCTGCCCTCCTCTTTAAAGCCCGCATCACCCCTTACCACTGGCATCTCATTTCCATCAGCAATTTGTGCCAAAAAAACTCATGGCAACTTCCAGCTGAATACTCGGGCAGTTCTTTCTCTGGATCCTGGCAAGAACCCACTCCCAGATCAGACTATCCTTGCACAGAATCCAGGTAACAGCATCCCCCACAGCTGCTCCCTACTTCCACCCTGACTCTGAAGGCACAAAGAGGTTCCAGCTCTCCAGCTCTGGAAGGCACTGGAAAAGGTCCTTGGATCAAGCTTGGACTCACATGATGCAGATGTCCAAAGCTGTGTGCGGTTTCCAGAACTAAGCTTCTCATATAATACCTGCTTTTCCCTTTCTGAAAGCCCAAACTATTTACACCTGCAAGCCAAGATTGCATGAATAATTCTGCCTCCTCTCCGCTGTACAAAAGCAGCATGAAAAATAGTCCCCTTCTTCTCTCCCTGTGCTTTTTTTAAATTCCCTGGACCTGTCAAGTCTACAAGCAAGTTATTCACTGCAACACCACAAACACTGTGCAGGGTGAAAAATCAGTCTGGGCTGTCACTCACTTCAAGGAAGAACCCACAAGGGTGCAATTTCCATAACAATAAATAATAAACAGGACTGGCAGATCGACAGGTTAAGCTTCAGTCCTGGAAGATCCCAGGGCAACCTCTGTTGTATCCAAGGGAAACTCTGCAAAGCAGCAAAGCCCTGCTCAGGGGGGGTGAAATGCAGTCACCAGAGAGGCTGCAGTCATCTATCAGCAACAGCTCCAGCTCTGGGCTAACGCTGAAATAAAGACCTTAAAAGTGGGACAATACACCTTATTATGAACTCCTTTTCCCTGCCACGGCAGGTAAAAGCACCTGGCTGATTGCTTTTGGCCTGGAAACACAAGTAAAAAGATTCCAAACATGCCTGAAACAGAATTTAAAAGGAAAGCTGACAGAGGAAAAAACCTGAAGTCAGGAATTCCCCTTGCATATCTCTCTTCGGAAGTCTTCTCCACCAGGAATTAACCCCAGACACAGCCTGAAGTCAGGTGCAGCAAACATCCCTGTGTGGTGCCAAGGGCTGGTCCAGGATGAGAGCTGGACATGCCTCAGCCCCATTACAGATCTTGTATTTTCAGCAAGTTGTGAAGTAGGAATGCAGGGTGCAAGAGACCTGAGGAAGCCTCCAGTCCAACCCCCTATGTTCAAAATCTGGGACAGCTATAGGGGCAGACCCATAGCACAGGGGTTTATCCAGTCAAAACTGATAGAAACCTCCACAGATGGAGGTTGCACAACCTCCTCTCTGGGCAGACTGCTCCACTGACAGATTGTCCTCAGGGAGAACAAAACATACGTCCTTATCTCCAGTCTGAACCTCCTGTGTCAATTGGGGCCATCGGCTCCTGTCCTCCCACCACACACCATTGCTGAGAGCATGGTTTTCTCCTCATGGTAGCCCCTCTAAGTACTGAAAGGCTGCCATGACATCCTTTCTCTTCTCCAGGGTAAGCATCTCATTTTAATAAAAAATGTAACGCTCTTGTGAGCTGAAAAATGTTATATTTTAGGAAGAGAAAACTTGTTTTCTCACTGAACAACAAATGCAACACCAAGTGTTCTGCGTGCCACAGACACCACTTCAGTGCTAACCTGGAGCAGTGCTGATGATGTTTCACTTCACAAATGCCTCCCAGCACTGTGTATTTTCCAGCATGTGTCTCCAAAATACAGATACAGCCATCCCAGCTTCTCCAGATCCCACTTTAACACCTCAGCAAACACACTTTAGAGAGCAAGTCCCACAAGGAACGGCTGAGGGAGCTGGGAAAGGGGCTGAGGCTGGAGCAAAGGAGGCTCAGGGGGGACCTTGTGGCTCTGCACAACTCCCTGACAGGAGGGGGCAGCCGGGGGGGGTCGGGCTCTGCTCCCAGGGAACGGGGACAGGAGGAGAGGAAACGGCCTCAGGCTGGGCCAGGGGAGGCTCAGGTTGGACAGCAGCAGGAATTTCTCCATGGAAAGGGAGCTCAGGCCTTGGCAGGGGCTGCCCAGGGAGGTTCGGAGTCGCCATCCCTGGAGGTGTCCAAGGAACACCTGGACGTGGCACTCAGAGCTCTGTGCTGGTGACACGGTGGGGATCGGGCACAGCTTGGACTCAATGATCCTGGAGCTCTTTTCCAGCCTCAGTGTTCCTCAGATTCTATAAATACGGTAAATATAAACCAGTTTCTGAATGTCTTCCAGTGATTAATACCCCTCACTTCGCTGTTTGCAGGGGGAGGAGAGTCAAGCCAGGAGGCTTCCTGGTGGGTTCATCTCCACCAGCACATCATGACCAAGGCTGAGCCTGTTTAGAGAAGCTTTGCCCTCCTTTCAGGACACTGCTGGAGCTGTCTCTGCACTCCTAAGTCACACTGTGCTCGCTGGGAGCACTCAGCCTGCATCGGATCAGCTGGAGGGAAATGCCTCCCTGCTGCTGGATTACATTTATAACCTTCTTCCTTAAAGGTCACCACCTGCAGTTTATGCCTTTCAAGGACATCACATCTATAAGGTCCCTGCATACTAATGGCCAAGCTTTCCTGGAGTTACAGGGAAGAAAACTGGGCACAAATCCATAACCGAGAGGTCAAACAGGGCTAACAGCTACCTGCTCACAGTGTTTGCTGCCTGTGATATGTCTCTGAACTACGGAAGAAGATCAGGACTGGCCTTTTGCTTCAGCTGTTTACTCACCTGGAAACCTGCCTGAAGTTCATACAAGTCACGTCTTTACTTTTTCTACATTTATTTTGGAAGCACTAAGACATTTTTGCTCATTTTACAAGCCCACTACTTACCTCTGCTTTTTCATTTCTTCCTCTTTTCACTGTTTGGAACTATAATTATTTAAATCAAAGCAAGTCTAAGATGAAAATTGCACAAAGACCCTATTACTGCAAAGCGAGGATGCTCAGTATTAGCAGAGCATATCTATGAACTATTAGAACCTGAATTAGTCTGCATTTCAGAGGCACAAACCCCACGTGCTAAAACCCAAAAAGGTGACTCCAGCAACCCACACGGACCTTCCAGTTTCAGAAACAACATTAAAAGGACTGGGCAAGCTCTTCAGCAGGAGGAAGAGCCCAAAGCACGCTGTGCTGCTATAAAGCTGAACACATTTGCTCATCTGCAGTGCCACTTACTTGAAGGGGAGCTTCTCGTCGTTGGGCTTGATGCAGCGCACGTAGTGCGGGGTGGTGGCGTTCAGGGTCTCCATCAGCAGGTGCAGGGAGTTGCGGAACTGAAAGACAAAAACACTCGTCTTGAGGAGGGATGGAGGTGCTGCAACCCTGCAGCTCCAGCCAGCAGGTGCCACAAGCCACCTGTGGGTGTGACACAGAGTGAACCTCCCCATCGACCCCGCACAAGGCAGGGGGAATTCAGAGAAGACGCTGCGGGGTTGAGGGCTTCCAGTTCAAAGAGGTTCATGGGCAACAAAGCTCGGGACTCTGCTCAGTTGGGTCTTTGAAACATCTCCAAGGATGGAGACAGCACAACCTCTCTGTGGCCCTGTGGAACTTTCTGACTGCCCACACAGGGAAAAATGCTCCTTTTCTGAAGATGTTTCAATTTATGAGCTCCATGGTATACTGGGACACAGTCCAGTGAATCCCAGATTGGCCTCCACCCTCCCCAGACCACGTCTCAGCTGCTCTCAGTCAGGACTACTCAAGCCTGCTGTTCCAGAGACACTGCTAGCCGTCATCCAAAACGCACCAGGTGAACACGGATCATGGGAAAATCTCTTTCCACCCCCAACATCTTTCTATTTACCTCTGCTTCAAACTGAAGCAACAAGATCTTAACTGGATTTCTCTGTTGTTGAGTGACTCAATCAAATCATACGTTACCTGGTGTCCCACTGTTTTCCTGTGCTCCTTGTTGGCAGCTTTGAAGACTGGCCTGGCAGAGCGGACGCTGATCCGGGCTGTTCCCTTTCCCACGGCAGAGGCGGGCACAGTGTCCTTCTCTTCCTGGAACAAGTCTGCTACCATCTGATACTAAAACAAAAGGCAGCACTTGAGCACCTCTGGCCCTGCTCACTGAGGAATGAACCCACCCAGCTCCCACTGCTCAGGTCATTTCTCACCCATCCTAAACCTGGAAGGGGAAAAAAGGCAAGAAAGTGAAAGCAAGAAGAGTTGCCTACACAAACCACATCAGCAGGACCATTGACCATTCTGTGCTGTAGCTCATGAAACCTTGAAATATGCACATTAAATCGAACTAGCCAAAAAAAAAAAAGAGCCTGTATTGCTGAAGTCTTGCCAAGGCACAAAACCTCCTGAACATGAGGTGACTCTTACTCCCAAGGCTTTGTTTCAGGGTGTTCATCCAGCCCTGACCCAGCAAGGATGCTGCCTGCACAGCACATACTCCAGGAACAGGATCTCCTGTGAGGACAGGCAGCAGCCCACTCCCACCACGGCCCCAGAGGCACCCTCGCTTTTCCAAACAATTAAGGAACACAAGCACTTCCTCACTAATTATCCACCTTTCAGGTGAATGAGCAGGGTGGCAGCAGCACTGCCATCCCACAGCCCTGGAAGTACCACATCTAGCTCGTCAGATCCCTAAGTCTGGAATTTCTGGCAAGCCAGCAGCAACATTTCCGCTTCATAAACAGGAGAACAGGTGAGGTGGCAAATGCAGTTAATGCCTTTTCTATTATTATTACCTAGGGAGCAGGATATTCAAATTTACATTAGGCTGGGGAACCTGAATATTAAGTAAGCCTCCATAAATCCAGTCTGGTTAGCAGGGCTGTTACACTTCCACATCTTGAATCCATCTACGCACCCACACTGGCTACTGCCACAGCTGTGCTTCATTAAGGGGAAATCCTTAAATGTAAAAAAAACCTCCCTGTCAGCAGGTGGGATGTCATGTATCACCACCTGAGCTGGGCTCCAGCCCGGTGACACTGCCAAAGCACCCACGATGCCTCCAGCAGCACGGATGCTGGAGCACCTGAGGGAGAGAACCACACTCCCCACATTCATGGCACACCATGCCCCACCCCAAAACCACAGGTACAAGGCTGGGGCAGCTGCACAGCACTCTTGCCCCTACCTCAGGCTCCTCCAAAAGCCCAACGTGGCTGTATTTCCATTAAGATCCCAGGAAGAGTGCTGTGGTTTATCATTTTTTAGGCACAAACGGACAGCCCTGTGCCGTGAAGGGCTGCCTGGCTCTCTGCCACATCTCTGGGCTGAGACAGGAACACTTCCAGCCCTGTCCTGTGGGCTGTTCTCACAGCTTGCTGCTATAGCAGCCTCAACACCACTGTGGGAAGGAAATGGGTTTGCATTACATGAGCAAATTGCTTGCAGGCTCCAGGACAGTGCCTGCTAAAGATCTGCTTTATACTCTCAGCTTTCACTCCTATCTCTCTCAACTCCTACCACAGTGAAGGCTCTCACCTTCTTCAGCTGGCCCTCTATCCCTAAAAAAGACATCCTGACAGTTGTTGTGAATGACACACCACCATCTGGGATGCTCTGACTCCTGCAAACATGGGAAGTACGGATGGCACATGTACTGATGAAGACATCCAACACAGGCTCTGTGTTACTACCTCAGACCTGACAATGTGGTAAAACCCCTGGATGTAATTTTGGGCTTCAAAATATCTTCTTGACACAGCTGGGAGTGCCACTGATCCCTCCACCCACTTGCTATCAATAACAGCAGTGCTTCTTCCTGAACAAGTGCTGGAGAAGGATCTCAGAACCGAGCTCTCAGCTTGCATAATGCAAACCTGGTGAAAACTGGGATCATCTCTAGCAGGAACCATTCCACAGGTTCTGGGGCTTAAGCAAGGAGGATAGAACCCTCCTCCCCAGCTGGCAGAGCCAAAACCATTGGTGCATTAGCTGTAATTACAGAGAACCGCAATATAACACCTTCACAGCATGCCCATATGCTTTCCACCAGCATTCAAATCATTTTCCGCAATTCAAAGAACATCAGCTCTCAACTATTTTAGCTGACCAGTGCTCACAGAACTAATTAACTGCTTTGTAAAGTCTCTTTCACCATCTTGTTGACGGCAGTAATTGCATTCTAATTAGCAGAAGGCAGTTCTGCCTTGGTGGGAGTGCTTCGTCAGCGATGCGCTTGCTGACAGGGAGGTGCTCAGGTCCTTGCTCTGTTAAACTCAGTGTTCCCCCTTGCCCTCCATACTGCTTTAGTGGGAATGCAAAGAAGAGTGCAGGGAATGCTGTGTGCCAGCCTGATCCTGAGGACAGGACAAAGTCCTCGCAGCACAGCCCTCTGCAGCACAAATCTGAGCTTTAGTTAAATTTACACATCTGGGCAGCAGACTCAGCACTGCGACTGCTGCTTTTTCTGGTTCGGAGAGTCCAGGTTGCTTTTTACAGCAAAACAAAATTGGTTTTAATTGTTTATAGCCCTCGAGGGCACATGGCAGGCGAGAGGCAATAAAATCAGGGTAACAATCTGCTGGCAAAAAGGGGTTAGGGGCAGCACGAGATCATCAGGTGCTGAAGGATTTGCAGGAGGAAGGCGACGATGCTCCTGCTGCTCTTCTTCCCGGGACAGCACGGGATCAGCACAGGCTGATAAAAGCCACTGCTCCCATGTTAAGGGAATGGCTTAAAGGCAGAAATTCATCAAACTATCTCCCAAAGGTTCTCAGACCCAAGTGCATTCCTTGAGCGCTTTGTGCTGGGTCAGAGCAGCTGTGGCTGCCCCTGGATCCCTGGCAGTGTCCAAGGCCAGGCTGGATGGCACTTGGAGCAGCCTGGGATAGTGGAAAGTGTCCCTGCCCATGGCAGGGGTGGCACTGGATGGGATTTAAGATCCCCTTCAACCCAGCTATTAAACAAAAGTCCAGCCTGCTGCGATACTATATTGTGATCTCTATAAATAACAAGAGAGCCTTTATTTTATATCTCCGTTTTTAGGGAATGATTTCCAGGGTCTCCACCACTCTACAGCACACTGCTCCAATGAGTTACAATCTCTCCTCTACACCAACAGGAAGAAGTCAAACAGAAATCCTTATCAGACACTGCCAGTTCTGCGGCACTGACTCCAACAGCAAGTTCAGCATGGGCTAAATAATTAATCATACAGCATCAATTATTCCTGGAGGTTACCTGGCATTTCTAATGAGCTCTAATCACGCCCAGTTTTTACCCTGGGAAGCTTCTTGAATATGCAGAGCTCTTGATTCGAGCATTATTAAAGCCCAGCTTCACAGTTATTAGTTTCCCAACTACTCCCATGGATGAGAAAATTGCTCATCTTGCCATCTTCACATGAATTCCTTGCTGTGAAACAGGCCAAGCCACTGACAACAGTTAAATAATTTCCCATTCTCATCTCTCCTGACTTTGACAGGAAGAAACTCCTGCTTAAAATTCTCCTAAAAATAATGCTTCCTCCATCTCCCTTTATCCCACTCCTTATTCAGGGTGGCATTTAGAAGGTCACAGCCAGCAATAAACCTAAGGGTGTCACAAAGAGAAGTCTGGATATGAGACACATTTGCTTGCAACATGCAGGGAGGCTTCCAAATCTGTAATACAAAAAAAACCCAAAAAAACCCAAAACTAACTTAACATACTGGCCCATGCTGTGGAAGGCTTTGAAATGGTTTGGAGGAAAGCAGATGTATTCCTTCCTTAAACCACACACCAGGTTTGGAGGAACAGTGGTGCCCCAGAGTCACACAGCCTGGATTTTGGCTGCTGGACGGCGAGTTGGACTTTGCAGGGCTGCATTTCCACGCTAACTCCCTAATAAAAGCTGCCCCTGGGAGAGATGAGGTTGTTTAAAGTTTCAGCTCATTAATTGACAATTAAAGACTCAAGGCTGCAGGGAAGAACTTATGGTCTGGTTTTAAAACAACAAAGATTTGAAATTCCTTAGCTGTCTGTGTTACTGACACTTCTAACCCAACCTACCCAAATGCTCACAGAGAACAGGAGTATGGTACTGGAAGTCAGTGTAAAATCTGCTCAATTTATACAGAAAACTGTAAAATCTCCCACTGGGAGCCCACTGCCAAACACTCATTTACTGCAGGCATGACCCACCCCAAAGCCTCCAGAGCCCCACAGCTCTTCTGATTCCAACATCCCACCAAATCCACAGCCCACAGGAGGTTTTGAACATCACGAGCCACAAAGCCCTTTACCAGGAGACCTGGCACTCAAAGCCAGTCAATACATCCCTGCTGGCACTTGGTGCAATGAGATGTTGACAAGTTGTTTGTTCAACATTCGGGAGAGGGAAGGAACATGGCACAAAATCTTGTAAGACACAAGTGACATCAAGAGTGAACATTAATATCTCTTAATTTGTTAAAGTTACACGTTGGCAGTGGTGTAAAACAGATCCACAGCAGCTGGAGTGCCTCAGAGTTCACGTTACATTTCCAGCATTGTATATTAACTCTAGCTTTTGGGTAGTAATTATTAAAGCAATTAGAAGTCACAAGGACAAGTATGATGGATTACAGCTAAGAGGAAGCTAAGCTAAGCTATTTTCACATACAAGGGGGATAGGACCAGCAAGGCTACCCACAATAAACACACTACACTGGTGACAGAGGCTTTTAACCCCAGATCACCTTGCTTTTGACCAACCTGGTCTGGTGGAAGGTGTCCCATGGCAGGGGGCTGGAACGAGATGATCCCTAAGTTCTCTTCCAACCCAAATCATCCTGTGATTCTGTGGGTGATGGGTGACTGGGTGATGGGTGGGGAGCTCCAAGAAAAAGTGCTATTTACAATGCCCAAAAACTAGCTGTTCCTAATTGTGGTGACCAAAAAAGAAGAGGATCAACAGGTTTGGAAACTATTTTTGCGATGCATCTTGACAGGACACCAACACCAGAGCGAAGGAACGCTGACAACCACACACAACCACCCACATCCACACACAGGTGCTACTGCAACCCCAAGCACCCTCCTCTCCCCTCGTTCTCCCTGCTCCACACCCCACTGATTTGGCTCTTTGGCCGCCGCCAGTGGCTGAGGGCAGCTGCATGTTCACACCCTCAGCCTGCTGTGGCATGGCACAGGGACACAGAGCTCAGCTCCAGCCTGGACGACTGCCTGGACTCACTGCTTTTACCTTGCTGGCTTTCAGGATGTTGATCTGCTCCTCATACACGGTGTCCCTGTTCTTCTCCAGAAACCCCTCGCTCTGGTATTCCACCTACCAGGACACAAAGGGAAGAAACTCAGAGGCTCAAGTCCAAACACACAGGGACAAGGTGCTCCCACCACTCCCCTGCTGTCTGGAGCTCACCCAAAAAACCTGAGAGGGGAAACGAACAACTGGAATTTAAAGGTCACTTTTTATCAAAAGAAGTGAATCTGAGTGAAAGCAAAAGCCTTACTGCAAACACAGATTGTTTCTTAGTCGTTAAATTGCTCTGTATGGAAGCCAGGGTAAAAAATGCAAGGATCATCAGTAACTCTACATGCTCTTTTGTTCACTCCTCAGCTCCTTGTAGGTTAATCAATAAACCTCAAAATATGCCCTGGCTAAGTCTCTTGTAGGTCTCTTGGGTTTTTAAATTGCAGAGGGTTGGGATGCAAAGGAATTAAGAAAACAAAAAACAAAAAACAAAAAAAAATTAGAGAGAACAGAAGAATTTTTTTTTTTTTTAACGTTAAAAAACCCCCGAAAACTTGCTAAGAAGTATTGTTTGTGAAGGATCAATATGCAAAACCACTTGCCTAAGGAAAGGTGAGTACCAGCCTTTGCCGTGGGGAGTGCCTCTGGCATCCAGGGCAAAGCTGGTTAGGAGAAGCATCTGTATGGCATCACAGCACCTGGATGTTGTCCAGCTCTGAAGACACATCCATGGGTTGATCTTTTTAATTTTTTTCTAACAAATGTGCGGTTTGGGTAACTGCAACCTTTTGAGATTCCTGTTTGCTGTGACTGGCACCTGTCACATCAGGGCTTCAGTGAAGCTGGAGCCCATGGACAAGACCCCGGAGCAGCAGGCACTGGGATTTGGTTCAGTTTAGTGCCACAGTTGGTATCTTCTCCCTCAGGAAGGTGGGATCTGCCCAGGACCACCTCTCACCTCCTCCCACACTGTGCCTTGCTGACACTCACAGCTCCTGCTCTTCAAACACAGATTCCCTTTTCCAACACATTTTCGGCCAAGCTGCCCTCACAGAAACCCGTTTCGCCCCACAGCTTTGGGAAAGAGGATTCTTCTCTCCTCGAGCAGCCACAACAATTCACAGCTCAGAGCCATGGAGGCTGAAGCCCTTGGGGCTGATCCAGATTTGAGCACCGAGCCGCGATCACCGCGGTCACCAAGGAGCAGCTCAGGGGGGCTACCAGCTACCAGCTACCAGCTGATTTCCCTGCAGGAGGCTCTCCTGTCCCTGCAGCCTGTTTCCCAGGTGGGTACCTTGTCAGCGAAGTGCAGGATGATGAAGGAGGTGTTGGACATGCGAGGCTTCTGGAAGTGCTGGCTGGCGGCGTGGCGGTCGTACAGCTTCTGCGCCCAGTTCTGGTCCGTGCCCTTGGGCACCTGCACGGGGACAAAGGGGACAGTGCCAGGGCTTTGTGTTCCTGTAGCTTGGTGACAAACACGCTGGAACCGCGTTTCCAGCAGGAGACACCCAAATGTTGGTTCTGTTCCAGCAGCCGGAAGGGCTCTTGCAGGGAAAAAAAAAAAGGCAAAACAAACCAAGCAAACGAACCAACCAAACAAAAAATCCCAAACAAACCAAAAACCCCAAAACAAAACACACCCGCCCCCAACAAACCCTGAAACAAAACAAAAACAAGCCAACCCCCCCCCAAAACAAACAAAAAAAAACCCCAAACCCCCCAAAACAGCCACCAAAACAAACAAAACCAAACCGAAAACCAACAAAAAAACTGAAAGCCTCCCCTCCAAAAAAAACAAACAAAAGAACAAACAAAAACACCCCAAAAGAAACAGAAACAAACCCAGAACCAAACAAAAAACCCCGAAACAAAACAAAACCCCAAATACACACACAGACCCCAAACAACAACAAAACCCCACTAATTAAAACAGAAATATTAAGGAAGTATTTTTACATTTAATATACATTAATTACTCAGGCCTCAACATTATTTTTTAATGCTATTTTAGGTGATGGAATTGTTTCCAGAAACTGCCGCACGAGACCACACGCATGAAGTTCTGGTCTATTTAATTTAAAATAATAATGCTAATACAATGGTGATTTTAAAATATCTAAATTAAATAATAATAAAATTATAAGTCTTCAGAAAGCTCTGCCTCTCAGCAGGCTTGGGTTGGGATCACTTAGATCCCAGTTTCAGGATGTTTTAACCCCAGTTAAAGGGTTGGGACTTCACCCCACACACCTGCCCTACTGCAGGCAACTGATTCCCTTTTCCCCTCCCCACACATCCAGCCTCCCATGCCACAGATGTCCTGGATGCCAAACCCTCCTTCTGCCCCGTTTTACACCAAAATCAGGGTGCAAAGGCCTATGTGGACCCGCCTTTGAAACAATCCGGCCATGGTACACGAAAGTATCAGGTGTAGCCTGATACTGGCAAGAAACTGGCTTGGTTGGATGGGGTAGAGAATGAAGACATCCTAAAAAGTGACTTTAAAAAACCCTCACAGAACTACCTGGGCAGAAAGGGAATGGGCTACTTTCATAAATCAGTTAAAGCAGGGCTTGAGCTTCCCTTCCTCCCCAGCACCTGCAGTTTCTGCCCACAAAACAAAGGTGAAATTAAGTCAATGCAATGTACCGTCAAGATCGGGGAATTTTATTTTTGTTCTTCTATTATTTTCTAAGCACATCCAGCTGGATAGCAGCATACAACAACCTGCTGCAACTTCTAATACTAAGCACATCTCTACACCTCAGATAAAGACCCATTAGTTTAGGCTATGCTTTGGTGAGTCTCTGCTAACCAGCCAAAACCCCCAAACATTTGGGCATTTGAGGAAAGCACCTGTATATATCCTTTAATTTGTATTTTTTCATGCCAACAAAAAACCCCAAAATTCTTGAAAACCAAAGGAAATGAGGAGTGAAGTTGCTCCTTTTGGGGTCCGAGAGCCACCTCTGATGGGGTTCATCCCCATCCCATGGATCACTGCTGAGCACAGCAATGGCTGCACATGCACACAAACACGTATTTTTTTAACAAAAAAAAGAGGCTAATTGGATATTTAGGTTAGAAAAAGAGAGGATTTAGAAGAAAAGTCTCAGGAAATATTTAAACTTAGATGGGACGAAGCCTAGAAACCACAAAACAGCTGTGCAGCAGCAGGGAGAGCTCCGGATCATCCATCAAGATTTTACATAGACCTTTATAGGAAAAATGACAGAGGAAATAGGAACAGAGAACAAGAAGAAGGAAAGCATGAGACAGGTGAGGAATATTTCTTTACGCTGTTCTGAAACGGCCTTTGATTTCATGACAGCAAACCAAAACACACCAGAAGGGTTCTGGACACAAGGATAAGCATTTCCTGCCAATCCCTGTAATGAGGGTGAATTAAATGCAGCAGTATCTCATGCGAGCCATGTTCTCCCACATTTATTTATATTTTACAGTTTTTAAGTGTAGCCAATTATGGATATATACAGAAACAACACAGACTACATATAAATATTGAAAGGCACTTAGCTATGCAATTATATACATATTTTATTTATGCAAGGTAAGACTCGCATCTTTAAACTATGGGGTTATATAAACGTAGATGTGTTTCTTTTCATGGGTTATATTTAATATTTACATGCAAAAACATCCTTTCTGAAGCTATCACTGGGTGCCTCCCGTGCAGGACTAAGCCACAGGTGCAGAGCAGGAGCACTGCAGCCACCTTGAGCCAGATTTATCCTGCACCAGCTCTCTTTCAGGCCATCCACTTTGCTGAAAAACCTGCTTATCTCAGATCCGAACTTCAAAGGCATCTCTCCTGCCTCCCAGAAAGAGGGTTCACCATACCCTGCTCACCATCCTGCAGCCTGGGTAATTTTAGCTGCCTGAGAAGCACCTGATAGGCACCAAGTTCCAGAGATAAAAACTAACAAGGCCATTATCTGCACTATTATAACAGCTTTTGGTATTAGCTTGGCAGTTTGAGGCCCTTAGAGCAACTGAGGAAGTTATTTACAGGCTGTGTCATCTCCTTTTTAGGGGATGGGCAAGAGGAAAAGCAATTGCTTTGCGAGTTTTGCATGGAATCCTTAAACAGGATAAAGCTGATACCAGGAACTGCACAAGGTCACTGCCTGCGCTCATCTGTCCCTGCTGTGCCTCCGCCTGTCACAGGCAGGGTCCCCTTCCCTCTAGATTTACTGTCCCCAGTGCTGCCAGGAGCTGCTGCAACCAAAATCACACCCACCCACTGGGGCCAGGGCCAGCCTCACAGGATCCATCTGCCCATTCCAGATCCCAGGATCAAGCACCCACCAAAAACCCACCAGCCAGATGAGGAGATGCTTGGAACCACCTGGAATAAAAGCTGAGATTCCCTCCACCACCGCCTCCAACAGAAGGACAATTAAAAGGATAAAAGAAACAAAGGTCAGTGGCTTAAGGTGAAGAAGGGTAGATTTAGATTAGGTATTAGAAAGAAACTCCTCGCTGTGAGGGTTGGCACAGGGTGCCCAGAGCAGCTGTGGCTGCCCCTGGATCCCTGGCAGTGTCCAAGGCCAGGCTGGATGGGGCTTGGAGGACCCTGGGACAGTGCAAGGTGTCCCTGCCCATGGCACTGGATGAGCTTTAAGGTCCCTTCCCACCCAAATCATTCAGGGATTCTGTGATTCAAACCTAATGATCTAAAAGTCAACCCTCAGAAAACACAGTAGGAACTATTCACATTTTATCTCTTTCCTCCTTAGCACTCCAATACAAGTTAAAGCCTGAAAAGAGCCTGGGCTGCTTCTGCACTCCAGAAACACGTTCCACTGCAAGTGATGTGCCTGACTTTGAAGTCATCAGAGCTGACAGCGTGACGTAGGGGAGGCTGCTCTCCCCACGGATCGGGCAGCCTGCCCGAAAGAAAAGCCCAGGGGTCCAACCTCTGTGTATCTGCTTGTGGAGCAGAAATCCCCCCAGACAGGAAGGCCATGTGCTCATTTCTGATGTCCAAAAAACTAACGAGTCCAGACAAGGAAAACACATTTGCTCAGATCCCCAAGTTCGCAGCGACACACGGAGACAAGCGGGATGGAAAATCAGCCGGCCAGAAGCAGAGTACGGTGTTCCTGGCACTTGACAGAAGGACACAGCAAAGGTTAAAGAGCATCTTCTCAACAGCGTTGGGAAATGCATTTGGCGCATCAGCAGCATAACGCAGT
Source organism: Falcunculus frontatus (assembly GCA_013398115.1). Lineage (NCBI taxonomy): Eukaryota > Metazoa > Chordata > Aves > Passeriformes > Falcunculus > Falcunculus frontatus. The sequence continues at coordinate 189,316 of VZRV01005559.1, read as the reverse complement.
GGCACCGTGCCATGAAACACAGAATGGAGCCACAAAAGAGCTCAAGAACATGAGGGAGCTCATGGGTTTGGTGAGACACATCCCCCTTTGGCAGCCTCAGGGACCGGCTGCTCCACAGCAGAAAGATCCCTCACAAATCTTGGACAATGATGATGACATTGACACGTGAACCCTTCCAATCAGCCTGTTCCTGATTGAACCCTTTTGGATGCACTTAATGGAAAAAGACACTTCTTTTTTCATTAATTTTTTCATTCCCACTCCCATGACAACAGCATAGGCAGAAGCAAGGAAACAGCGAGGTACCAGCAGGACACCTTATGGAGAAACTTGGCCATCCACAGCAACCTCTCACTGTACTCCCAAACAGAACCACAGAATATCCTGAGCTGGAAGGGACCCACAAGGACCTGGCCCTGCACAGGACAGCCCCAAAAATCCCACCCTGTGCCAGAGAGGAGTGTCCAAGGCACTTGGGAAGTGTCTGGAAGATCGGCAGCACTCCCACATGGCACGGAGTTTCACCCTGAAAAGCAGGACACCTCACCCAGCTCTGACAGAGGCTCAACTGCATTTCTGCGAGTTTTCTTTTTCCTCTGAGGATAACTTAAATCTCTTGAAAAACCAACCCCAACTGGCTGCTCCTCTTCAGAGAGTGCAAGTCACTCCACGTTTCCTCAAAACTCAAAGCATTCAAAGTCTTCCAAAGTCTGCTGTCCCCTCCACTAAAGTAACTCCCTCCACAAGCGCAACCACACCCTAAATCCATTCCAGACATCTTCCTACAACTGGATTTAGAGAAGACAGCCTCCATCCTTCATTTCTCCTGACAGGCTCTACTCTTTTCCCAGATTATTTTCCCCTTGGCCCCATGGTGACTGCATCCACCCTCCACAGCCCAAAAGAAGGGAGGTTCTCCTGGATGCCCTTCTGCCCTTTCCCACCTCTTTGGGCTCAGTTTGTGCTGCCCAAATCAGTGTCCCCCCATCGTGGTGGCCTTGGTTTCTGGCCAAGGCCTTTTCTGAACAGGGGACATGAACTATCACTGTTCCTCTGGCATCAGAGCAAAATCAAAAGGTCCTAAAAGCTACAGATCCAGGCAGGAGAAACTCCAGTGCAGGAAACAGGGAAAAGGCTCTTCAAGGACTCCAGGGTCCCTTAGCAGAGGACACATGTCACAGTCCAGAGAGACTATAAGGGCTCCTGGGCAGACCAAGAATGTAACAGGAGGTAGGACCAAATGAGCTCCAGAAGCCACCTCCAACCTTAGTAATTCTAAAACAGCTTCCAACTCCTATGATTTCAAAGCTGCTTAAAAAAACCCAAACATAAACATCTCCCTCCTGCAGAAGGATTTTTCACAAAGACATGGAGTGACAGGACAAGGGAGAGAATGGCTTCCCCCTGGCAGAGGGCAGGGTTAGATGGGATATTGGGAAGGAATTTCTGTGTGTGAGGGTGAGGATGCCCTGGCACAGGGTGCCCAGAGCAGCTGTTGCTGCCCCATCCCTGGGAGTGTCCAAGGCCAGGTTGGATGGGGCTTGGAGCAAGCTGGGGCAATGGAAGGGGTGGAGCAGGGGGTGGAGCAGGATGATCTTTACAGTCCAGACCAAACCATTCTGTGATTCTGTGATTCCATTATTCTATATCCTAAAGTCTGTTTTAAGAACTAGGGTTTTTCTCATTAGCTTTCATGAGACAGGTTTAGTCCTTAACACTCCAATTCCAGCTCAAGAGCCCTCTCTTTCACTGCCAATTCTTATGTCAATTTCTCCCTAAACAGCAACAAGACTCTCCTATGACCTCCACTTCCTGAACTGCTTCAGCACATACTCATCCACCTCCTCCCCAACCACACATTAAGGATTAAAAAAAACCCCATACTGTGAAGCAAGAACATTGGTGACAAACCCTCTGCATGTGCACTAATGCTTCATTATGTACCAAATATTCCCCTGACGCCGTTCCATGTCCCGGAGTGTTTTTATCCACTGCTGTAGGTTCTAATCAGGTGGCATGTAATTACCCTATTGTGGTCCCACCCCAGGAGGTGAAACAGTGCCACGGGGGTGAAGGTTTTCATCCATAAACTGCTGCTTTCAGCTGGCAGGTTTCGCTGAAATTTTCACGAATCTGGAGAACACTTGTAGGTTGTTACAAAAGAGGCGATTACAGCGCCTGGTAATAAGGGCCTGTAACTAATGACAGCATCCCCCACTGACAGGTAAACACCCAGATAATTGGCATTTGATGAGAAGGGGGAGGGAATAGATCTTGTGGGTTTTGGGGGTTTTTTTGTCAAAAAAATAAGTATGGATGAAAGAAGTAGTACCAGGCAGATCTACTGCTGGTACATGGGAGCTGCAGTGTCACCACCAGCAATGCCACCAGCAGCAACCAGTGCCAGGTGCTCCAGAGAGGAGCCAAGGGTGCTACTCCCAACACCAGGGAAACCTCCCTTTTGGTCCTCACAGCATCCAGGAGACAGTTTGGGCCTGAAAAATTTAATGGGCTTAATAGCACAGAGACCAGATGAAACGGTACTGAATATCAAGCAAATAATCTGACCTCCTTCCAAGCCAGCACTGGCTGAGATGCTATTTAAGGACAGCAAATTAAGTCTAATTTGTTCTCATTTTAAGGAGATTTCCTGAGAGCAGATTTGAAAAGGGCAAAGCCCCAGCCCCAGAGAGGTAGCCAGAGTGTCTGTGGCCCAGAGCAGGGCTGAGCTCGTGGGATGTGCAGGCTGGGACAGCCCCATCATGCCTGGGAAGGCAGCCCTGGCACCTGGAGGACAGCAAACACTTCACAGGTCACCCCCCTTGCAGACAAAGACAGGTGCTATGTCCTTGTCCAGAGAAACTAGTCTAAAAAATGGATCCAAACCCTTTCCCTCTGCAACACACTCATGTTCTTGGGCCACCAGATCTGTCCTGTACTCATGGATATAAAAGACACAAGAAGAATTACTTGGGTCCTTCTTATCAGCTTGGCTATGCTGGTGAGGGCCCCTTATCTACTTCAGCCCTCCCAACACTTTGCCTCACCCCTCCCTGCCTTTGTTCAAAAACACTGGAAGCCCTCCCACAGTCAGAAAGACGTTTCCTGGCACAGAATACATCCAAGTCTCGATGGAAACCCTTCTTGAGGACAATGTGTTGGGTCACCCCACAGCAGCACCAGGCTGAGGCTCCTCAAGGCAGCCACATCCAGCACGAATCCAGACCAAACCACCTTCCGTGCAGTCCCCATCCCCTTCCAACAGGACATCTCCAGCACCAAAGACCTTCAGAACAGGCATCCCAGCTTCCCAAGGAAACCTGCCCTCTGGCATTTCTTGTTCCTAGGTATATGTGATTATTCATGACTGAACAACGTGTGAACAAGGAATCCAGCCTTTCTTTCGGACTGCCATTAAGGTTTGCCACTCTGGCTTTTCTTCTCAACTTTCAAACAAGATTTCACTTTCTCTCACATGAGAGAGAAAGCAAAAGCGAGCAAATTGCTCTCCAACATTACAAGTCTCTGAAGTCTGCACACTAAATGCAACGAGCTTTACCTTAGAGAGCTGCCGCAAGAGGACTCAGGTTTCCCCTGAGACAAAATAAGGCTTGAGAGGAGCTCCAGCTCCTGGGCAATGCCAAAGACATCAGGTCTCGATCAGTGGCTATTCCTCAGTACAGCCAGGCCAGACACACGAGCACTGGCTGCACGTGGTGAGTGCGGGCACCCAGATTTGGAGCAAACACCCACCCAGGAGGCTCTGCAGTGTTCCAAAGCAAAGCAAATGCCAGCTCAAGCCTACTCTCGCCACGAGCACAAAAGCAACACACATGAAAGGAGATGTTTAGCCACTTGCAAGACACCACGGGTTAAAGCCCGTTCTCTGATCTTTTATAAAAACAAAATCACTGGCGAAAAGGTGGGAGGTCCTCTTTACCTTGCACTCCTCATCCAGCAGGTCCAGGATCCCAAGCTTGGCCTCTATCAGGTCTATGCAGGGCTGGTTGTCATAGAAGTCTATCCGAGTCCACGGGATTCCCTCCTTCATATACTCCTCTTGTTCCAGCTTAAACACGTGCTGGGAGTGGGAGGAAGCAGAGTCACTGAGTGTGACACCAGCCAGCAGAGCACAGCCCCCTCCCCTTGTCCCTGCTGGAGTTCAGCATTCCATGAGCACATCCAGAAGCCACAGAGGCCCTAGGTGCCCTCACGTACAGCCTGCACAGCTCTGCCATTCGCACAGCCGAGCTCCTGGCAAGGAAAACAGAACCATTACACCGGGAAGCCACGGAAAAATACGGCTTTAAGTGACTTTCACTACAAAATGACTGAAGCTGTCACTGCGTCGAGGTGGAAGCCATATACTGATGTGGCAATGACACATATATCTCTCGGGCTGACAAAAATCCTCCTCTGCTTTATTGCTCTGCTGATTAAAGCAGTGACCTGAAGCAGGTTCACAAGCTGGGAGCCCAGCCAGGACTGAGAGCCCATGTCCCCATCTGCGAGCAGGGCTTCACAAAGAGCACCCATCATCCTAGAAGGGATATCAGCAGCAGCATCTGACTGACTCAGGGATGCTTCTATTGAAAAATTCTTATTTAAAAGAACTTACAATAAAAAAAAAATCTTTTCATGGCTTACGTATCTCAGGCCTCTGCCCAAGCAGATAAATTGTCTCTGGCTATTTCTGAGATACTCTAAAGCATATTAAAAAATGATTTTTCAAATGCACTTTTTTTTTCCCTTCAAAGATAGCTTTTTAAAATCTCTTCAAACATGTCATCTTGGAGTTTGAATTTATAAGCTTCAGAAGTGATAGTTAGACATACCAAGTAAGATATGAATAGTGCAAATACAATCCATAATTTACTTTTCATTTTTAGCAGCAGTGATCTATCTGATGCATGAGATAGACTGCAAACGTTCATGTCCATGCATACAATATGGTTTCAAAGGGCCAAACTAAACTGCAGTACTTAAATGCTCAAATTTAACAAGTTTTCCCCTGTATCCTGAAATTAATAGCAATTTTTTCCCTACTTAAAACCAAAGCAGAAGGCAACCCCTTACTGGTTTCATTTCCAGTGCAGGTAAATTATTGTTTCTAATAAAAATGGAAAATTTCTGGGTTTTGTGAGGCATGTCCAAGTGAAAAGTCGGGAGTGTGTCCAATCCTGTTATTTAATACAGAGATTTCAGCTCACAGATTTAGGCCATGCTTAATGGGAAGGTTTCCACAAACCATAATATTTTAATTCACACTGGAAATCAGCATGAGACCGTCCAGGTTTTGTCTTAAGACTGAAACAGAACCAAGAAAAAGGCAAATTACACACTTCTGCAGAGCAATCTGTGAGCCTTTGCACAAACCACACGCAAATCCATTTCCAGGATCAAGTTTATACATCAACTAAGCAACATTTTCCAACTTGATAGGAATATCTAGAACCATTGCAGTGAAATGTCTGGGAGAGAGGCATCCCAAGGATCCACCTGATCCATCCAGGCTGCAGGTAAATGCCATTAAGCAGAAGCCAGAGACACAACAATCCTGCCTCGTTACATTTTCTGCTCGGTTTTATGGAACGTTTCCAAGCTGACCTTACCGAGTTGAACTGCTGCTGGAGCTTTTCGTTGGCATAGTTGATACAGAACTGTTCAAAGCTATTCACTTCAAAAGTTTCAAACCTGCAAAGCAATGAATAAATCAGCATTAGGCGTTGCTTTGTCTCAAAATCTTTTCTTTCTTCTTTTTTTTTTTTTTATTTTTCCTGCAACGGTGTCATCTGTGTGACGGGGAACACCAGTTATTCAATCATCCCTTCCATTCCTCCTATCCCAGATCTACGCTTTTTTCCTCAAAAAATCCATCTTTCCTTGGCACAACTCAAGGGATTCAAGAGGTCCCTCCTGCCACGCACGAATGAGACATTTGGCACGACTGCAGCTTCCTGCCCATCAGCTCTGTCTGAGACAAGAAATGTAACTGCCTCTCCTGGGGAAAAATATTATGAAATATTAAGTCCAAATACATTCACGGCAAAGGTGATGAAGAAACAGTAGCTGCTGTCTTAAAAGAACCAACATGCTATTTTTAATGGAATTTAATAGAGCAGAAAAAGAAGGTATTAAATTTGTAATTACAGCTTCTGTACTGCAAAAAAAATTAGACACACGTGAGTAAGCAACTTCTGGAAAGGAGAATGGGAAAAATGGTGATTTCAGCTTCAACTCCACATTCCTTAGAGGAACCTCAGAGGGACCTTGGTGCTGGACTCAGTGATCCACCTCTTCACCAGGACTTCCACAGCTCCCCACACCAAAACACTATCCTACCCCGCCACAGATCAGCTCCAAACCAAGCCCAAAAATGGCTTCCTACTCACAGTTAGAAAGGAAAAAATATGCAGTTTTAACAACACAAACTACAGGTAAGGAGCAGGGAGCCAGCAGAGCCCCTGAGGCTGAAGAATGCAACATCCAGGGACAGGCACAGGGAGCCAGGCTTGCTCCTAAAACCCAAGGAGGGTATTTTGAGCTACCACTGGGAATTGTGTGGTTTATACTTCTATTTTTAAGGCACAGTTGGAAGGGGGAAGGGGAAAAAAAGTCTTTGACACATGACTGTAAGGACTAAACCAAGGGGAGAAGTGGGAAGGCTTCCTGTGTTCAATGAGTAAGCTGCTGTAATGATAAATATGTCACTAAATAATTGTTCGGGTAATAGGCACTGTAGGAGCTGGCAGAACAATCTTAAAACACTAAATAAATGAAGCCTTTTCTTCCCAACCTCTCTTCCTCAAAATAATCAATACCCCTGCTACTTCCTGAGGACCACCCTGTTCTTATCCAGGTTGATGCAGCTATTCCCTGGGTACTTCCAGGTGACAATGCCATCACCACACAAAATGCCAGCATCCCTGGGGAAATGCAGTGCCAAATGGCAAAAGAAAAAGGGGAATGGGAGAAATGAGCCGGTTTTGTGCTTCTATCACCCCCACAGTCCTTGAGGAAACCTGGGACTGCTTTCCTTCTGCCTGCCCCAGCACTGCCCCTGGAGCTGGTATCACCTGTGACAAGAAGAGGGTGCTTAATCCATTCCCTTCCCAGAAACTGGGCTTTACAGTCTTTAACGCAACAGAATCTGGTGTCTGGGACACCAAATGTTTATATTAAGCACATGGCCTGGCCCTCAGTGACTAATGTGTCCTTGAAGAGCTCCCACTGTGCTGGATCATGGTTGCACAGCCGAGTGAATCGGTGCCTCCAGCACTTGCAGCTCAAGGGATGTGGCATCCCCAGGACTCTTCGGAAATACCAGCTTCCACAGGTTCATGATCACAGCAACAAGGCGAGAAAAGTTTTAATTAAAACATAGAGGGAGAGGCACGGTGAGCTAGGTGAAAAAAGACAACGAGGGTGGGAGTACACAAGGAAAAGAAATCAGAGTAGAAACTTTTTTTCCCCTTCCGAGACACCAGATGTGATGCATGAACCCTCCCAGCGAGTGCCAGCCGGGGGCAGAGCTGCTGTACAGCTCCAGCTCCAAGGGAGATCTCACAAAATCGCTAATTAAGGGACTCTACCAGCACAATTTGCTAATTGACAAAGCAGATTAGTTGCCAGCCCTACGTGTGCGCTCGCCAGGAGGCCCTACCTGCTCAGAGTGACTGCACTGAGGCAACATCCTGATGGGGAAAGCAGAACAGTGCCTGTTTGGTCTCTATTCATTTTAGTGCACTGTATCTTGGTGAAAAAAATAAGCATATTCACTCCAGCCCATCACTGTGACTCCCCAGAAGGCACAACCAGCTTGGGGATAGCTCTTGGGAGTAGATTTTCAAGGGGCGAATGCTGTCTTTTGGTTTTTCTGCTGCTCCCCATCCTGCTGTGCGGCTGGTATCTCCTCAGTCCTCTGCAGCACCAAGGTTTGTATTTAAATATTTAAAGTTCATGAATAAGTCCAGCACACAGCTGGCCGCCTGAGTGTTCACACTTCACATGGCCAACAAGAGGGGGAACAAGCTGTCCCCACCAAGTCCAGGAGTGCCACACGAATCCATTCCTCTGACAGACTGCAGTACTTCTGCTACTGCAAGTAACACCACTTCAATAAATACAGAAAGGCTTTCGATGCCGCACCCGCTCACCTCAGTGTTGACAGGGAATTAAGGATGCAAAGTCGAGCATTAGAAAGTTGGAAGGAAAACGCTACAGCTTCTGCATCCTCTGTCTGGATCCCATGCCTAGAAATCCCACCCATGGGGACAGGCCTCCCCCAGGAGCATCCAGGGACAGAGAAGATCCCAGGATACCAGGGACATGCTGTGAGGCCGGCTGTAGGCTCCCTGCCTTTCCAGCTCAATCCCTCTCCCAAAGGAAAGGAAAAAACAACATCCATTTGGGGAAAAAAATTCTAATAGTTAGCAAAATGCATCAAAAACTCAAAAAACCCATGAGTTAGGAGAACTAAACCACTTTAAAGGACAGCAGACTCAGGTTATGATCACCCAAATTCCCTGCATTGTTAATTACTCAGCATTTAGACAGCAATACCCATTTGCGAAAGGGATTTATGGTCTTTTTAGGACACCAGATTCTCACAAGTGTTTCAGCCAAGAACATGGACACCTTCCCCTGCAACTCTGCCTCTTTAATAGGACCTGCAGGTCCTTGTGGAAAAACCCTGCTGGTGTCACCAGGGCTGTGAAGGCATCTGCTGGCCCACGCACTGGACGTGATGCACGGACCGGTGGCTGGAGGAGGTTTTTCTTCCACACTAACAGATTTTCAAGCCCAGCTTAGTCTTTCATGAGCCTTATCCCCAAGTCTCCTTTCATTCAGATTTCTGAAAGTCTGATCCTCTAACTCAGGCATCCAATTTTCCGTATGAACCCACCATCACCCACAGGGCTCCATCTCAAAGCTTTATTTTTCATACCCCAGCCTGCAGAAATTTCTCTTTGCAGGGACAGTGATGGGAAACAGCCTCTCTATCTCATACAGCCTTTGAACCAGACTTGCCATATTTAAAATCTTCCAGGTCCTGTGCTATCTACCCAAGAGAGCCCAGACACCTGCAAACCAGAGAGAGCAACCTCATCACCTCAAGCTACGCCACTGAAATCCCAAATCAAACAGGACTGTATTGTTATCACCCTTGATAGCAGTGCTCCTGCAAACCTTGCCATCTGGCAGCAGTTGCTGATGGAGATGAGCAGACAGTGGGGCTGCACTGGTGCTCCAGCTCTTTCTGGCATCCCTTCTGCTGCTGTGGTCGTCCAGCAGATGTCAAAATCAGCATCCCAAACACAAGTAGCTGTAGAAACCTCATGGGAGGGTTTACACACAAGATCCAGTTCCAGCAATTGTGTAGGTGTTATAGCCATAAGATCGCACTGCTTTTTGTTCTGATCCAGAACTGGTCTGGCAGGATTTCATTCTGAACTTGAGGTTCTCCCAGAGCTGACAGACCTTCAGAGGACATGGGATTCGGGACTGAGTAAGCACAGAGACTGCCCTGGGTTAGGGACTGGTTCCTGGAGCAGCTGCAACTTGTGCATCCCACCTTTCTCTCCGAAACACGAGCAATTGAGCACCTTAATGTATTAAGGGAGAACGGGAGGCCACTGCTGTCCCACTGAGAACCACAGAACCCCAGAACGGTTTTGGGTTGGAACACACCTTTTAAGGTCATCCAGTGCCCCCATGCCACGGGCAGGGACACTTTCCACTAGACCAGGTTGCTCCAAGTGCCATCCAACCCGGCCTTGCATGGACCATCCATTACCTGTATGGGCAACCTGGGACTTCTCCCCCTCTCTCTGTGCCCAGAGAGAGAGAAAAAGAATGGTGTTGAAAGTGTGGAGGGTAAAACTCAAACCCACAAGACCTCTTTCCTTTTACACCCCACAACCAGCAGAATCCCTTCCTTTCTCTTCTATCTTCCGCTTCTTTGCAGCACTTCAGCTAAAATGATCTCGGACAACTCTCACATCCTTCTTCTACCACCACTCAAGCACCAGGACGGCAAACGGGGCAGTAACTGGTACCCAGAACAATTTTAAAGCGGCTCATTCCCCCTGAGGGTGCAGGCTGCAAGCCCTGCAAGAGCTTTTTGCACTTTACATGCCCATCACGGGTTCCCAAGCTTCTCTGAAAGCTCTCACTGCACCAGGGCCCTGCAGCTGCGGGCCCTTCACAGCTGAAGAAGCAAAGTAGTGTCCTCAAACCTCACAGCAAGACCAGGCAGTCTGTGGTGTCCACAGCAGCACCTTTACCCCAGCTCATCTTTAAGGCTGTTTTAAACAGCACAGGAGACAGAATCCCCAGATGGGGAGGGTGTGTGAGGTAAATCCCAGAACCCAGTGCTCACACAGACCCGCGTGCACCATTTCGAAGGCTGCACACTCTGAAGGAAGATCAAAACTGCGAACTACACAGTACTTTTTTTGTGTTCCTTTCCATTATTCCCATCACCTGCCACTAGCCAAGGCTAAGTGCACCTTGCAAGAAGGGGAAGACAAATTCTAAAGGACTCATTGAGCAGCTCGGACAGCTGAGGAGGTGCCTACCCATAGATGTCGAGCACGCCGATGAAGGAGTGCTGCTTCACAGTGGCGTGAAGGGCTTTGTTGATGTGCTGCACAATCCAGTTGAAGAGCTGGGCATAGATGTGCTTGGCCAGGGCGTTCCTGGCGTTCACCACCTGGTGTAGGGACATGTTCTTCACGTAGGTCTCGGCCGTGGTGACGAGCTTGCGGTGGCAGAGCCAGTGCTGCATCTGGCTGTGCTCCACGCCCAGCAGGCTGCAAAAGTTGCTCAGGTGCTCATCCTCACTCTGTAGGAGGGGAGACCAGAAGCAAAGTCAGCAGGCTGGTGACACCCCAAATTGACATTTTAACACCCAAGTTCACAGAGCTGTGCAAGAAATAGCAGGTTTTTATAATTATCTCTAAGTAAGGAAAGCTGTGTCTCTCTGCGGGTGACAGGAATGGGAAAGCAGTGACACCCATCCAGCTGTGCTAGTCCTCGTGGACAGGGCTGGGACAGCTCACACAGAGCTCTGGATGGTGGTAGCAAGGCTTGGCCCTGCTCTGGTTATCCTTGAGCTCTCAGCTTTCACAAAGAGCAGATTTCCACAGGAAAAAGCATTCTCCACTTCACTCCTCCTTGAGCTGCAGCTACACTCTCCCTCAGAGCAACCCTGATCATGCCTCACACTAAAGCTCAGGGTATGCCATGACACCATGCCTTTTACAAAATAACTCCATTCTGAATAACAAAGTTATAAATCGTGCATTACCAGAAGGCCACAATTAATAAAATGAAATGTGAACTTCATTTTCTTTAGCGCAATGTATTTCCCCCCCTCTCACTTTAAGACAAAGTACTTCTGAGTCTCTGTTACGGTCAGGTAGCAGGCACTGTGCCTTTTGGACAACGAGAAAACAATTTCCCCTTCCCCTGTGTAATAATACATATCTAGAGGAAGTAAATTGTTTCCAGTTAGATAACTGTACTTAGAAATTCTGGGTCGGTTTGAGGGAAAAAGTGCATTTCACAAGAATTCTAAGATGTTTTTTTGCGATGTTACCTTTTTGACCACAGAGTCAAGGTTGTAACAGAACTGATTTGATACCTTGCAATTACATTTGAAAGTAATTAAACATGAACTTCATTAACAGAACTCAGCATTGTTGAAGCAGGCGGCTTTCACATATCCATGTTGCCAAATACCAAGTAAATTACCCTCAGCATCTCACTCATTGAACACCACATTATCTCAAGGGTAACACTGAAGTGTGTGCAGAACCTTTTTAATACTTTAATTAGGAACAAACGACCCAGCCTGGGATGCAATGATAATTTACAGGACAGTATTTTCCATATAATTGCTTTATTTTTTCCCCACCTCTGAACAAACACAGAAACAGCAAAACCGCCTCTAAGGCATCTTTAGTGTTATTTATTTTTGCTAATTAACTGTGCAGTGCTCCTCTGGCCACGTTACAAGCAGCAGCTCTGTGGCTTTGCCTGGAGGAAAGTGGTCGTAAAGCATCACACCTTGTGCTGGTGTCACCATCAGTGTCACCATTCCCTAACACCCTGCACTGGGTGTTTTACGGAAGCAGGAAGAGTTAAAGGTGGGTTGGGATGTAAGGGATGTTAGCAATTTTTGAACAATCTTGCTTGCAGGCTGGCTAGAGAGCAGGAATAATGCATTACCTCCCAGGACAGACAAAGCAACTAGGAACTTGTGATGTGTTTTCAAAAAAAAAAAGGCAGGGAGAACCAGGAGGAAAAGGGCTTTCTACCAAAGGACATTGCTGTGAAGCTCAACACACGAACATGGCCTGACTCCTGAGCATATCAAGCTCCCCACGTGCCCATTCCTGAAGGTGACCTACCGACACACTGCAGGCTTCCCCGTCTCGTTCCCCTTGGATTTCCAAGTTCCCCAGGTGCAGAATGGCAGCAATTATCCTAAAAATGGTCATCTGATGAGACTCCTTCACTCCTACGGGAACAATTGATAGCTGATTGTCAGAACAGAAAATGAAAGACAATTTTAAGTTTATTTGAAGGCGCTTGTGGTGTTCGATTTCCTTCCCAGGCGATTGGTCTTCAGAACCATGAGGCTTCTTCCAATAAATGCACCATAAACTCTCAATTTTAACATGGATGGGTTTAACAGACACAAAACCAAGGATGCTGCTCCACGGTGATCAAACAGGATCAGAGCTATAGGGGCTCTGCAGCTTTCACAGAACAAGGAGCTGCTCATCTGTGATCGCAGTCTGCTGACAACCGAAGCACAGAAATTACAACTCATCGCCAACGTCCCACAAAAAGAAGGGAAAATTAAAGCCCTCCACACTGGTGGCACAGCTGGATGCAGCAAGTCACCAGGGAGCTGATGGGGAGCTCTGTCTTACTGTCCCCAGTGTGTCGACAAGAACTACGTGTTGTTGGTCTTTACGGGGGATGCAAGATGTTATTGCTTTATATATTTCATTTATATATTGCTTTATCTATTTTTCTGGCAGGATTTACAGGCATTCCCAGCAGGAGCTTTGCTCAGCAGCAGCCTGCACATGGCTTTCTTGCCATATCTTGCATTTTTTTACATCCCAGCTGGGTTTCTGTGTCCCTTCTGTGCTCAGGGCTGGTGTCCTAATTATCCACCCAAGGTCTGAGACATCACCTGCTGGTTTCTGAATTATCCAGAGCATCCCCTTCTCTCTCTCGGGACTTTTCTGTTATCAGCAGAGTGAGAAATGTTTCAAGGTTACCAAAAGGAGCAATGCTCTGCGCTCACTTGGAACTCTTAATTGGAGTTAAGCCTGGCTAGGATTGGGGATTTGCAGATAAATTTGACTTCTTGTTACACACAGAAAGGCGAGACTGGAAACTGTAGTAGCAATTTCACCAGGCCCTGAACAGAAGCAGAGCTGGGAAACACTGAAGAAAAAGGAGGAAGAGCAGAGACAGAGGAGCATGTGAAGAACAGAAAACCATCATCAAACTGGCCCCAGAGGAAGATGCTCTCACACTGCTTCCCAGGGACCAGCAAGGAGACAGGGGAGCTGCTTGGGGAGCCAGAAAAGGGGACCAAAGAGAGACTACACATGCCATGGGGATGGGGAGAGAGTTCCCTGGGGATTACAGGCCTGTGGGCAAGTTTGGAGCAACCAGGAATCGTATTTTTTGAGTAGTTAACAGTTAAAAGTCACACAAGCTGAATAAGACGAGGGTAAAGACAAGACCCCAGAGAGAAAGAGATCGAGCCCATCTAAAACACAAAGAGGACAAATTTTGGGGAAACAACTGCAGTTCTACAGCTTGCAGTGAGTCCCCACACTCACTGCAGGCACAGCAGTGCAGTCAGGGGATTTCACAGCCAGCTGTGAACATCATGAGCTCCTCTCTCAACCTGTGAAATGGAACCAAGAGGCACCCGGACTGACCAAGATTTATAAACTTGGTTTCAGATAAATACAAATAATCTGGGCAAGTTTTCCCTTCCAGACTGTTTTTCCTTTCAAAGAGCCCTGCTGCAGGCAGGGTGCAGCTCTGCTGCCCTGCTGCCAGCACGGGGGCTGGTCACAGCCACGGATTCTGCAGCTGCCACGTAGATGTGGACTCTGCACAGCAGGGATGTACTCAGCTCATTATTTCCAGGAATCAGCTACTCGGTACAATGCTGCGATCCAAGAAGTGACATCACCCTCAACCACAGCACAGATTGAGCTGCAGAGTAATGGCTCTTCTCCTGCTTGTAAACAGGGTAAAAAATAGCAAGTCAATACTGCAGCCCTGCTTTGACTTCAGAACGGTTCAAGTTTCTCTTAAATTCTGTGTCCCTCTCCATTTCGCTGCTGCTTCACAGACAGCTGCTAGAAACACTTCTGTAGCTCCTAATAAAGAACAAAGTAAAGCCAACTAGGTCAACAGGAATGTTGTAATTCAGGCAAAACACTGAAAACAATTGCAGGAGACTTCTGCTGGGCAGGCTTCAAGCAGAGCAACCCCTTACCGAGCAGGGTGAAGGCATGCCTGGTTTTCTCAAAGTCATCAGCATCGTCCACGCCATCGATGGACGTGTTCCCTCCCTGAGAAGTGTAGAAAAAGTCCTCGGCACACGCTAGGAGAGGAGAAAGAGGAGAAATACATCAGCAAGCAGCACTCCCCCACTGCAGCCACTCCCCAGAACGTGCACTGGGATGCTCCCTGTCCCCCACCCATGAAGGGCACCTGTCTCCTTTGAACCACAGTTTGCTTAGGAATGGATGAAGCAGAACCTCAGTAAGTGACTGTAGCTGCTTCTTGCAGTGGTGAAAACTCTTCCCCACGCACAGCAAGTTCAGTCAGGGCAGCGCTGTGGTGTATTTGGGATTCTAGTAACAGCTCCATTGCATGGAGGAAGACCATTCCAGATGCTGAGGGGACTACTTTCAATAATTCCTTATCCTGTTTTACATACCCACGACTGATTCGGATATTTTAACACCTTTTCTACATAAAGCCTTAAGCCTTGGGAGCAAAGGGAATGGAGAATGGCTCGCAGCACCTGCATTACAAACATCTGTGCTTTAGCAAAGTTACTCCAGGATGACACCTATAAATCCCGTGGAGACTGAGAGGCATTTCCAACACAAATACAACAAGAAGAGATCGCAGGATTTATTTAAAAATGTTTAAAAGCTGCACATGTAATTCCCCTCCTTAAAACGAGGCCCAGAGCAGCAAGATGTGTGCCCAAGGCTGAGCCCTGGCAGAGCCACAGCTTGTCCCCTGTGAGGGCTGGGGGAGCCCAGCCCCTGGACAGCCTCCCCACCCCACCCAGAATCAGTTCTCAGCATCGGCCACAGCCTGTTCTGAACCGAGTAGGAGTCATTTGCCAAAACCCACTCACTCACTAACACACATAAACATATTTGCCAAGCATCATGAATATAGAGAAACAGCCTACTACTGTGTGTTCCATGCCAGCCTAGTGGTAACCTTTAAAATCACTACAATCTGCCCTTTTTTTGACTTCAATTGCCATCAGAAGCTCCCCATCCCTTCCCAGGCCTCCCACAGGCTTCTGCATTAGCTGTACTTTCATGCAGCAAAGAAAAACAGTTAATTCGTTCTGGCATACAAAGACCTGCGACCCGGAGGTTTTGGTAATTCTGCTCATTGCTGGAGCATCGGGAACAAGGGGCAGAAAATGCTGATTGGGGTCAGGCAGACAATGCCCCTCCTGGTCCCCCAGCACAACAGGAGCTCACCCAGGCCATGGTGGAACACATCACACTCACAGCTTGATGCCTTCTGCTGCACATCTCCCTGCAAGATGCAGCCAGGGCTGGTGGTGGCTGATGGGATCGGGACATCAGCTTTCAATTTTAAACATCCACACTGGGATCTGTTTCTGCCTCCAGTCATCCCTGCTATAACTGACTCCAATCTCTTTATTTCAAGATCTCCGTAATTATTTTAACAACCACACAAACCCTTTGATTCACTGCAAACAAATAAAATGCATTCCTGCCTTGCACCACTGCCCAGGCATCATTAAGCCAGACACCACACTTCAAAAGGCACTTGCATTGCACATCAACATTTAAAGTCAAATATTTACTTTCTAGTTTAAAATTAAGCCTTTAGGATCACTCTGGCTGAAGCCAACACTGGTTTGCTCTGCGGGGCTCATGTATGTTTAGAGACTCTTTTTGTTTTCCAGCATCTTGAAACATAAAAGAAAGTACCAACAATTCTTTGTACGTGCAAGACCCAAAGGAGAAGCAACCGCTCCTGTTTTTTAGATGGAAAAATACACATCCTCCTCCATGAGTAATAAAAAGTGGATTTTCACATCAAGACACCTCTTGTTCTGTATAAGCCTTGGGAAGACAAGGTTGACAGGTAAGTACAGCTCACACGAGGAAATAAATCTGAGTTCTAACCAGTCATCTTCATAGAGGCCTGTAAATCCAAGGCCAAGTTGGAAATGAAAAACATCACTCAAAAGAAAGAGAAGTAAGTGAATTGTGCTCCTCTGCACTCACAGACCACTGCCCAGCACCTGCAACTCCCCAGGCCAAGGCAGAGCCTGTGTCACACCGGCAGGAGCAGCTCACAGACCCACATCCCTGTCCCCACCGAGCCTGTGAGCAGCCCCACACCTGACAGCCACCAGAACGCTTTGGGGAGGCGTTCCTCAGCTATTGCAAGGTGAGAGGGCAGGAAACACCAAGGACACACACACCCTCGCCTTTGGAAAGAACTGCTTCTTTTCCAGTACCCAGTGGCTACCTGTGCGTGCTGCGACACAGCAGAGCACCACAGAGAGCAGCTGGAGCCTGACGTGCACTGACACCAAATTTTGGTTAGAAATGACCCAAGAAGGCTTCCTTGCAGGCTAATGGCCCTGGCACCCACTCCTTCTGCACTGCCAGCTGTTGCCATTACACATTCATCCCTGAGATGCTGAAGCTGAGAGCCACAGTCACAGCAGCACAAACTGGGTGATGCACGAGGACAACAAAGGCCTCTCAGCCTCCGCTCCTACCCGTCACCACAAACACAGATGATGCTTTCAGAGAGCTGTGATGAGTAAGACTGGTATTTCCCCTGATCCACATGTTCCCAAGGAGAGAGCAGTGGTTTCACAGCTGGAGCTCTCACACGTCAACTCATCTCCCAGACTGCGCTGAAATAATTTGTGTCTGAGATGCCAGCAGAGATCATTGTTACCCAGGGTATGTTTTTAAAAACCAAGCACATAGCCATGGCAGAAACTCTTGGAAGTGGTCGAAGTGATGTGCTCTGTGTCGGCAACGTCCCTACAGTGACCCAAAAGGTTATTAAGACAAGCTCAGAATTACCTAGAAACTGAAATCCCCTCTCTTCATCTGCCATTCCTCTGCAGTCTGGATGGAAACTTCTGCAAGACCCTATGGTGGGATCAGAACCTGCCTTGCTTACTATTTAAAATAGGTAAAAAGCCTAGCTTAAGCCTTGCTTTTCTCTTCAAGCAACAGCAAATATTTAAGATAAAAGAATAATTAAAATACATTCCTGCACCCCCTGCTGCAAGTGCAGACCCTCTGAATCAGGTGTTCTACAGAGGTTTTGCTGCAAATCCTGGGGGAAAAAACCCATTCCCATTCCAGGAGTTAGCCATTAAAAAGAAAAAAAACCAAAAAACTAAAAAACTATAATGAATTCAAAGGACACAACCACTCCTGCCAGGGCACTGGCCAGATCAGCCCACACTCACATTTGATTTAAAATACACACCTTATGCAAGCTTGGTACAATATTAACACATGATCTCCCTGCATCAGCTGTAGTTTCACTGCAGCTCTTGCTGCCAATTTTTACAAAATCACGGAATCCCAAAACTGTTTGGGTTGGAAGGGACCTTAAAAGGACACCTTCCACTATCCCAGGCTGCTCCAAGCCCCATCCAGCCTGGCCTCGGACACTGCCAGGGATCCAGGGGCAGCCACAGCTGCTCTGGGCACCCTGTGCCAGGGCCTCCCCAGGCTCACCCAAGTTGCCACATCCCTGGTGATGGGGTGAGCAAACCTGTGCTCCACCCAGGGGCAGAAGCCCTTCAAGCTCATCTCCCTCCTCTCCTCCTACTGCAGGGGCACACAGGGCCTCACCTGCAGGGACCTGCATTTCTAACCCCACCACATTCTCCTGCTGCCCTCAGACGCAGGCAGCAGCCACCACAGCACAGGGATGTGCCAGCACTTACTGAGTCCAAGGTCTTTGAATTCTGGGAGGCTCGAGGAGGCACAGAGCTGGTAGAAGATGTGGTAGTTGCGCTCGTCCTCTGCCTGCAGGAAAACAATGCTGAGTTACCAGAGGCACAGAGAGGTCACAGCACTGCCCCCACCCTCAGCCTGGTGCCCCCCTGAGCCCAGGGACACCCTGGTCCCGTCCCCTGCTTCCCACGGCCAAGACCCCGTCAGTGACACCAACACAAGGATTCTTCCTTGCCACCTGGGAGAAAGGAGGTGCCCAGCTTGACCAACAAACG
This sequence comes from Falcunculus frontatus, assembly GCA_013398115.1. NCBI lineage: Eukaryota > Metazoa > Chordata > Aves > Passeriformes > Falcunculus > Falcunculus frontatus. The sequence continues at coordinate 170,766 of VZRV01005559.1, read as the reverse complement.
TTGCCCATCTGGCAAAGAAAGGAAATAATTCTGTATTACCTTCCACATCTTATCTCTCTCTGGAATAACCAGGCTAAATGAGGCAGCAAGCACTGACTTGCAAACCCACAGAAATATAAAAAAAAGGTGGTTTACTCTTCATAGCTTCTCAAAGTTGTCCATTTTTTAGGATTTTTGTAGTTGGGGCACTTTTTTTTGTGTAAGGAGAAAATTTTTGCAGGTGCTTCTGAGCAACATCCCAAGCACAAACCAAGAAAGCCTCTCCTGAGCCTGCACAAGAAACCCAAGGGATGTGCTGTGGCAGAGATATCAGCCTTCTCAGCCCCTCTCCTGTCCATTCTTTGTCTTCAAAACTGAACACTGTACACAATTTGTTCTCCCTGGCTCTTCATCTATCAAGTCTCCCAGGTACACCTTAGCCCAGGATGAGGGTCATCAGGTTGGAACCATAGAGAACTCCAAGACTGAGTCGGAAAGACACATCTGGAAGCTGTGTCTGCCAGGACGGTGACAGGACAAGAGGAAACAGCCTCAAGGTGTGCCAGGGGAGGTTTAGGTTGGGTATTTGGAATAATTCCTTCATGGAAAGGGTTGTCCAGCCGTGGCAGAGCTGCCCAGGGCAGTGGTGGAGTCCCCATCCCTGGAAGGGTTTAAAAGCTGTGTGGATGTGGCACTCGGGGATGTGATCACAAGGAAGATGGAGAGGGACTTTGTACAAGAGCATGGAGGGACAGGACAAGGGGGAGTGGCTTCCCATGGATAGAGAGTAGGTTTAGGTTAGGTATCAGGAGAAAAATCATGGCTGTGAGGGAGGTGAGGCCCTGGCACAGGGTTCCCAGAGCAGCTGTGGCTGCCCCTGGATCCCTGGCAGTGTCCAAGGCCAGGTTGGACGGGGTTTGGAGCAACCTGGGACAGTGGAAGGTGTCCCTGCCCATGGCAGGAGGGGGAGTGAGGTGACCTTTAAGGTTCCTTCCCACCCAAACCATTCCATGATGATGATTCTGTGATGGCTTTGGCAGTGCTGGGGGACGGCTGGACTCGATGGTCTTAAAGGTCACTTCCAACCTCAAGGATTCTGTGGTTCTACTTGTAAAGAGATTTTTTTTTTTTTAATCCGTAGAAAAGACCCAAACTACTGAATCCCAGGAATACAGCACCCAAAAGGAAAAAAAAAAGAAAAAGCCCCACAGCTCCTCACCTGAAATACAACCCGAGATTTTTCCAGCAGATACGTTCTCATGTTGGCACCAATGATGTGGTATCTTTTATCAAAGCCAATCTGAATGTATTTCCCAAAGCGGCTGCTGTTGTCGTTCCTTGTTGTTTTAGCATTTCCAATGGCCTGCATAAAACAAACAAAGTCAAACATTAAATTTTAATTGAATTTTTGATTTTTTTTAAGCACCTCAATTTGCAATCAGTGTTATATAAACAGTCACAGGAGGATTTGAGGAAAACCCCTTCTCAGATGCAGAAGGCAGAGCAACAACGTGACTTTGGGGAGGACTCTTCACTGAAAATGTGGTGTCTCCAGGGTTTTTATGGAAGAAAAATGCACATAAACAGCAACGAGTATTTGTACAGTAATTAAACCATCTACATCCCAGCAGCCTCAACATTCCTGTGCCACCTTATAGGATGCCCCCACCTTTGTTCAGAGTCAACACCAGCAGCTTCCCTGAACAGGTCTCCTTCCCCCACAAGCCCATTTAACTCAGGGTTTTTCTGCAAACCAGGCAGTTTTCTTCTATGTTTTTTTTTTTTTCTGCATAGGCAATGTTCTCATCAATTTCCAATAAAGACAGGCAGGTTGCCTGGCCTCAGCACTTAGAAATTACAGCCAGAACTGAACACAGGCAGGAAAATTAGAGCAATAAAATTCTGGGGTCATATAGAAGAATGGTGTGCACTATGGATTTTTTTCTTGGATGGTTTTAAGTGCCCCCTGGTATTGCAGCTACATTTCACAGAGGCAGAGGAGAGGGCTGAGGAAAGGAGTAAACTGGCAGGTTTACCAGGAGTAAACCTGCAGAAAATCAGTGAGTTTACCCCATCAGCCACACACCTGGGTGGCTTTTCTTACTGCTCACCTGCACCGTCACTGGTTTGGACACTGCAGCCCACCCCCATCAGGCAGCAGACCACACGTGCTGCCTGTCAGGCTGGGTCTCACCCCGGATCAGCCACCACCTCTGTGTCTATTAGACAATTTGGCACGAGGTACCGTGATGGGAAGCCTCCCTAAAGGTTGAGCCGAGCCTAAGGTTAAGCACAGGACACCACCACACTCCACTAAAGCAGCACTGCTGGCTCCTGCCTTGGAAAGACAGTCAAATGAGTCTGAAGTGCTTCATGGACTTTGGAAAAGCCCAAATCAACTGAAGGCACTTCATGACTCCAAAATCTGTTTGGAAAGTGGGATTTAGGCACTCTGACATTTATTTTCAGCATCTGGCCTAAGTGAAAGGAAACAAAGCTGCTTTTTCCCTTTCTTTTGTATTTATAAAAAGAATTCCTTTCCTTCAGAGCAGGATTTCCCTATAATGGGACTCATTATTCCCCTATCACAGATCAATTAGGTTGGAAAATCTCTCCAAGATGATCGACTCCAACCTGTGCCTGATCCCGACCTTGTCCTCAGCCCAGAGCACTGAGTGCCATGTCCAGGTGTTCCTTGGACACCTCCAGGGATGGGGACTCCAACACCTCCCTGGGCAGCCCCTGACAAGGCCTGATCTCCCTTTCCATGGAGAAATTCCTCCTGCTGTCCAACCTGACCCTCCCCAGGCACAGTTTGAGACCACATCCTTTTGTCCTGTTGCTGTTGCCTGGGCGGAAGAGGCCAACATGTGGTTGATAGCAACAGAAAACTAACAAAAATAAAAATGCATTGAAATATCTCAAATAGATTAATCCCTTTCTTTTCTGTTCTGTGTTTGTACAACAAAAGAAGGAGATTAGGGGGCACCATGCAGTGACAATGAGGAAGATGATAAAACACTAACGATGCTGGCTGCACTGCTTTGGCTCTCCACTCTGGAGCCCCACCAAAGCCCAGCTCCTGGAGCTATGCTGGAGATTCTCAGGCTTAGCTTTAAGACCATCAAATGCAGGTGCAGTTGGGGTGGCCTAAATGGAAGCTGTCAGCGCATTGCTGCATTTCAGTCTAGTTCCAGGATGCTGTGATGCTGTAAATCAGACCCATCTCGCAAGCCCTCAGGGGTTCTCCCTGTACTTGTGACTGACAGACAGAGTGACCAGTGCAAGCAGGACAAAGGAAAGGGTGCAGCTCTTACCTCAGTGATGGGGTTGGAGGCCAGGACTTTGGCTTCGATGTTGGTCTCGCTGGCGGAGCCCCCGACGGTGGCGAAGAAGCGCATGGCGTATTTGGCAGAGACCGTCTTGCCTGCCCCCGACTCCCCGCTCACGATGATGGACTGGTTCTTCTCCTCCCTGGGGAGCCAGACCAGCAAAGTTAATAAAAGTTAAAGTTCTCTAAGTCAATCCATTTTCTTGTCAGCTGTTTGCACCCTCTTCGCTGGTCGCTCACCCTGTCACCACCGACATCGCAGACACCGAATTTCTTCTGGACTACGAAAGCAACAGTGAGTAACACACAACTGTGGCACTTCCCAGAGAAAACACAGAGGACACTGAACATCTCCAGAACACCTCCAGAGGCCTGCAGAGACAGTGGGAGCTGAGCCCCTGCACGAAGCACTGCCACCTCCTTCACCCTGAGACTCTGGGAAGCCCATTTCTTACACAACACAGCACCCAGCCTCTGCTGCTGGACATCTGTCTGGAGAACTTTTAACAGGCATTGGCTGAACATCAGCTCCTAATACTGTATAGTTAATTTTCCCCCCCGACCTCCTTCACTCAAGCATTTGAGATTTTGCTCGTTAAAACACAGTCAACTCATGAAACTCACTTTTAAAACACAGGTACCCAGAAAGATTCTTCTACACTCAAAACATGTTAAAAGTACTGAAGCTGTAAAATCAAGCAGCCTAAAATTAGGACACAGAAGAAGTCACTTGATTCTCTACACAATTATATGAATATCACTATTTTCACGCAACTCCCAAAATCTGGTTAAAACTTTGACCACGACAATACAAAGCATGTCTCTGCCATCAGACTCACACCAGCTACTCATCCCTAAATCCCGTGACATTGCAAAGTCACCGATCTGAAGTGCAGAGGTACTTCACCAGATACCTCCAGGGCACGGGACTTTGCATGGAGAAGCTGAGGGTGCACCATCTCATGCAGCTCTTGAGCCTTGCACAGAGCACAAGTTCAGCCAAATGCCTTTTTCCACTTGCAAAATTAATCATTCACACAAAACGCCTTGCACAAGTCACCATGAAATGCCCAGTCCTTCCCAGCGTGATACCCACCAGATACATCCCAATAATTAATCTGTTTAACATGCTTGAGCTGCAAGGCAAAGAAAGGGCCAAGGCAGCAAGAGGAGCTCATTTTCAGAACTACATCCCTCCAGGAAAAGATTTGCTGGCTCCAGGATGAAGCGCCTCTGCTGCAGTGGGATTCACTCCCCGGGCCATCATCAGCACACAGCTAACCCAGCACCTCTGCAATTTGTCTGCAGACTTTGGGAAGGGCAGAGTTTTCACTGCAGGATTTGCTATAAGCTCCCAAAATACCCAAGCTCTCGGGTAAGCTGTAAGGACGTAATTGAGTGTGTTTTTAAGTAAGATCAACTTAAGCTTCCCAGAGTCTGCCCTGACTTTCATGAATCACAGCTGAAAGCAGGCACAGAAAATCCCATACACAAGTACAACAATAAATTTATACCTTGCAGTTCTCTTGACATCAGGAAACACCATCAAAACACATTTCAATTTAAGATACCCAGTTCAAGTTTAGACCAGTGGGAGATGAGGACAGAGGCTAAATGATTGCCATATACCACTTTTACAACAAAAACACACCACCCCATTTCTTCCCTCCACTGTCAGGCACGAACATCTTAATTCCTTCTAGGCTCGAGGTAATTGGTTTGAGAAAAAAACCTCAGCCAAGTCACATGTAACATTTTGGTGCAAATTTTGAGGCGCTTTCAGCAGCAGAGGACTGACAAGATAATTTCCAGCTCTCTCTATTTTGCAGACACCAATTCACAAAGTGTATCTTAATCCGTCCCCTAGCCAGCTAGTTCTCCTGGGTACCAACCAACAGGAAGGCAAGAGGAGCCTCCAACCAGCCCAGCAACCAGGCAGCAATGCAGAAACACGGGCTGTGAGTGGAGCACACCCTCAGCCGGGCAGCCAACATCCCAGAGCCCGTGTTCCTGGTGACTCATCCCGGGTGGGGACAGCCTGGTCTTGCTAAGTCACAGCGTCGTGCCCTCAGCAGGCCTTGGCAAAGCCAGAGAGGCTCTCCCACAGCCAGCTGGCAGGATCCAGGCACGGGGCTGCCAGTGTGCCAGTCTCACACCTTTGGACTTCACAGGTGTTCAACAAGCCTCTCCCGGCAGCACGAGCTACCAGGCACGGGCATCCAGCGGAGGAAAAACAGTGCCAGCCCCACAGAGGGGAAGGGAAACTCAGCACCAGTCCCAGAAGGGAGCTGGATGAACCCTCAGCAGCAGTTCCTGGGACAGCTGATGGCTGTCATGGTTTTCCTCTGGTTGAACTCTGATTGAAGCTTCCCCCCTGCTTTGATCATCTCCAGTGAGGTGGGTTGTCAGTCCCTCCTTCCAGGTAACAAGCGAAAGGACAAGAGGAAACAGCCTCAGGCTGTGCCAGGGAAGGCTTAGATTGGATATCTGGAAAAATTTCTGCATGGAAAGGGCTGTCAAGCCCCAGCACAGGCTGCTGGAAGTGTTCAAACAAAGTGTGGATGTGGCACTTGAGGACACGGTCACAGTGAACGTGGTGATGGTGCTGGGTGACAGCTGGACTTGCTCCTAGAGGCCTTTTCCAGCCTTAATGGATCCACGGTCCAGGGACTCATGGACAACCTCCTGCAGAGCTCCATCAGTGAAATCCCACATCAGCCATCAGCAGGATCCAACAGGCAAAACTCCTGTCAGCTTCCAAGGAAGGGGCAGACAGAGGCTTTGGCACAGGCCACAACGGTGCATGAACCTCCGTGGCTGGAGGTGAGGGAGGAGCAGAAGGGAGAGGTGACAACCAAAACCTCTGCAAAAGGAGCTCTGCAAATGCAAAGCTGGCATGGCTTAGAGCTACACTGGCCTAAAAGTTACATCAGAATCATTGTTTCCTACCCTTCTCTGCATGACAGGTGTGGCCCAAGTGGCACATTTCAGATAACATTTCCCTGCCACTTTTCTCTTAAAGCCAGAGGATAAAAGCTCCACCAGTCCGGGAGTGAGCCCTCAGCTAAACAAAGCCAAAATCTCAAAAGATGCATTACTTGGCATCCAGGCAGCACTGCTGCAAGGTAGTATTTGGTAACCCATTTTTTTCTATTTAAGATTTACAATTATGACTTCTTGTTACCAATTTTGATCTCTTCCATAACTTCTCCACTCTCAGCTATTGGGGTGGGCCAGGCTGGAGAAGGCAGAGACCAGCCCACCCGAGAGCCCAGCCAAGGACCAACCCGGACCCACAGTTCCCCTGGGCTTCAGATCCCATCACAAAAATGCCCTTAAGTGGCATTCTGCATGCTTTATTCCTCCCTCTGGCTTGTCTCTTTTTAAAACAAGACATTTGCCAAAAGACACTGAGCCTAGTGATAAAACCATGGCCAACACAATTTACTGCTACTGCAGCCACTCTGCCAGGTCCCATTTTTCCAGAGTTTCTCAAGAATTTGCCCTAATGGCTGCTGTGCTGCAGTATGAAATGGGCCAGGTGGGCTCTCCATGGCACAAAAAACTTCTGGATTACATTAATAACATAAAATGAAAAGAAGGCTGCTCTTAGCAGGCCCCTCAACCTCCTGCATTTGCAGTAATGTGTCTCTCCTGGAGTTTTTTTGGTGGATAATGCATGTTCAGACATTTATTTTCCAACTTCAGGAATAAAAGCCTTCAGGAATAAAGGCTGCAGAGTCTTTCCCTTCTTCAATGCACAAGTTAACCAACTGCTGGTGCCAGCAGGGGAAGATCAATGAACCCCACGGAGCAGCTGGCAGCAAACAGGATGCTCAGGCAGCAGAAATGGTTAAAGCCAGGCAGGAGGTGTTTCTGTTCAGTGTGGAATAAAAGATACTGAAATGTTTGGCCACTGTGCAGGCACAGCGTGCAACACGGCTGCTCACAATACATTCCATTTTGGCAGTGCCAGCCCAGGAGAAAATTATTATGGGAAAAGAAATTGATAAAATGAAGTGTTTCTGGGTGAATACCGCCTCCGCTGCATCATGGCAGCGCTGCCACACCTCCTCCTGGGGCTGGGGGGGCTCCAGTGCAGCTCAGGGCTGCCACCACAGCTTGTTACGCTGCCACAAGGTGCATCAGGGCTCCTCTCCCCGTGACACACAGCTCACATGATGCTCAGGCTGGAAAACCAACACCACAGTCTGGGCTGCAGCCCCCACCCACCAGAGAGGAAAGCAAAACCATCAAGGAGCAAAAGTCCAACAGGAACAAAATCCAGAACTGTTCCTTCCATGCAAGAGGCAAGAGCACCTCCAGAGGTGCTGCTGGAGGTGGGTAACACATCTTTTAGCAGGTATTTGCCATGTTAAGAACAATGCCCCTCAAGACCACAGGCAGTAAGAGATGGGTGAGGCCTCCAGCCCAGCAAAACTAAGAGGGGAGTCACTGGTGCTTTTACAACACATGAAAAACGTCATGGAATCATAGAATTGCTAGGGTTGGGAAGGACCTTCACAGGCCATCTAGTAAAGGCGGTGAACAGGGTCAGCCTCCACTATCCCAGGTTGCTCCAAGCTCCATCCAATTCAGCCTTGGACACTTCCAAAGATGAGGCAGCCACAGCTGTTCTGGGCAACCTGTAAAAATTCCTTCCTTGTATCTACTCTAAAATTCTAATAGACACAGTTTTTTAAAGGCAACATCTAAAGGTGCTGCCCAAGGCAAAAAAAAGTAAGTTGTCTATGAAAAGGAAGGGCACTTCAGATTCCTTTGCTGATTAGCACTGGCTGCTAACTACCAGCCTTTACATCACGGGAACATATTTCCCTTCCTGTTTAAGCAGTCAGTCCTTCACCTGCAACAACGCAGAGAATACTGCTGCCCTCAGAGGAGCCTCCAAACAGCCTGGGAAAGGTCTGGAGAAGCATCCACACCCCAAGCTGCCCAGCTGGACACAGCTCTCCAGCTGCATCAGAGCGATCTGAGGTGTGGCACTGCTCAGGGTTTCCATATGCAGCTCCCATCACTTTATCTAATCAAACCAGGGCAGAACATCCCTGGAAAATCCTCATTTCAGAAAAGGGGATGGTGGAGCCATGGCAATAAAAAAGGGTTTGAACCCAGGGATGGTTCTCACCACCCCTCTGCCTGAGACAGGGGATACCTCAGTGCAGATATTTACCCCCAATACCCTCTGCCTCCAGCAACACTGCTTGAAAACAGTATTAAAAGACAAATATATGCCAAATGTCCTCCAGACATATATCGCCAGCCAGAATTTTTCCAAAGTCAGCTTTCTTTAAAGCAATAATCCAAACCCGTGAGAAGGGACCTGAAACAGCTAGGATTTGTTTCCATAGTCATCTCTTCAGAAAACCACCACTGGCACAAGCAGCTTAACTGCACAACTTCATCCTGGTCTCTGCAGCAGGAGCAAAACAGTTGCACTAAAAACACAGCTTCTCCAAGAGAGAAGAGGATCTGGAATAAATGAAGGCAGAGCCAGATCCTGTGAATAATTGTCAGGGGTCACTCCAGCTTTAATCCCACATCTGACACTAATTCTCTGCGTCGTGGAACGAGTCAATAAGTCTCTCCACCATGGAAATCATATTTAACCTACTTCTTTCAGGTTGCTTGGAGGATTAGTGTTCATAAAGCAATCTGAAGATTAAAAATCCTTTAAGTACTGCAGTCTGAATTGAGCCTGACCACAACAAGAACACCCACAAAAGGCCTGATGCATTTCTCTATTGACAGTGCTGCAAAGGCTAAGAATGAGCATAGCTACTGCATTGTGTTGTTAGAAATACAAAAAATGAAATAATTTAATTACCACTGTTGTGCATCCCTCAAGTGCTAATGATAGTGATGAAAAACTGAGACAGTCCAACTCGGCTTTCAAACGAACAAACAGAAGTTGCACTCTGGAGGTGAAAATCAGAGTGCTGCAGCATTGTAACACAGAGAAAAGCCATCTCTGAAACGGTCTCCCAAGCCAGGAGTTGTTCCCATTTCAGTGGGATAACTGGAATTTAAAGCAGCATCATTGTTGAGAATGGCAGCAGCTTCTTTTATTTGTTGGCTCTAATTTGGGTTTTTAGAATCCCTGGCATTGTCAGTCAAGGCAAATAGAAAACCACAACTTAGGGGCAGTTACTCTTTTCCCTCAGAGAATCCAAGAAGATATTTTGCATCCAGTCGAACAAGAGCATTTAAGGACTTGTTTTCTGTTTGCATTTTCAAATATCAGCTGCAAATGCACATTTTATGCTGCAGCTGCTGAAGCCAGCAGCACTCTTAAGGACAAATTTTCACGTGCTACACATTCATTTGGGTCATTTTTCACACTGTATTTGTCATAAATGGCATGGATTACCCTACACAACCTTTTTTTGGTCCTTCTTTTTTTTCCACAGGAAACTATACTTAACATAGATAACTTCTTTTTCATAGGGATAACTTTTTGATACAGTGCCACATACCAGTGGGGGAAAATAATACTGTTTTCACCAACAATCTACAGCCACACCAGAGCTTCAAAATACATCCTGGTCACAAAGAAAGAGCTGGATTCCAAAGAGGTGGAGTGTCAGGAGTTGGGCTTGATGATCCTGATGGGTCCCTTCCAGCTCAGCACATTCCATGATCCCGAGACGCATCGGGGGTGATGCTTTCCTGAGGGTCCACCCCGAGCAACTTTGGAGCCAATTTGCTCACACACCCGTGGGTTTCAGCAAGGAGGCAGAGAGAAAACACGGCCTTGAACATCCCAGTTGCTGAGAAGAAGCCTAAAAGCAGCAGCTTGGCCCGGAATGGGTAAGGATGAGCACCCAGCACGATGCCTGGGGACCAGGAAGGTGCAGCATTAAGCCTCTCCTGCGCGGGGGTCACCACCAGCTTGGCAAGGCAGGCCTGCTCCCTCTGTCCCACGCTACTCAACACGCATCAATCCACGTTCCTAACGCCCAGACCAAACCCCACGGAGCAGATCACGGCGTCTCTGCAGAGGTCAGAGTGTTCTCATGCGGTGAAAGCACTCCAGCACTGCAGCCTGGAGAACTCCTGCGGGCCCTGGCCCACCAATGCCCCTTCTCCCCCAAACGCTTTGTGCAGACAGCTGGAAACACCCCTCCAACAGCACAGAAAATCTTCACAGCTCCAAGTTTGTGCGAAATGCCGAGCTGCCTCCGGTCTTTCCCCCGTTTCCGCGGGCAGGCAGGCAGGCAGGATGACCTTCTTGAAGGACTGATGCTTTGCACACCCCGTTGGGGAGGAACACAAGCTCCTCGGCCTCACGGAAACGAGGTCAGCAATTCTTTTGTGAGTCGTTCCCAACGAGAGCAAAACACACACCCGGCCAGTTTCCGTGGCTCTCTGGCACCCTGATGCTCTTTTCTGTGCCGGGATCACACCACAGAGCATCTCTGGCTCCAGCCCAGGCCATCTGCAAGCTGCTGGAGCACTGCAGAAGGAGGAGGCTTGGGACTGTGTCCTCCCAAAAAGCACCATGCACAGGAAGGAATCGTGGGATGCTGCCCCAACAGATCGGCTTTGGAGCACCAGGAGGACAAGTCAGTTGTTCTTCCACCCCGTGCCAGTCCCAGAAGGAAGGTCCTTCTGAATGACTTCATCACCTCCACCATCCCAAGCCACTGCTGCTTGGGAAACTCCCACACTACCATCTGACTAATTACAGCTGACGAACATTAGGAAAACCCCAGAAAGGGATTCTCAGAAACCACACTCTGGGTTCTCCATCCCGAGACCTCCAGAAGTTCACTGAGGATGTGGGGTGGCAAACAGTGACTGTGAGGTGGGCAAGGCCAGTCACAAGTCTTTGGGCTCTGATGTAATTATGCTGCTCATAAATACTGTTTTGAATATTTGACGATACTTGGCGTTACAGCTTTCTCTCCCCAGAGCTCCAACAGTTCTCCTGCATCGCAGCAGTGATTACATGTTTGATGTAGGCTATTATCCCTCCTTCCCAGTCAGTGATATTTCACACATACACACTCATTACTCTCAGTCAGGCACTGGCCTTTCTCTTCCTTAATCTTTCCAATGCCAGTTCTGTCCCATTTATGAGTATTTACGATTATTCTATAAGGGATGTCTCATTTATTATTAAATCTGCTAGCAAATAGCACAGGCCTTATTCTAAATTGCCAAAAAAAAAAAAATTACATTTAAAAAAAGTTCATTAGTTGGCCACTTATCCCCAGAGCATCTCTGTCCTCTCCCACAGCAAGTAAGACCAGAGGGTCTCTTCTCCAGTCCTTGGGAAACATTTCCTGGAGTATCTACCAATTTTTTTTTTTTCTGTGTATCACCTTTGGAGAAGACAAGCAATCCCTGACGTCTTACACCAGCACCAGCACATTTATGGGATAGCTCTTGCAAAACCTGCTCTCCTCATCCCTATCCCACTTTTAACTCTAAGCAGAAGAGAACCCCCTCAGTTTTGCACCTTCCTAAATTCAAGGCCCTCGAGTTGTTTTTCTTCTGGTCCCCTTTTTAGCTTTATTTTTGGGATGATCCCTGCTGCACAGCCCTGGTGAGCTGCAGCACAGCTCAGCCCCACAGCTCCCTGCAAGCCCCCAGCCTCATTCCCCTGGAGACCAAACCCTTGCCTGCCTTTAATATAACACAGGATTCAGCCTTATTTACTGTGCCAGTCTGATTCCTCTTGCATCTCTGTCGGAGGTTAATCTCTCTTTTAACTCCTATCCGCTCTCTCTTTGTACAGCTTTAAATCCTCCTGTAAAAGCTTGAAATCTGAAGCGCTATGAAAGGACATCCCCCACCGTGCCCATACCCCTCCCTGAGCCTATTTGCTTGTGTGCAGGGTTGTCGCTGCAATTTCTGCTATTTTCCAGCTCCACCACTGCTCCCCACAGCAGAAAGGAGACCAGTGGTCACCTCAGGCAGCCCCAGTGGCACCTGTCTCTCTGCAGGACACAGACATTTCCCCCGTGGCTGCAGGGAGCAGGGATTTTGACAGTGCAGTGCAAAGCCTGGCTGCACCAACTTCCAATAAAGGTGGAAAGCCACTGCTAAACAGAGTTACCTGTCTGCAGCCCAAGTGTTTGAGCACTTGGTGACAGAAACAGCGTGTGGGCAGTGGGGCTGAAGGGAGGAGACACCCCATTTCCATACAACTTATAATTCAGGAATTCCACAACAGATGCTGGGCCTGGATCGAACTGCAGACACCAGGGGTTGTCTGGTACCCGCTGAGCTGCAGTTCAGACAAGATATGCAAAAGCTGAACTCATCCATCAAATCACTCCCACATTTCTTATTTTATTTCTTCTGCAAGAACTATCAGCAAGGCTGTGAGCAGATCCTCATGCTGGGAAGGAGGAAACTCCAGCCTAACCAGCAGGTCACCAGGAGAGTTGCCCTCCCACTGACGTTGCAAGCATCAGGTAAGGTCTGCAGAGCCTTTCCATGCTCCTGGCAGAACAATTCGGATTTATCAGCTGCATGTGAAACAGACCCAAGATATTTTTGCCTGGCCACACGGAACAGCTCTGCAGGGATGCATCTGTGAAAGCATCAGCCTGATGGGTGCCCCAAGGAATAAAGCCCATGGCACCTGACCCAGTCCGTGCACTTCTCAGGAGGCTTTCACAAGTCCTTTGCTACCCGAGGTCTTTGCCATGGTAAGAGCTGAACACTGGATTTCCTTGGTGTTTATCACCTGATGTGGGCTCTGCCGTGTCACACCAGCTCAGGGGCCCACACAAGGGAGATGATGTTCCTACCACAGAGAGACCCAGAGCTGCTAAATGGCAAACACACAAAAGGGGTTGACAAAACCTTCAATATTTGATTTACGGTTCGAGCAAAGATCACCTCTGCTGCCTGCTCCCTGCTTTTGAGACATGTTTGACAGCCTTTGGAGGGCCCATTCTTCCGCTCCACTGCCCACAGCACATGCCTCTCTCACCTAGCACTGTTCAATTTGGTACGTTATTGGATAAATGCATGATTTTTATTTAAATAAATAAATAAAAACCCACCCCAAAAACCCCACAAAACAACAACAACAAAACCAAAACAGAACAAAAACCACCACGAAAGAGAAACCCACCAAACCCAAAAGCACTAGAAACCTTACTTGGACTAGCAGCTCCTGGCCTGTGCCCAGAATGAACCCAGTTGGTACAAAAGGAAGAGACAGGGGCCAAAGACAGAAAAGTCACACAAATATATCCACTGCAGTGATTTTCCCAATAGACTCAGCCCAGCATCACGTGAAAACATGGTGACCACACTGACAAGTCAAGCTGGGAAGAATTAAAATGGAGCTGCAGACAAGAAGGGGAATATCTAACCGAAAATATACCTAAAGCTCCCAAGGGCGGGGAGGGGGAAGCTGGTGTTGCACTGTCACCATCCAAACCTCCTCCATGGAGCTGGCAACAGCTTAGTGGGTCACATTCATAGAGAGGGACAGGGGTCAGAGCAGGAGTCATGGAATCACTTAGGTTGGAAAAGCCCTCCCAAGATCATCCCCACCGTGTCACCAGCCCAGAGCTCTGAGTGCCACGTCCAGGCCTCCTTGGACACCTCCAGACCTCCTTGGGCAGCCCCTTCCAAGGCCTGAGCACCCTTTCCATGGAGAAATTGTTCCTGGTGTCCAGCCTGAGCCTCCCCTGGCCCAGCCTGAGGCCGTTCCCTCTCCTCCTGTCCCTGTTCCCTGGGAGCAGAGCCCGACCCCCCCCAGCTGCCCCCTCCTGTCAGGGAGTTGTGCAGAGCCACAAGGTCCCCCCTGAGCCTCCTTTGCTCCAGCCTCAGCCCCTTTCCCAGCTCCCTCAGCCGCTCCTGGGGCTCCAGCCCCTTCCCCAGCTCCGTTCCCTTCCCTGGACACGCTCCAGCCCCTCAATGTCTCTCCTGTCCTGAGGGGCCCAGAGCTGTCCCCAGCACTGGAGGTGCCTCAGCAGTGCCAGCACAGGGCAGTGTGTAACATGTGCTCCTCAGGTCAGGCTGCCTGCAGCAGAAATGCAGGTTTTCAAGAGGGAATTTCTGCCAGACTCCAGGCTCCTGCCCAGAGCGATGACACACAGGGAAATTAGAGCCGGGATGTGGGCACACAAGGGATCTTTTGTTCCTCTGCGAGAAAAGGAAGAATCAGCCAGGGCATCAGCGGCTGTGCTGGCTCTCCGTGTGACCATGGCACAGCTTTCAGACCGCTCCCAGGAGGGCAAACACCTTCTGAAGCCCCCAGTGGGGTAAAAGGCACCAAACCCACTGCACTTCACCAGGACGGGACCGTGACCAGAGGAGGTGCCTGCACTGCCCTGCAGGCAATCCGTGTCCCAAGGCACTCACTGCTTCCAACCCCACAGCCACTAACAATCACTGAACGATCCATCCTTCCACCATCCCAGCACTTGACTCCACCGCCTCCAGCAGCAGCACTTGGAGCAAATTAACTCCATGCTGCTCATTTTGTTTAAACCAGCACTGTTTCAGCGAATTGAGTGTGTTTAGCCTCACACACTGGGTATCTGGGGAGTTTCTAAAGAGCTGGTCACTGCAAAAATTAGAGGATGTCACATATGAATTTTAATCACTTGCTGTTTTTGTCTGGGTTTTTTTTTTAAGCTGTTTCACATGCAAGTGCTGCAAAAACACCCTCTTTGTGAACAGCTCATATTTAAACGGGAGTTTTAACACATGCTGAACCCACTGTAGGTGTTCAGGTGCTTTATGAACAATTTTGACTCAAAAAAGGGATCAGGTGCTGTTACACACCCTCTGCAGCCTCCTTGTGCAGCCCATCTGCTGCTTTTTTTTTTTTTTTTCTTTTTTTCTTTTAAATTGGCGTTTTCTGATGGCAGGATGAAAGGAAACACAGGATGCCACACGGTCACCTGTGAAGATGCCTCCAGTCCCATCTCCTGGGCACAGAGCCTGAGGCAGTGAGGAAGCACAGGAGCACATCACTCACACCTGCACACACCGACTGCCTTACACTCCACCCTGGCACCCTGCCTCTGCAGGGCCATGGCATACTGGAAGCTCAGAGAAATAAAAATCTAATTACCTCCAATTTTTCTCATTTAACAGAGAGTCTTAGATTTTGTGCCCTTTTCCCTTGCCATCCACTCAAACCCATTCAATCCCCTCCACCGCGCTTTCCCTGTGTGCTCTGGCCCACTAATGGAGATAAAATATTCAAAAACCCAGAAGACTGGCCAGACTGTTTTCCTGCTCTCAATCACCTTGCAAGTTTGACCTTCTGAGACGGCAGGCTTGAGCTTTATTCCTGATCTGTAAGGATGCACCAGACATAATCCAATTGTTTAAAAGCTGAGCTGCAAAACAAGTGATGTTTTTGCACCAGTTTAGGTTTAACAAGCCGTACCCCACCTCGCCCCAATAGACTAAAGCTGAGGTGCAGACAGGAGGCATCCAACAGAATGAGCATTTCAGCTGAAAAAAGGGCAAAAAGATGTCCTGTCCAACGCCCTTTATCCATCACCTAGGGGCTATGCCATCCACACACCCTGCTCCAGCAGCTCCACCACTCTCCTTGGAGCACCGTGGAGGGAAAAGATTGGAGCAGACTGCAGAGAGAGCAACACCCACCCGGGAGCTCTCAGATTTAAAACCCAGTGTGCTACATTTTAAGGCACATTTCAAATAACCAGGTAGATTCCTATAATCCATGTCCCAATCTCCTCTCAGCCCCGTCTGAAACCCTCCTTTGTACCCAAGCCTGCAATTACCATAATAACAGCCCAAAACAGAGAGCGCCAGAGAAGCACTGAGCAGCGAGCACCTTGCTTAAGAACTCTGAAGGTGGTTATTTTCCTGTCCCCTTGAAAACAGAGCAGTCTAAACCACCCAGAGAAAGCAGTTATCAATTATGAGTTGCTGTCAAAAGTAGCTTTATTCTGATAAGGATGAAAGCAGAGACAAGCATTGTTGGCTAGAGCTGTCTGTTAGCCCACTGCCTGCAAAATTCCTCAGGGATGTGAGAGAACAGCGTGTCTTCCCTAGCACAAATTTCAGCAGAAAAGCAAGTTGCTGCCTTGTACTTCAGACACTTGCCCAGGAAAACCCACGGGTCCTGTCCACACTGGTCAGCAATATCCTGGTATCTTCTAAAAAGAAGCATGCAGCTTGCTGCTCAGCCTGGAATCACACAGGGACAAAATCCCAAGCCTTCCTCTTTCCACAGGCAGCTCCCCAAATTCCTGAACTCTTCTCAAAGCAGTTTTGTCCAAAGAACAAGCACTTGCAGGAGTGAACTGCAGGCTGGACTCAGTTTGGGTACAATCCATCCGATCTCTGGCCATGGCAGAGCTCTTCCAGATGCATTTCTGGATTGAACTCCGGCTCATTTCTGATTAGAAATGCATCCTAACTCACCACTGAAACCCAGACACAGCAGAAAGCAGGTTGCAACCCTTGGAAAATGGTTCAGTGCTTACTCTTGCTATTAAAAGCCAGGGCTGTACAAAAATCTCAGCTAATCCACAAGCAAACATAAACACACCATGTGAGTCCTGACAACTGTAATAAAATGATCCCTGGTACAATAATTTTCAGTTTCCTCTCCAATTCTCTTTTGGATCATGACTTAACTTGTTAAGAACAAAATCCTACCTCTGTCCCCAGCAATACAACAAGCATGGAAATAAATAAAGTAAAACTCTCACCATATCCATCTGGTGAAGTTTTTTTTTTGAGGGATCCATAAATATCTCCAAGTATCTGCCAGTCACCTCCTAACTCAAAATCACAGTGTCTCCATAAAACAACAACTAACATTAGCTTCTGGGTTTAGTTTGATTATCTTACCAAATTATCTGAAATGTGGTTTCCTGCAAGCTATTAAACATGACGTTTGCAGAGTGGTTTGAATTTCTTCCAGGAAACTCATCCAAGCAGCAACAAGAGAGGGATCCCCTGCCAAACCCCTGAGTTCCTGAGGACCACAGGGATCCCCATCAGCACAGCAGTCTGGGTGCAACACGGGGGTGAAGTCGTTAAGCAGAATTAATTAGAAATACCTGACTTCCAGCACACTCTCTTTCACAACTTTGCTTTCATCGAGTATCTGGAGTATTTAATGGCATCTTTGCCCACTTTTGACCCAAACCCCCGTGGATGGCCCACGCTGACCTGGCCATCTGCTTGTAGGCTTCCTCAGCCACGGCGAAGATGTGGGGGTCCATGTCCCCCATGTTCTGGCCGCTGTAGGCGTAGATGACATCTTGCTCGTAGATTGGCAGCTGCTCATAGGGGTTGATGGCCACCAGCACGATACCTTAGGGCAGACAGACAGGCAGGTATGTCACAAACCAAGCAGGGGGTTGATATTTCAGGCTCTTGTGTTAGTTGCTTCAATAAGATTTTTAAAATACGATGATTGAAAGTTAACAAAAAAAGGTGAGCTGTGAATGGGGAAGGGCTCGTAATTCTTATCTCAGCATCTCCTTCAAAAGGCCTATGCTTTGAAAGCAAGGCAGTAAGCCCCTGTACAGCTACAGAGGAGATGCACAAAACTGGTGAGAAGAGCAAAAACATGTAATAATCTCCATTGTGTGAAGACAGACTTTGCAGGAGGGGCGAGGAGAGATCCACACAGCCTGAGCCAGCACTACAGAAAAGCAATTCCTGCGCAACCAAAGCCCTGCTAGACCCAAACAAACATCCCGGGTTTTCCCCTGGCTGGAGTTGCAAGTAAAAGCTCCTAACGAAGAAGAAGGTACCCAAATCAAACTGAAATACACAAATCACAGGAAAGGAATGCCAGAGCCTGCTCTGAGGCTCTGATGTCTGTCTCCTCTCCAGCTCTGGGCATGCCGGAGGAGGCAGCGAGCTGGGAGCTAATGAGAAGCCAAGCCATGCGTGGTGCTCCCCGTGTGCTCCAGGGAGCTGCTCTGCACCCAGGTGCTGACAAAGCCCCACCTCTAAGGAGTTTCAGGTCGGGCAGGTCTCAGCTGTCCCTGCCAGGCGCTCCAGGAGCACCTGGCTGTGGGGCCGGGCGTTGTGCTCCCAGCCCGGCTGGTTCGGAGCTCGGGCACGTTCCAATTACAGGGGCACAGCAACTCCCAGCTTGCAGCAAACACCAGGAGTGTGACTTAGCCGGCCACGAAAGGCAAAGGTCAGCCACTGTCACATCACCTGCCCCTGCAGGACACTGACCCAGCTGCTTCACCCGCTGAGCCCTGCTCCTGCCTGTTTGCTTCCCAGTTCTGCTCAGGTCATCCGCCAGTTTTCCCTTACTCACCAAAACCACGATGCAAACCAAGCTGAAGGGCTGTCCTCACTTCAGACAAGCACCTTCCTGCCCTCCTCAGTCACTTTATAACCAAAGCACGAGGTATGCTGCACCCAGGCAGAGCTTTGCAGCTAAACCCACACAGCCCAAACCCCTTTATCTCCATTGATGCTGCGCTCGAGATGATCATGAACCTTCACGAGAAGCTGCACTCGTGAAACCTCACCGATTTTGGGTGAGAGCAGGCCTGAGGGTGACTGAAGGCACACGTGCAGCTGCAAAAGGCTGCAAGTTATGCCAGTAGTTCAACACTACACATCATTAAATACTGAAAGGTAACATTACTAAGAGCCACAGAGGCTAATTCCATGGCATTGTTTTAAAAAGTCCTCTCCTCCTGCCAAGGATTCCCCCAACAACTCTAAACTGCAACACTAAACCACAGCTGTACACACCAGCCTTAACAGGATAAGGGGCAATGGCTTCCCAGTGCCAGAGGGCAGGGTTAGATGGGATATTGGGAAGGAATTGCTGTGTGTGAGGGTGGGGAGGCCCTGGCACAGGGTGCCCAGAGCAGCTGTGGCTGCCCCTGGATCCCTGGCAGTGTCCAAGGCCAGGCTGGACAGGGCTAGGAGCACCCTGGGATAGTGGAAGGTGGCCCTGCCCATGGCAGGGGGTTGGAACAAGATGGCCTTAAAACCCCCTTGCAACCCAAACAAGTCTGGGATTCTGTGAATTACCTTCTTTCCTTTCTTCTTAATTTTTTAAGTTGCACTTGTTGCTATCCATTCACAGGTAACTACTGTCCCTAATAGTGTTGGCAAGGCACCTTTCCCAAATATCACAAACCCAAGTTCACACCTGCCCTCCTCCTGCTCTGAATTCAGGAGTCAGATGATTCCCAAAGCCGTGAAGAAAAGGAAGGAAATAGCAGCACCGGGAGGATTTTTGCTTTTTTTCTGGAGGAAAACCTGCTCTGGACATTCCTCATTAGGATCACTCTGTCTGGCATGCTGCTGTTCTGCAGTGGTTTGCTAGGTCCTACTTTTCCCCTGTGGGGGCTGCCAAGCACAGGCAAGGTTGGCCTCCAACCCATCTGACAAGACGTTCCCACCAAGAGCAGGTAGACCACAAGCTCAGCAAGTTCACAATGCACAGCCCTCAAAAAACAGTTCTGGTTTTATATCCTGTTAACACACACTCGTGCCTCCCCCACCCACCCCAAACCCACAGCCCCCAGACTTCCCTCACGCTGCAGCCTCTGGTTTATGGTCTCAAGGGGTTTCTCTGTGGCCCCACAACCTTCCAGGAGCTGAACCTTTGGTCTGGACACTCACCACAGTAGGTGTAGATGTGGTTGGACTCGAGGAACCTGACTTTGAGGTTGTGCAGGACCGCAGGCTCGTGCAGGTAGCTCAGGGCTGTCAGGTCGTTCTGCCCCACCAGGATGTCCGGATTGCGTAGGAAGGGCAGCTCGTTCCCTTGGAGGTCGATGGGATATTCGTAGAGCTGAAGAGACACACACGAGGAACACGGGAACACACAAACAACAGCTCTTTTAGTGGCTTGCAACTTTTCCAAGTGTTAACTCCTGCTACTGTGAAACATTTACACACCCTGCTCTAAATTAGATTAAAAGCTCCTCGGTGATAAATGCTATAGGGACTTGGATGACCGACTGCCAGGTGACAGGTCATCCCTCTGGGAATAGCTTTGAGCTGACCATCACATGGTGCTGGTGGACACCGATGGTCCACAAGCACCAGCCTGGGAACACCTGAGTTGTTTTCAGGCCAACCTTGGGACAAACAGCCTTTAGCCAGCTCTGAGCAGTGACAGGCACCATACAGAAACCCACAGCTTCATCTGATCTAAGCATCTTCCTGCTCTTGGAAAAGCAGCCTCATTCCAAACTAGACCACGTTCTTACCATCAGAGCGATTTCTCAGCTCATTTTTAATTCAAGTTACTTCTACACCCAAAACCTGACACCCCCTGAGGCAGAGAGGACATGGAGCAGCACAGAGTCCCTGCTGCTGAAGTGTCTGAGAAGCCAGGTTACGCTGCTGAAGTTGGCATATGGGCAGCCTTATGCTATTTTTGACTCATCCCCAAATGAGCAACAGAGCCATCAACTAAAGAAAAACTGTATTTTTTTTCTTTACAGAGGAGCGGGAAAAAATTGCCAGTGACACTGCTTTGCACACGGTGCCTCAGAAAGGAGGCCTGATGCTCAGCTCCCATCAGAAGAGAGAAATCCCAGTTTCCAGTCAAAACCACTGCCCCTGCACTGGCACTGGATCACTGCCTGTGCAAACAGCACAAGGAAAGCTGACCCAAGTGCACGAGGACAGGCTCTCTCAGCATGTCTGACAACCTCAGGCTGGTTTTATCCTCCAATTCCACATTGTCAACGCCAATTTTCAAGAGTTTGCACTCAGTCTCACATCTTAATGGCAAACACACCAGGGATGCCTTGTGATATTTAGAAGTCAGCTCTTCATTCTGAGGGAATACTCCTGCATACAGAGCAGAGCCAGAAACCACAAAACCCATGAAAATTCACTTAAAGCACAAGGACAAAAGGAAGCACCGAATGCATGTTAGCTGTCAGGAACAAAAGGCTTTCCACAGCTTTGAATCCCCTGAAGATACGTGTGCTGGGTATCTCCAACCTGATGCACTCAAGTCCTGTTCCCCTTTGCTAGAGCTTTTCAGTCCACCATGACACGGATCCAGGCAGGACTTTATCCAGAAAAGCATCAAACAGGGCACTCCCAGAGACCTTGAGTCTCTCGCACAACCCCAAAATGAGATGTTCCATGTTTCACTACGACAGCGACATGCTTATTAAAGCTACTGCCTACAACACCTGGTAATCCTTTCATCTCCTTGTACTTTAATGTTGCTGATCCTGAACTCAGCTGCACAAAATGATTAGACCTTGCAGGACTCCTTAGCCCCTTTAGTTTCCAGGGAAATATCCAGATTAAAGAGGAAAAAAAATAATTCTCGCCCAAGTACTAAAACTGCTGGAGATGTCAGCCAGGAAAGGAGGATGGGGGTTGTAGCACTCAGCAATAGGAGCAGTGGTGAAGCACAGGTGGAAGAAAGGAGCTGCTGTGGATGAGATGGGCACCCAGGCACCCATCGGTGTCCAGCCCTGGGCTCCAACAGCACAAGGACCTGGAGCTGCTGCAGCCAGTCCAGAGGAGGCCACGGAGATGCTCCCAGGGCTGGAGCCCCTCTGCTCTGGAGCCAGCCTGGGACAGCTGGGGGTGTTCACCTGCACAAGAGAAGGCTCCAGGGAGAGCTCAGAGCCCCTGGCAGGGCCTCAAGGGGCTCCAGGAGAGCTGCAGAGGGACTTGGGACAAGGCCTGGAGGGACAGGACAAGGGAGAATTACCTTAAGCTGAAGGACAGTAGGTTTAGGTAAGATATTAGGAATAAATTCTTTGCTATAATGGTAGGGAGGCCCTGGCACAGGTTTCCCAGAACCAGCTGTGGCTGCCCCTGGATCCCTGGGAGTGTCCAAGGCCAGGCTGGACGGGGCTTGGAGCAACATGGGATAGTACAAGGTGTCCCTGCCCATGGAATGGGATGAACTTTAAGGTCCTTCCAACCCCAACCATTCTGTGATAAGATGATGACTCTATGCCCGGTGCTTCCAAGGGATTGCAGGGTGGCATCTGTGCATCTCCTCACCCAGATTTATCACTGTGGAAGATGAAAAGGCATCAGCATCCCCCATCCTTTATCCTCCCCAGAAAGCTGCCCCAAGCTGGCAGAGCAAACTGGGCAGGACAACAAAAAGCAGCTGAGGCTGAGCCAGGGAGAAGCAACAGCACCAAGCACTGGGGGCAGATCCCAGCATCAACAACGTTCTGTGCAAACCTGGCACACTCACACACCGCCAACAGCCCGTGCTTGCACTGCTCTGAGAGAAAAACTGCTTGGATGAACTGCCTAATCAACCACAGCTCATTCCTGTTCTCCATCTTCCCATCAGGCAATATGGTGAAAATGCTCCCCACAGTGTGGAAATGGCTGGCTCGGAGGGGATGGGAATTACCCGCCCTGCTCGGAACATGTGAATTTGTAGTGTGTGATCTCCACTAACTCTTCTAAGCAACGGAGCAGATCACCCTCTAGACAGCTCAGGAAACCCCACCTGCCCGATGAAGAAAGGTGGTTTAGGTGAAATTCTTCATGAAAAATGTATTTATTCTCCCTGCTACACCAGGCAGCTCGTGGTGGGTACACAGCACGGCTGCTCCTTTCCCATAAACCGAATCCGCAGCTGATGCAAATGCCACGGTTAAGTTCATCTGCAATTCCCTGCCGTCACCCAGTGTCCCACTCCACGAGGTTTTTGTGTGGAACAGGGAGCAGCTGCTCCTCCCCAGCCTCCGTCCCGCTCTGGGGATGATTTATTGCTGGCTGCACACGCAGCCAGGGCTGTTTGTGCATTTGGAACCAGCGCTTGCTAGCAAACATCTACATTTAAATGAGCTTTGTGTTTTTCTCTTTTAAAAGCTTTTCTTATTTAAAAATAAAGCGGAGAAAAAGGGGGTTTACGTAAGATTATATTCAGAGAGAAAAACTAAGGCGTGGAGAAAGCTGTTGCACAGCAGTCACCTCCGAGCCGTGTGTGGGTTTTCCATCAGTACCCGAGGTTGAGTAGATGCCACCAGCCGTGCTCTCCACAACTTGTTCGGTGGCAAAAAGCACAAACTGGCATTTCTAACACACTGCTGCTATTTAAAAAAAATACATCTTGATATCACAGACTATTACGAGTTTTCCAGGAGATGAAAAGAGATGATGGAGGTCAAGGGCTTTTCTCGCAACCTGCTGTAACACAAGTGTCTAGGGAGGGAGCAGGCAGGGAAAAGCTGGAAGTGTTAAGGCAATAAAACACATTTTAAACCACTTCACAGAAACTCTGAGATGGCTCAGGCTTCTTCACACAATAATTCGAAGCTTTAAATTACTAAAAAGAATAACGACGTTCAAAAGCTTACAGTTTCATCTTCAAGTTTCAGCTGGAGGCTTTTATCTCCCTCTTTGTAATCCTTGATAATTTCTGCCAATCTCCAAACTTCATCGGGGTCAGGAATCCAAACCCTAGTGTACTGGAGAGGTGAAAAAGAAGAGAAAGAAGAAGGTTAAACACGACGAAACCTCAGGAAATTAAATGAGAAATAAATTAATTCTCCATTAATACAGTCTCACACTCATTGTAAAGTCAATGCAGCTAAACCATCTATTTCAGTAAAAGGAAAAATAAATCCAGTTTTATTTCTTGGGGTAAATTACAGACAAGCACTCTTAATTTTTCAGTCTAATGTTCTCCTGGACAAGGTGTACACTGACTTGTTACCAATCTAACAAAGCAGGGTAAAGCCTCAAGGTAAACGTGGAATTTCATTTCCCTGGGAAAAAACCAGCCTTCCAGAAGGCTTTTATGAAAAAAACACAATTCACCCCCAGCAGACCCTACACCAAAGCGTGTTTATTTTGCTCAAAACAAGGCAGTTTGGTCCCCACAGAGCAAGCCCTGACCCAAACCCACGGCCCGAGGCCAGCAAACGACAGCACCAAAGCCAGCTCCTTCAGTTGGAGGTGAATGCACAAACAGGCTCCAGGGACACGCTCAGATGTAAATTAATTAATGAATTAGGTTAAATTTAACCTTCTTTTGCATCTACAAAGTTAGGGCCACCAAGGGGGAACCCCCACTTGGGTGCAGCCCAGCCCAAGTGCCCATGAGGGCTCTGGCTGCTGGACCCACGAAGCCAGGCTGGTGCTGGACTCACCCAGCCCACACAGTCAGCAGGAACCCTTCAATAACCACTGATTTATCGGCATTTTGGGGCATCTCTCCCCTCTCTTCTTCCTGTTGACTGAAATGAGAGCTTTGTAACCTCATCCACACTGAAAACACGAGGGGCTGGGGGAAATCCCAGCAAATCCACGCGACAGCAGCACCAGAGCCCCGAAGGTCATTTTGGCCCTCATTTGAAACCAAACTCCAGCACACAATCTCCAAGTAACACTTTATAGCAACCAACGAGTTAAAGCAGCAGCAGCCACCACCTGACAGGCCACTTTGCAGCTGAGAAGCAATAGATTTTTATACATTATCACACGTAATTATTTTTAGAGCTGCTCAATAGCTGCAGCAGCAGGAACCTTTAGATGTTAATAGAGCCGCACAATTGTATTCCCAGAACAACAGTTTCATCAGGGAGTGGGGGAAAAGATGTGAAAACTTGAATTTTCTCAGCACACCAGCTCTAGCACCCCATGAGCCTTCAGTGCTCTCCCTGCCACAAAGAAGGGAGGCTGCAGAGGGGAAGGGGCTGGCTGGGACCCCTCCCAAGCCCCACCACTGTGGATTCATCCAGTGCCAGCTCTCTGCTGGCAAAAAGGGAGATTCAGACACGCTCTAGAAGTGCCCAAAATAGCCAAGGATCAGGATGTACCCGGCTCAGGGCAGCTTCAAACACAAGGTGTTGCTGGCCTTGGCAACCTTGCAAATTTTCCACCTGCACATGGGGCTGAGCTGAGCCCTGGACCTGCCTGGACAGGCAGCTGCAGACAGGGACACACTGACCCCACAGCAACCCGAAATGGGGTGCTGGGGAACGCTTTGCAGGTGAAATTTGGGTACAGCTCCAGCAGCAGCAAGAGGTGACATGGGCCACCCTCAGCAATTCATCACCACCCACGGCCAGGAGCCACGCAGGTGTGACAGGGGGCTTTGAGGGGGACAGCTCTCAGCACCCACTGCCCGGTGGTGGGAGACTCCATATCCCACCAGCCACCCTGACCACAACACTACAGAGTTCCAATACTAACAATAAAACTGATTTTCCCAGACTTTGTGCACACACACACGTGCAAGGGGCCACGCAGGACAGAACGCACCAGCACAGAGGTGTCTGCAAGGCCCCAGGAGCCCTGGGGACAAGCGTGGCTGGCAGACCCCAAATGGGATCAAGCACTCCCCACACCGAGTGCCTCCCACCCTGCTGCAGAGCCGGGGGCTGCTCGCACAGGCTGCTGTGAATGCACTTCCCCAAGCATCCCTAATGCTGTCCTCTCGTGCGTGCGCACGCACGCATCCGAAAAGGGGGAACACCATTCATTCCGTCCTGCTTCTCCACCGTCCTCCCCTCCCTGCTGTGCTCCTGCAAGTGCTCTGCCCTCCAGGCAGGGCAGGCTGCTGCACAAACCCCCATCCAAACCCTCCCTCCCACCCATAAATCCCAGATATGTCAACCACACAGCGCTGGAATAAAAGCACTTTGTCACTGGCACATCTTTACAAGGCCAGCTTTAATTAGAACCTGACGAGGCTTGGGGGCAGCCCTCGGTAGGGTCACGCTGGGCTCAGCATCCTCACCTCCCCTGCATTCCCTGCCTCCTGACCTCTGCAACCTGCCGCCCCCAAAGCAGCCTCACACCCCCCCTGTTTGACAAATGAACCCACACGGGTGAGAGTCACCGTGTCACCGAAATCAGGGCGCTGGCAGTGCCCACCCAGGCACGGGGAAAGCATCCCTGAGAGCTGCTGCTTCCATAATCACACCTCCAGCACCATTACACCCCTCCACGAGCCTTGTCCGGGCTTCCTGAGAGCTTTAACAGCCTCTTGATCTTCTGCAGGAGCTTGTTCTAAGGGAGGGGGCACACAGGTCCATCTCAAAGCACTGGGAATGAAGGATTAACTTGACTTTGGGCTCTGGGGACACGACCCTGGGCAAACCACTCAACCTGCAGACACTCCAGCATTTCCATACATTTTCTCTTTTTTTTTTTTTTTTTTTTTTAAGAAAAACATTCCCTCAGTCCTTGAGGATGCCTTTAAACAATACGCTAAAATTAACTAGAAGTAGCTCCGCATGCTCAGCCTCTAAAAAAAATGAACAAAAAACACCAAAAAACAAAACAAAAACACAAAAAAACCAACCAAATGGTTTACTATGTGATTTTTTTTAACCAGATCACCAATAAAACTAAAGCCATTCATTGCTCTCACAGCTTCTTGCATTATTCCACCCAGCTTAAGCAGAAGCTTAATAAATTCAATCTCCACCTCCCGATTTGATTTAGATTTTAGCAGGCTGCCGCTGCGGATGCAGATTAAAACCAACATTAAATTAGAAGAGGCAGGTCTTGATTTACTGTTTCAAAGCCCTCAGTGCTGGCCAAAGGCACTCCCAGCAAGCTCTGGGCAATGTGCTCCATCACAGCGAGAAGAGATGCAGGTCTGCAGGCAAGGAGTTACAACTCCATGGACAGAGCATCATTTTCATTACATTAAGAAAACTGTATAATCGTCCATTAAGTAAGAAATATTAAAAACTAGCGACATCAGATTCGTCTGGGCCCTTTGGCAATTGCAAGTCTTCACGGCAAGCTGGACATCAGCAAATCCATCTTTATTACTACTGGTTTTTTAATGCCCTGAGTTATTTCAGGAATGCCAATACTCACAGCTGACCCCGGGAAGTTTTCATTGCTCCGGGGTCAAGGGCTTTTTTCCAGGGGCATCCTTCCAACAAACTGCAGATAGAGGGAGGGCACAGCAGAAAACTCACAATGCTGGCAATAAAATAGCAAAAAACCACCTCACCACCAGGAACTCAGTAATACAGGTTAGGATATAGTATCTCATGACAAAGGCTCTTCCAGACAGGTTAAGAAAATCTTATGAAAGGAGTTTAGCAGAAAACAGAACAGTGATTTTTCCAAAAAATCAAAGGTGAACACACAAATGTTAACTAGAACAAGGCAGAAATTGGGACAAATCTCTGTATATTTTTCTCTGTAAAGAAGCACGCTTCCACTTCTCCCCCTTCACAGTGAGCTTATTGTTAACCTTATTCTGTATTGTTCAGTGGTCCAGTATTGCTGGAAGCTTTTGAAGAAGACAAAAAATACACACAAAAGAAAAACCAACAGCCCGAGAATATTTATATTTACACATACAGCATGTGAATGGTCAAGCAGCTCACACTGAAACAGACCAATAACCACCCTCCAGCTCTCACTCACAAGCTATCTACTACTAAAACTGAAGTTTTCCCAAACTGTGCTCGTCTCAAGTAAGAGCAAACTAGAAGCTGTACTTGGAATTAAAAGAGGTCATATCACACATTCTGGGTGGCATTTTTCTCTTCCCTATTTTCCTTTTTAAACTAGTATCAAAGACCACTCCACAGAGACAATTTTTTAAATTTCTGCTCTTGCAGAAATTAAAAAAAAAACCAGAGGACTTTACTTGCAGCCCCTGTACGGATGCCCACAGCCGCTCTCTCAACCTCTGTGCTAAATCTAACAGACTTCTCTTCATTAATTTTCATTAATACAGTCCTGGGCTGAGCTGGGGGCATGAGCACAGGTGGTTTGGCCCATGCATTGCCACTGTGCCCAAAGCAGCAGGGTCCCTCATTTCCCACGAGTTACAGGTGGTTATTGAAGGAGTTACTTTGCTGTGGTAAATGCGCTTGTGCAAACCAACCGTGCCATGGGTGCTGGGCAGAGCCACTGGATGTGCGCTGGCAGGAAGGGGACATGGAAAGGGACCGGCTCCATGGCTCTCCTGGGTGCCCTGCAGCCTCAAAGTTCCCTTCTGCCCCACTTGGCAGTGACTCGGGAGAAAAATCTGCTTCGCCCGTGACGCAGCAAGGCACAGGTGAGGTGCTCTGGCAGCAGGGCAAAACATCTCCATTAAGGGACGTGTGGATCATTACCTTTTTTATTATTATTTACAGTCCTGAACATCGAGGCAGATGGCAAACCATAATCCTTCCTTTCCCATCCTCTGAATGAGATTTTCATCCCAGGAGCAATTTCTCCCCTGTCTGACAGACAAGCAAAGCCCATATTTAGGTCAGGGCTCCCCAAGCAATGCCGTGACTCCGGGACCTGCTGACCCCTGTGTCTTACCCTGGTCTGGCTTCTCCGCCTGCTGCCGGGTACCACCAGCTGGCAAACCCTCACAAGGGACAGGACAGGGTGGCAGAGGGTGTCCCTGCTTGGTGCAAGGCGGGCAGGGATGTCCCAGGGTGGCACATCTCTCCCCTGCCCAGCGCCGGTACCCGATGCTGGGGGGGAAAAACACGAGCCAAGGATCTCCAGCACAAGCCCAGAGGGCATCCACTCACAACAGGGACCTCTTCCTCACCCTAAAACCCCACAAACGCTGAAAGGAGAGCTTATGACTGGCAAATCAACATTTCAGCTCCAAGTGGGGGACACTTCAGCAGCATCATGCTCTAGGGATAGGGATAAAAAATAGTGGTTTATTTCTTAAAAAGCACGAAAAGCCCATCATTTTGAGCTACAGAATGCAAGAGTTAAGCTGCGGAGGGCGTTAAATGTAAAGACAGTGGCACACTGCAGGAGTGTCTCTAATTCCTCAGCACGAGAACGAGCAAATTGAGTGTTTCCCAGGGCTGATAAAAACGTGCAAAACCAAACAGCAGAGCCAAGGAAGATGGGCATTATCTACACCATCCCTCATATTCCCTATCATCCTCGTGCTAGCAGAGATGGACCCTGGACAAACACACAAATGCACACCCAGACAATGCCTCCTTTACGGCAGGGCTCCTAAATTTTGGGGAGCACCTCTCCATTCCCAAACACTGCAGGGGCCCCTGAATTTGAGCAAACCATGTGCTTCACTGATGCCTTTGAGGCACGGGGATATTCTCCTCTCCCCCTGAAGAGCTGTCACGCTGATGGACGGCTGCAAGTCTCCCACCAGCACTAAATCTGCTTTATCTCTCCTCGTGGAATTTTATTCCCCTGCCCAAATTAACTCCGATGATGATTTGCATAAAGTGTCACAGCAGCTGAGCAGTGCTTGGACAAGCAGCATCTGCAGCATTTATCCACTGGCTCATTAGAAGCATTTCTAATGAAGGGGCATTTAAAAGGCTTCAGTTCATCATTGCACCAACTCCATGTCACCAAAGGCAGACAGAAAACTGGCACCGAGCACAGGGGGGCTGCAGGCAAGCCCTGACACTGGAATAGAAATACTGGGGGTACCCTTGAAGGCTTTACTTTAATTAAGTATGATTTTCAGGACGATTTCCAAGATTAATCAATAGTCTTACATGTAACTAACAGCCAACTCGTGTATTCCCAACATCTCCCCCGCCACTTCTCCTGTGGCATCTCGGCGTCGCTCGTTACTGCAGGTTTAATTAAGAGTGACAAGTTCAGCGTCAAGGTCTTGAGTGCACACAGAGCCCTGCTCTCTCTGCAAAATTCCTCTTCCAGTAAGTCATCAGAAGCTGCAAAAGTAGGTGAGGCCCCAGGTACTTCGGGACAGTGCAAATAAACGATTTGGTCTTAATCTGGGCTGAAAAAGGCAGTCCCTCCTGGGCTGGGGAGCGATTGCCTCATGGGCTGTGAGACCAGGATTTGCTCTGGGCAGCGGAACAACTTTTATTTTCACTTTCCTTCTCTACCCTTTAAAAAGCAGTAAAACCAAAACCAGGGTCAGCAGGCGTCCACCCAGAGGGGATGTGCATTGTCACCTGCACCGCCCTAACAAACACCTCAGAGCAGCCCAAGATGTCCCAGGGGAGAGCTGGGCCGGGTTAATGGGAGCTGGCAGCACTCGGGGTCTCTCTGCAGCCCTCCCCAGCCTGGGATCAGGCTGGGCACAGCAGCCCTGGGTGGCTCTGAAGCAGCGCTGCCAAGGCTGGGAGCTGGCAGCGGGGCTGGGCCAGGGTGCAGCAGCAGCCTGATGAAACCATGGCGTGCAAGGCAGGGCTCTTCCCTCTGCAGGGCTGAGCCCGGAGTTAAAGCATGTGCTCCACGGCAGAATTAACCAAACCCTGCAACAAGCCCTTCAAAACTCAGTGCTCACCAGGATCAGAGCAGCACCAAGAGATGCCAGCACCCAGTGTGCTGGTGGGAGTCCCCTCCCCAGCTCCTGGGGTCCATTGAGCAGGGGATCACTGCCCCAAAGAAATCACCGAGCTTCTCTTCTGCCAGGCCTGGCTCAGCCCTGCAGATGCTCCCCATCTGCTCTACGAGATGCTCACCATCGCCATCCATCCCCTGCCAGAAAGAGGGATGCTCTGCAAGCCCCCAAAATCTCTGCAGAGTCCCTAGGAAGTACAAAAAGTGTGGTGATAAAGCACAGGCAACTTGACTTGACTTGTGGATCTCCCTGGAAGAGGAGATCCCCAGCACTACCCAGCCAAATCAGCTCCTCCGGGACTCCTCACGTCTCCTTACAAGCCACTGATTAAAAAATTCTCACACTGCACAGGATCATGAAACAGTCCTTGACCCAGTGTCTGAGGGGAATCAGGATGAGCCTTTCACACCCAGCTCAGCCATGCAGCCAATTTTTTTTATTACAGTAAGGGTTGCTGGGGTTTTACAGACTCAGTTTTTGCCTTTTTTTAACTAAAAACTCCATGCAGGGGCCAAGTGTCCCTGTAGCATGACTTTCACCAAACAGCCTGTCATACAGTGAAATCTTTCCAGGCTACTTTCTGCAAATCCCTGTTGATTGGCATTAATTACCCTTCTCTCATGTAATTCTCAATTAATCAAAACCCTGAGCAGTGCTGTGGTGTAACCTCGCCTTCGTTGTCTCCTTTTCCATCCGAACGCCATGTAAGCACCTTGGTGAACATAAGCTGGATCCAAAACATGCTCAGTATACACCATTTACAGCTGATTGTTAATGAATAGTTAAAAAACAGCCTTTGGGTTTAATTAAATAGTCAAAAATGGCCTTTCGCCCTGGGTTTTCAGAGTCCTCTATCTATAACACAGCCATGAGATGCTTCAGGGAAATTCACAAGCATGTTCACTTCCCAGGGCAGTGACCACCCCTTGTTACATGATTTTAGATGAAAATGGTCCTGGGAGAAGCCTGGCTCCGTGGTGCAGGGATGCAGCCAGGGGACACCAGGGCTTTCAAATGGAAATGTTTAATGCTCCTTGGCTCTAACAGTGGTGACACCGGTGGCATTCAGGGTGTCACCAGCATCTCCCAAAATCCAGGGTACCACAGCACATCCCCCACCACTCCAGAGCTCTACCATCCTCCCCACTGGGCACCACTATGCCCAAACAGCACCAAAATCCACCTTTAATTGCAGTGCAACCTCTCTGCCACACTGGACTGTTAACCTTATTCGAAAGAAGTAATTGGATTAATCAACCTGGGGTTACCCCTCGCATCTCCAGAACTCGTGCATTAAAACCCCTCTTGGAACATCACTCAGGCGTACTTAATTCAAAGGGGTTTGACTTAAAGTTACAGGACATTTTTTCAGCATTTTCCAGCGAGAAGGTGATGCTGGAGAGGCCCCCGGGGCCACCTCTGCATCCTTTTCTCACTGCCGAGCAACTGAAGGAAAACAAATTGATTACCGAGGATTTAAACGAGCAACGTTTTACCAGTGGTAATTAAAAAATTCCAGCAATGAGGTCTGTTAGCAAGGAGACATTAGACACCTGGAGCACGGCACCAGTGATCAAGACACAAAGGTGGAATAAATATGTTCAATTAAAGTAACTGAAGCAGTGAACACAACACTCAGACAGTCCCAACTGCTGAGCAATGAGAGGGCAGAGAAAAGGTCTCCTGGAGGGAAGCACTGCTCAGTGTTTTCATACAATGATGGAATGGTTTGGGTGGGAAGGGACCTCAAAGCCCACCCAGTCCCACCCCTGCCATGGGCAGGGACACCTTCCACTGTCCCAGGATGCTCCAAGCCCCATCCAACCTGGCCTTGGACACTGCCAGGGATCCAGGGGCAGCCACAGCTGCTCTGGGCACCCTGTGCCAGGGCCTCCCCACCCTCCCAGGAAAGAGCTTCTTCCTAAATTTCTTTCGTCTCATTGCAGCCATTTCCAGGTATTTGGGAATGTGATTTGTACTGGCTCTGCTGCTCCCAAGATGTCCACACACCAGACCTCGGATGAGCACTTGTATCATGAGTTACTCCACGGTAATGGACAGACTTTGTCTCTTCTCTCCAGTGAAAAAAATCAGCAAGATTTTGTAATTGCTGAACTAACACTGGTTCAAAACACACGTCCAAGGGAACTCAAACAAAAGGAGGTTTGCTTTTTAATGAATAAAATGCATGGCACAACATGGCTGGACAATCTGCTATGTTTCCCTTCTCATCCCCTCACAATTTTAGCTGTCCAGCTGAAATACTGAGAGTTTGGCTCTCCAGATCTTCCAGCATAAATATCCTGCAGCCTCTTTTTCACACCACACCGCAACTCCGTGGGAAAGCACCCCCTAAATCCCATATCCAATCTCCTCCAACAAATGTAGGGGAGACAAAAACTTAAACAAGGAAGGATGCAGGAAAGAACATCTCCATCAACCCCTGAATTTTGAATCTCAGAAGGTGATTTGGGAGGGGACGCCTTTAGCAAAGCAGCATTTGTGTTCTGCAGGAAGGGCTGAGGGAAGGGGAGCAACATGCAGAAGACTGCCCAAGTGGGAAAATGGTTGCAAGAAGGGCACATGCACCCACTTAAAAAAAAAAACCAAAACAGAACAACAAAAAACCCCAAAACAAAACAACAAAAAAACCCAAAACAACAACAACAACCAAACCCAAAGGACAAAACCAAACAAACAAAAAACAAGAAACCAAACAAAAAAAAAGAAAATCACCACCACCAATTGCATCTTTTCTAGCCTTCACCTTCTGGTTTGAATTTTGATTTTTTTCCCCTGGTTTGGCAACGTCCCCAGAGCATTAGGCAAATCCAAGGTTATCTCTTCCCTCTGGAAGGGTGGCTGCCCCAGCTGCACACAAACACACACTCCCAGGCAGATCAAACACAGCTCTCATGAAACACCGAAGTGTCCACAGAACAAAGCACACAAACAGAAGGAGAAAATAAAAATAGGTTGAAACAAAACAAACCAATCTATCTCAGCCATGGGGTGCTGCTCCTGCCTTCCCCGTTCCCACAACAAAGCCACTCTTGGGTGGACACGCAGGACATCCCTATCCCAACAGCAGATGTATTTACCCACATGAACATCCCTCCCTGTGCTGCAGGAGCATTTCTTTATTCCCCCAAGCAGTCACAGGCTACCCTGGGCACAGGCAGGGCTGCACAGCTGCCATGAAGGGATGTCCCAGCTCTGGCTCTTTCCACCACCACAGGCACATCCCAGCTGTAGGATTTCTGTTCCCGCTACACATTCCCCAGCTCAGGCACAAGGAGCTTTGCCCCAACGCCAGGAAACGCAGTCCCCATCTAAGGAATGCCTTTCCCTCAGGGAAGGACACGGATTTATGGTCACACAGCAGCTGATGCCACTTGCCTTGAAGCCACCGGGTCCCATCAGCTCAGCTTAAGGACTTAACCTGTTTCAAGGTTTACTTACACCTACCCTTACCACCCAAGGTGTTAATAATAAAAACAATTATTATTAACTAGAAAAGCGGCAAAACAAATGAAAATACACCTTGAAGTTACAGCAGTTTCAGAGTACATGAAGACAACTCATGAGCTCACTCAAATTAGGGCCAAAGAGTAACTCAAATCCACCTCTACCGAACACTGCACTGCCACTTTTCTCTCTCCTCTAAGGAATGACCTCATGCTTTGCTAGGTAGATGAATAAAACAAAGAAGAAAAAAATAAATTGAATAAACATTACACTTTTCAAGTTTATTTTGTTGTAAAAGCGAACCTTTTGCCAACCATGCTGGGAGTTCCCAGTTCAGAATGTACAAGACCAAAGGTTTCTGCCCTTTCTGACAAAATATTCAGTCCCAGCAGCTGAGTTCCTTCAGACTCCAAGGGTCAGTGGTTGGATAGGGACAGCTGAACTCACATGGCTTCAGTCACTGCCACGGCCAACGTGCACTCCTGGTATCCCACAGCATCACTCACAGTATGGGTTTGTCCCACAGAACCTCCAAATCACAGAATCACAGAATCACCTGGGTTGGAAAAGCTCTCCAAGACCATGAGTCCAACCATTCCCAGCACTGCCAGGGCCACCACTGACCCATGTCCCCAGGTGCCACATCCACATGGCTTTTAAACCCCTCCAGGGATGGGGACTCCACCACTGCCTTGGGCAGCTGTGCCAGAGCTGGACAACCCTTTCCATGGAGAAATTTTCCCCAATATCCAAATGCATCAGAAGAGGCATTGGTGGCCACGCACACTCATGGATGCACCAGGGATTCAGGACCCTCTCTATGGGGGATGTCATCTACAGAAAGCAGAGAGATGTGAAGCAACTGATGTCCCCTCACAGCTGCTCTACTTTCCATCCCACACTGTGGTGAAACTGGAGGCTGCTGCAGACTTTCCAAAGAGTACTCTTAAGTGCTCTGTTAAGAAGAAAAGAAAAAAAAAAAAATCCCAGTTTGGATCACGGCATCAGGTGATCATTTACAGCCCTCCAACCTGTGAAGCACATACCATTGTGCCAGTCCTGGGAAATGCCAGGCTGAGGGCTGTGCTGGGGCTGCCCATTTGCTGCAGTATTTTATCCTTCAGCTTGGATAGTTAAAGGCATTTTAGAACTTACTGACCTGAATAAAGCCAGTTTTTCAGCCATACAACCAGAAGCACCTCTGGCCTGCAGGGGCATCCCGCTCCATGATCATAGAATCACAGAAGGGTTTGTGTTGGGAGGGACCTTAAAGTTCATCCAGTCCCACATATTCCACTGTCCCACGTTGCTCCAAGCCCCATCCAGCCTGGCCTTGGACACTGCCAGGGATCCAGGGGCAGCCACAGCTGCTCTGGGCACCCTGTGCCAGGGCCTCCCCACCCTCACACACAGCAATTCCTTCCCAATATCCCATCTAGCCCTGCCCTCTGGCACTGGGAAGCCATTCCCTGTGTCCTGTCCCTCCAGGCCTTGTCCCAAGTCCCTCTGCAGCTCTCCTGGAGCCCCTTGAGGCCCTGCCAGGGGCTCTGAGCTCTCCCTGGAGCCTTCTCTTGTGCAGGTGAACACCCCCAGCTGTCCCAGGCTGGCTCCAGAGCAGAGGGGCTCCAGCCCTGGGAGCATCTCCGTGGCCTCCTCTGGACTGGCTGCAGCAGCTCCAGGTCCTTGTGCTGTTGGAGCCCAGGGCTGGGGCAGCTCTGCAGGAGGGCTCCCAATCCCCATCACCCAACATACTGAGAAGGGAATTTTTCAGGAGGGCAGGCAGAGCCTGGGGACAGCAGCAGGGACAGTGACCTCCCTGAGGCAGCACCAGGAACTCAACTGCAGAGTTACCCAAAGCTCTGCCAAGAGATGAACATGGGGTTCCCTCACATCCCAAACTTCTCAGCTTGGATCAACTCCCTCTCCCTGCTAAAACCACAAAGGCAGCACCAATACCTATTTCCCAGAAAATTTAGAGTATCAGGTGTAAGTATCATATCACCGTAACTACTGGAATACAATTCATGGAAATAAGGCATACTGAACTTGGGTGTGGGATTTTTAATCAATAAAATAACCTCCAACCACTGACTTGGTAACTGCAACAGTCACTGGGACTCATTTTTGACCAGAGAAGTCCCATCCTGACCTCTGTTCCTCCCAGGACACGGCAATCAGCAATGCAGAGGTGACACCCAAACTTAATACCACTCTCTTCACCCAAGACACCAAACTCCAACCAGTCTTTGCCACTGTTTCAGTTTCCCTCCTCCCTGTGGCACCTCTCACCTTGCTGCTCTCTGATAAGGCAGCAAGGCTGGCTTTCCTCCTCCCTGCCAGGGGCAGCGAGCCCTTATCAGAGCATTATTAAAGGCACTGTCAGAGCACAGCCTCCCATTTCCCAGCTATGTTGGAGATAAGACCCACTCTGTATAAACAAAAATACTTTAGTAAGAGCAGAGGCTCGAGTGTGAGAGGAGCAGGATCTATCAGAGCATCAGCGAGACGGATTCAGCTGCAGAAAGGCAAATATTTGCTTTCCCATCCTGTCCCCATCCTTCTCATGTTGTATTTGCAAATCGGGGTCACTTCCAGATGCGAAGCTGCAGGATGTCCCCTGAATCAGGCTGGAAAGCCACACGCCAAGCAACCCTGCAGATCAGGCCCAGCCCAGCCCAGTGCTCACCTCCCACCAGATTTTCCTTGATGCTTTCAATCATTGGAGAGGGACCTGGGACAAGGCCTGGAGGGACAGGACCCAGGGAATGGCTTCCCAGTGCCAGAGGGCAGGGTTAGATGGGATATTGGGAAGGAATTGCTGTGTGTGAGGGTGGGGAGGCCCTGGCACAGGGTGCCCAGAGCAGCTGTGGCTGCCCCTGGATCCCTGGCAGTGTCCAAGGCTGGACAGGGCTTGGAGCAGCCTGGGATAGTGGAAAGCGTTCCTACCCATGGCAGGGGGGGGGACTGGATGAGCTTTAAGGTCCTCCCAGCCCAAACCATTCTGTGGTTCTATGATCATGGAACGGGATGCCACTGCAGGCCAGAGGTGCTTGTGGTTGTAGGATTGTGGATCTGAGCTCCAGACTGATGCACCTCAGAGAGGCCACCTCATTCAGGACACGACACATCCCGGGTCTTTGCCAGGTCTGCAAAGGCAGCACTGATGGTCAGGGCAGTGCAGGATCTGGGGACAGCCTGGCTGCCCCCGATGGGCCCAGCACATCCCACAAAGCGAGCTCCTGACCGCCAGCACTGATGTCCCACAGAGGAATCCCAAGGGACTGGTTTTCACAAAGGCTCTTTTCACAGGAAAGCAGTTTAACCTGCTTAAAAGGCATTTTAGCCTGTTCAGAGAGGAGGGTTCCCCTCTGTCCATCTACCACCAAAGCACTGACAAAGGCCTGGGCTTTGTTTCAAAGCAAGCCAGCATCCCCACAACCTGTTTCCAGCCAGGAACGCTGTCTGGGAAAGCTCATGAGCTGGGATTTCCCCGCTCCTCCAACACTTCTGAACTTCCTTCAGGATTTGCATGTGCAGGAGAAAGCCCACATCTCATTTTGCACTGGCACAGGGAAAAATAAGCCACAAATCTCTCATCACAAGGATAGAAACTGCTCCAGTAGTGAGACAGAGTGCCACAGTTAATATTATTATCACTCCTAACCTGTGTTTTATTGCTCCAGTAAATTTATCCCCAGTGTCCTACACGCAGCCTGCAGGAATAAAATGCAGGAGACATCCCCAGAAAATGCTTAAATCCCCTGAAGTGGGGGGGGTTTGTGAGCGTGTGGAAGGGATGTTTAACACAAGCAGGGAGCTCAGCAGCTGCTAACCCCACACAGGGCAGCTCAGGGCTCCCCAGCTCGGGGGGCTCACAGCATCCTCACAGCCCCAAAGGCCTCAGCGAGGCTCCCGCCGGGTGGGAAGGACAACAAGGGACACAGCCGCAGGACATGGCACCAGCACCAGCAGCGTGTTTGGTTATTGAAAGGGCACATAACCCCTGAAGAGGCCCATCAGGATCTCAGGTGTCACTCCCACCCCACAGATATTCACGGCCGGTTTAGCGGCCAAAGGCCACCGCTGTTTTCACACCCACGCGCAGGGTTTGTGGCCTGAAGGACACCCCACCCACCCCCTCACTGCTGGTTTATTGCCAGAGCACAGAACCCACACGGGCTTCGCTGGTGGCTTCAGCCTTCCCTAAGCTCTGCCTGCAAATAAAGGGTGGAAAAAGCCGTGTCTCCATTTTTAACTGGCCTGCTTCCATCCAACAACTTAAACATCCTTAATGCATCTCAACCATCGAACGCAAGCCCTGTGGATGGGCACTGCACCTCCCAAGAGACTCCTCCAAGGCTCAGTCATGGACAAGTGTGTTAACAGAGCAGCCAACTCTCGAATCAGACATAAATTATGCACAAAGCCTGTCAGAGACAAGGGTCAGTGCTGTATATGGGGTTAAAGCAGGTAAGGCAGACGGAGCCAGGGCCTCTTCCATCTGCTGGGGTGTTTCAAAAGCTCTTCAGCTTTCAAAATATGAGCCCTGGTTCAGACCTGCACTCATTTGCTCTGCCCTGACTTGAAAAATTACATTTATTTTGTGTGAGCAGGAGGAGTGAAGCCAAGTCCTTCCAAATCGGCCTTTTCCCTTTCCAGACAAATTAACTATACTGAAGTTTAGCCTCACGCCAGGACAGGTTTGTCCAGATCCCAGGTACATTTTAGCTGTTCCCAGCTTTCCAGCTGCTTCCCAGGCAGGTGAGGGTGAGCAGGGAGGCACCAGGGAGACAACCTTGCTGCCCAGCCCGAGCCTGCCCATCGCTCCAGAGCCACCCGGACACGAGCTCTGGGCATCGGCACAGCTCCAGCCAGGGCTCCAACACCCACTGCTAAAGCCTCAGAAGTTCCTCTCGAGTCACTCATGGGACACGGGGATAGCACAGAGTTCAGAGCCCCCAGTGACCAACTCAGACACCCAGAGGTGTGTGCAAAGGGAATTAATTAATCTAGACAAGCGTCCGGGCTATGTCTCTTCCAGCGATCTCTGTAACTGCATTTATCAACAGGGATGCATCCGAAAAATGTCAGTCTACTGGCTCTGAAGCTCGAAGGCAGAAGAAACAAGATTTTAACCCGAGGAAGGTGCTAACTTGCTCGGTAAAGATACCTGAAGCTTATTTCTAAGCTTCAAGTTATATTATAATGCGGCTCTTCAAAGGACAGCACTTGGGGAACAGCTCCGAAAACAAGAGTGGATTTTTACTGTGGAAGGAGAGCAGTGGAGTCCTGGCTGCAGGCAAAAGCAGAGCATTAAAAAACACCTACACCTGAATGATCACACAAAAGCCTGTTTGCGAAAGTAACAACAAAACGTTGAAGACTTGGACGCCCTTCCAGAAACCAGCAGCAGCTCCAGCATGGCCCTAAGGTGGACTTTTTGCCCCAAAACACTGCCCATGCAGCACAGCTCATCTTCCCACTTTCAGGTGGGCTCTGGCACTGCTCCATCACGTTGGACATTCACACCAGGACCTTGCAACATCGTGTCTGCATCTCAGCAGCATCTTGCAAATTGCAACAATGTGAGTTTAGCTACAACATGAAATCGAGACAGAAGTGTTGTTGCTATACTCCAGAAGGATTACAGAACTATTTTTAATAAGGGGTTTAATAAGCTTTAAGCAGAGTAAGTTGCTTTTGCTCAGCTCACATGGCTGCGAAGATAAAACCTTGCACAAAGGAACAGCCACAAGCTGCTTGACAGAACTTGCAGCGCTGGAAATTACGGAGTTACCTCTTAA
Source organism: Falcunculus frontatus (assembly GCA_013398115.1). Taxonomy (NCBI): domain Eukaryota; kingdom Metazoa; phylum Chordata; class Aves; order Passeriformes; genus Falcunculus; species Falcunculus frontatus. The sequence goes on along the minus strand of VZRV01005559.1, from coordinate 130,970 downwards.
AAGAATGTTCTCTTTTGTTGCCTTTGAAGGAAAAGTGTATATACTACCAACTTAAGCTTGGCTTTCTTGCAGTTTTACAACATCAGAGAGCTACACCTCTGCAGTTTCTGTTTGGTTTTGGCCAGACACTCCCAGGACCGGGAATGAGCAGCACAGAATGTCTGGAGTATGAAGAAAACACCGAAATCTGGACTAATATACTTCTGTCTTTACGTACTTAAGATGCACATCATCAGATGGACACCCTCCTGAGCTGGGACAGTCAAAATAAATTCCCACATCATGTTCCCCATCCCCCGCCACCACTGGTCACCCACAGCTGGACCAGAGCCACACCACACCAGACCGCAGCTCCCAACACCTGCAGCCACATCCCAACACCCATCAGCCACATCCCAAAGGTGGGATACTGTGGGTACCCACAGCACAGGGATGGTCATCTCCAGATAACACACACCTGCTGAAAACCAATTAATACCAGTATTCTCTTTTTCCCAAAAAAAAAATTGAAAAAAAGGAAACAGAAAAAGAAAGCAAGCCCATCCTGAACCTAGGAAAGGGTCAGCACAACAAAATTTAAAATTATAAATAACTATCAATTTTTTCTACTCTGAGAGTGTTTCTCCCTCCCCCACCACTTAGCACAACCTCTATTGTCTGAAAAGCGTTTAACTGGAAGTGGGTCATGTCTCCTGGCATTACTAAATCTTCCCAAATTTCCCCCGATTAGTCAAATGCAATATCCTCTCTGACATCTGAATGATTGAGGTAGTGTGTAATGCCATTTTTCCCCTGAATGAGCCACATCAAAGAGGGTTATAAGCCGAGAGATGGCCCGCCAGATAAAAGAGTCGCCAACAGATTGTGCCCAAAATATTACCCAGGAAAATTAAATCGTTTTGTTGGAAGGTTTTTACTTTGGAAACATTCAACCTTCGGTACTGAAAGTGGAGAGACAAGAAACTGCCTTCAGAGTTGCTAGGAGGATGAAACCTCACTACTTACGAGCTGAGTGGTCTCATAGTTAAAACACTTCCGCATAAGGAAGATTTTCTATTAGCAGCAACATCCAGCCTGCTCTTCACACAGGGACACCAAAAACCATCCTGCTGGGGGCTAATGACAGACTAAATTTGGGCAGTATCTCTCAAATGACTGAAAAAGTAAAGCAGAGTCATATCAGACTTTAAAAAAAAAAAAAAAAAAGACAAAAAAGCAGTAAACCTGCTGCCCCAAAAAAAGAAAATATAATTTAAAACCTGGCATGTAACAGCAAGCAATCAGCTCAGGCTTAAGTTATATTCAAAAGGTTCAAAAATACCACCCTTTGAAGCAGAAGGATGCCAGGACCTTGGAAGGATGCTCAGCTGGGACTAGGGTTGCTCCAGTGCTGAGCTGGGGCTGAGCTCTCTCCTCACAGGAAAAGAGCTGGAGCTCTTAAATACGTGTCAGGTTGGTGATTAGGTGAGATCCGGGCAAAGTTTAGTCAGTTAACAGCAGGGTTTGCATTCTGCTGATTTACCTCACGTCACCTCCCCGTGCTGAAACTTTGTACCAGAGCAAAGGCTGGCAGGAGTCAGCACCTTCTTCAGTCAAAAAACAAAGTAATAAATTAAAATAATACTAAAAAAAAAGAGGGAGAGGGAGAGAGCCTACAGATCTTTTGGCATCGACAAACAGAATATTCTGTTTCTGGGAACTGACTTTTCATCCAAAGACAAAAAGCGCATGGTGCACAAATCCATATTAAAAAAGAAAAAAGAGGGGTCCCGGGGAAGTTCCATTTGGGTGAGAACACTTTTTAAAATGCCTGGCGGTGGACTTTGGGATGCAAACCTCTATTATGGGTAGAGCAGTGCTTGGGGAGGAAAAGCCTGCTTGCAGCTCGTTTTTGGGGGCTGTGAGTCGCTCAGCCCGCAGCAGCCTCGGCCATCCCCACCTTTCCCAGCACAGAGCGTCGGGTGCCGAAAGGGAAATTCAAGCAGATTTTATTACCAAGGATGATTCAGGCCCACCCTGGTGGTCAAGCAAATGGGCAGCTCAGGTGGCTCAAGGCTGGTCAGCCCTTCCCGTGCCCACCTGGCAGCGCAGGGACAGTCCCCAGGCTTGGGAGGGCTCTCCGAAACCCAGGGGTGCGAGCACAGCCGTCCCTCACCGGAACAGCAGCGGGGAGGGCAAAGTGCAGAGAGATGAAGATCAGCTCTGACAGCCCCGACTCCGAGTTTATTTTGGCATGGCAAGAGCACACGAGGCTTCAAAGCAGCTCTGACGAGCAGGGGCCGGGCAGCAGCACCTGCCCCGAGGCTGAATTCCGCAGCCGTCCCTGCCACCGGTTGCACCCAAAGCATCGGCCCTTTAACCCTCAGCGCCAGGGTTTCGTGGAATTGAGAGCTGCACGCTTAACACACCTCGATTTTCCTCCTTCCCTCGTGCTTGTTTTTAAATGAAGTGTAAGAGCTCTGCCTCCCTCCCCGGCGGCAGGGCAGACAAAACACCAGCACTCCGCACGGGGAGGAACAGCTTGTCTCCTTGCTGGGGCAGGATCCAAACAAAAACAAAGGCTTTGGAAAGGACAGGAAAGAGGAAAACAAGGAGAAGGAAAGGGGAGCAACAGATTCCCAACCTGGTACTTCCAGGGTTTACAGGAGCAAGACACGAGCTGCTTATCTCTGGCCAGTGTCTTCGCACTGCCCAGGGCTACAAAACACGCTGCAGGAGAGCCAAGGGCAGGTCCATCACCCTGGGACCTCTGCTCCCTGAAAGACATGGGGAGAAAACCCCGGTTCAGAGGAGCAGGGGAGGCCCTGCAGTACCCCTGAGCTCCACACCAGCCCACAGGGAAGATGTTCACACCTCACGCAGACCTGCCTTCCCTAAGAGCTTTTTTGTGCTGTTGAAGGTCTTGCTTCAGCTAAAACGTGCCTTGTTGGTATCATTATTTAGAAGATGACAGTGCAGGTGTCCACAGCCTAACCCAGCAGAGAAGTGATTTCTTCCAAGGCCTAGTGAGACAGGAGAGCAAAAGGACAGCAGAAAGACATGAGACACCAACCAAGCTCTGGATAAGCAGCTCTTTGTCTTCAATTTCTTCCATTGTTTTATTTCCTACCACTTTCACACGGTGGTGAAAGAGGCATCAGCTAGGCAACAGACTCCACAACCGTGGGAAAGGTTGGCAAGAGGCACACCAGTATTCCCACACCCACCTCCCACCCAGGACTGTGTGGCTCTGCAGCAGAACCCTCTCCTCCAAAACAGGACACGTGGTCCTACCAGGAGATGTGGGACCAATCCAAGACCACAGCAGTCCAGTGCTGCCACGTGAAAGCCACCTCCAGCTCTCCATACCCACCCCACCAGGAGATTGAGTGTCCCTGAACGAGCCCCACACCATGCCCAGGGCGCTCGCTGGGCACCAACTCTCTGCCCAAAGAACAGCAACACCCACAGCACCCAGCTTCCCCGAGCTCACTGTGATTAAGCAGCATAAATCCACGAGGAGTTACTCAGCTTAATTAGATTGAAAATTACAACTTCTATCATCTCAGCATCTTGGCATCCACTGGCTGCCTTGAGATAGGCCTACACCAGCCGTGCTCACCTGGGGTGCAGAACCAAGGACCAGCTCCTCAGCAGGCACGGGGATCAGGGTTTTTTTTTTACCTTATTTTAAAGCCCTTTTCAATGCTCATTTGCTAATACACGTCAGCAGCCCCAGGTGCTTGCTCACATCCAACCTGCTTTGGCAGCGGGAGGTTTGTCTGAGCCACCTGAAACCATCCCTGTGGGGCTTTCAGAAGGAACCGGACATTCCCATGATTTTTAAAAAGCCATCTTAAAACACATTAAGGGTCCTTTTTCTCTTTGAAGGGCAGTGACTCGCTGGGCCACATCCCTGAGGTGTAACATGCTACTGTGATAAGTAGTGGCCATGATTCACCCACAGCACATCCTGCTCTCAGCAGCCCTCTAAGTGGTGGTTAGCACATCCTAGCAGCACCTCACACGCCGTGACACTTCCAGGAGGGAGCCTGGGCAGTGACTCACGGGAAGGGTGAAGGTTTGCATTAGCTGGGTGTAAGTGCTCCACCGGGCGTGGAGCCACCAAGGGAAACTCATCCCTTCATGGGCTGCCCGTGGCCCAGCAGGGTGGGAACTGGTTGTGGTCTGAAAGCGCTGGGCAACCCCAGATGTGGAGAGGACATTCTCAAGGAACAGCTAAGCTGGAAGCACGTGGCAAACTGAGACTTGTGGGTGAGAGACAAGAGGAGTATCCAAAAGTCAGGGTGGACACAGGTTTCCCAGAGGCACAGGGTGCCCAGAGGAGCTGTGGCTGCCCCTGGATCCCTGGCAGTGTCCAAGGCCAGGTTGGATGGGGCTTGGAGCAAGCTGGGACAGTGGAAGGGGTCCCTGCCCATGGCAGAGGTGGAACTGGATGATCCTTGAAGTCCAGACCATTCTGGGATGCCATGGCACAGCACACATCTCCTAGTGAGGATCCATGGAAGCGCCAAACACCTGGAGCACCCAGAGAAGGCAAAGTCACCCCACTGGTGCCACCACCAGTGCCTATGTGGGGACATGAAGAGAGGGAGGTGCGGGCTGTACATTAAGGAGGGTAGGAATGGGGTATCCTACAACCTGCCCTGCACCACACAGAGCTGGGGAGGGCAGCAAGAGGGCTTACACAGGGCTGCAGTTGATCTGCTGCTGGAATTGCCACAGCAGGGTCTGAGGGTCCCTAGAGCACCACCAGCTTCCTGGGGACAAGCGCAGGAGACTAAAAGTCAGCGCTACAAAAAACTGCTCAGGGAGGAGAAAATTAATAATGAAATCTAAAAGAAAAAAAAATCAGATGGGGTTTGGTTAAAAATGGTGAAGCATGGTGGCACAGCAGGCCAGGAGCACACACTGCTGGAGGAGTGCAGCACCATCCCACCACCCTGCACTGTGCCACGGGCTGGGAGTCATCACCTGAATTACGGGCTTACACTGCTCACAGTCAGGGTTTACAGACCCATTGCTTACAGTTCTGGTAGTCCTGTAGTCCACACTTGGACACGTTTAACTCATTCCTGTGACTCCCAGGTTTCAGTCAACTGGAGGAGACTTCAGACATGGACAAACTGAGTACAAAAGGAGAGCACAGCTGGAGAAAAGGTCACATTTCCAGGCTGCAGGCTCTTCCCTGTAGGGATGCTCTTCTCCAAATCTTCTGGATACCACAGGGGAGGCAAAGAGCAGGAATACCAAACCCTCAAAAGTTTCATTAGTAGAACTGATGAGCTTACCATGATCCAGACAACACATTAAAGAGTGCTCACGTGAGAAAAGCCACGTGAAGCTCATCACCCACCAAGCCTGGTCCTTCCCAGCCCTGCCACCATCTCTGGACAGGTCCCTGCTCATTCCTGAAGGCTCAGGCTAAGCCAGAACCCAACCCAACCCCACAAGATGTGTCTTAGAGCAGGCCAGAGGCATATAAGGGCAACTGCTTTACAACCAACTCAAGACAGAAAGCTCACAGGCAACCTTTTTCAGTTTTGATAAGTAGCAAATTCTTCCCTAAAGTGTTCTGCAAACATTTCAGGTGTCTGCCACAGCTTGAGGTTTCGCTGCAATAACAGCAGTCATTTTCCTGACCTGGACTGTGGTTCACTCTGATGTTCCTTTAACCACCACAAAATGCCTCTGTGCACAGGAAGGGTCAAAGACCAGGCAATAGCACCGCACAAAAACACCCAACTCAGGGTTTCACCTGCATTACCTCATATTTATCACACCCATGGCTAACTCAGAAGGTCCAAAGTCCACTTTCATGCTCAAGTGGGGCTACTGCTGTGGGTTCCTTGAAGGACAATTATCGCAGTAAGGGTACATTATCCCTGTTTTGGACAGGGCTTCAGATTAACTGGTGTGTAAATTAAAAGTCCAGCACATCTAGACCTGCACTGCGCTACAGCAAACTGAGAAGTTTAAACATTATATACACACGTATAAAAATGCAGTCACAAACATACATAGCCTTCTTTCTTGGTCACCAGAAGAGATGCATGAGTTCACATTCAGGGTCATTATTTTCTTTGCCTGGTAATTGGCAGCAAGAAAAAACAACAAAGCAAAAATCCTCCCCTGTAAATACATTCCTCAACAGCAGCCAGGCTGCCTGTAACAAATAACCTCAGATAAACTCCTTCCTCAGGGCAGGAAAGGGCAGGAACGACTCATCCCACCCAATCCCATAAGAACCAGCACAGCACCGTCTCAGACCCACTGCTGTTCCCATCCTTCACCCTGGAGTTAACCCAGCAAATCACTGCAACTTGGGCTTGTGTGCACTGGGATTTCCACACCACAGTTTCACACCCTCGGACCAGAACCAGGGCAGGAATTCTCCAAAATAGATTTTTAAAAGAGCAAGCTGATTAATCCCAACCAGCAAGAGGGCATACAGCTGGGATCCGGCTAATTAACCCTGCTGGAATAATTCCTGGGGCTGTGCCCCAGCACCTGCACGGAGCTCCGTGTTCCTCGGCTCAGTGGCTCTCGTCTGACCCAAGCACAGGGGCTATTAAATGCACAACTGAGATGAAAAACTGCACAAACAGAAAAGAAAACGGGGTTATTTTTGCAGCACAAAGCCCCTGGAGCAGCGTGCCCTGCGGTGGGACGTGCACCCACACGGTGCCAGGAGAGCACGGGGTGAACGCCAGCTGTACCCTGCCCATCGAGGGAGGCAAATGCCCCCCACACCACAACCTCTCACCTTCCTTGGGTCTACTCAAGGCCCAGACCCAGTGGACTGAAGGATATTTAAGCCCTGGGCTTGGCTGTGCCTTCCTCTCCCCCGTGCCACCGCGGGGAAGCCGAGGGGGCCCCAGTGGCTGCGGTGCTGGCCATGCCCTTGGCACGGTCCCCAGCTGCAGAGAGCTGGCTGGAGCAATCAGAGTTTACATTTCAATGATTTTCCCTCTGCCGCCGCAGCTCATAATGAGGCAGGATCAGGAGGAGCCCGGGGATGCCGATGGACCCAGCTCCTTCAGCAAGGCGGCCCCATCCTTAAATAAAAACCCCAGCGTGGCCTCCAAGCTGTCCCTGCCCTTTGTGGCATGACCCAGACGTGTCCTCATAATCTAAAATAAAGAAAAAAAAAATACAAAAACCTTCAGCTCTAACCTGCTTTTCCTGACAGGAGCTGCAATGGCAGCAGCAGGAGCTCAGGAGCTCTGCAGCACCGAGTGGATGTCCTGGGACTGAACCCCAACACTTATTCCCAGAAATCTGTTCTACACAATCCACAGAAAATCTTCTCTCTCCCTCCCAGCTGCTCCTCAGCCCCAAACCAGCACACAGGCACACGCTAAGGATGAATCTTCCCCGAGCCTTGCAGGATAAATAATTTTCAGAGGGTTTTATGCCAGAAGGTTTATGCCAATTCATTGACTCAATCAGTGTGTGATCACACTGGCAGCATTTATGCACTTTTGAAAAGTTTCTCCCCAGGGTCAGAAACCACCAATTCATTCCAGCTATTTCATTTAATACAACTTTAAGTGAAAACCAGAGAGTTTTCTATACCCAACACTAGCCATTAGAAGAGGATTTTTTAAATGCATTAAGTTCCATCGTCTGTAAGAAAATACTTGGCAAATAGCAGCCACTTTGCACAGTGGGAGGAAAAAAAATAATATGAAAAATAAATACCCTGGTTTCTTATTTAGCCAGAGCTTGCAAACCTTCTGAAGAGCGTATCTCAAGCTGCACAACAGCCCAGCAGCAGAAAGACACAGCTTATTCCCCAGCCTGGCAGAAGACTGTTTTGCATGAGGTTCAGAGGCTATACTTACAAGGACAATTAACATATTTTAAAGAAGCACCTTTAAGAGAGAAGAACATCAGAAGCCAAAGCAATTACAGTTGTTTTTGTCACACGAAGAGCTTCACCTTACAACATAACAAAGGCCAGCCATGCAAACAACTCTAATTTCTGGTTTAGTGCTGCAAATCAACCCTGCTGCTGGAGATGGCACCTTCTGTGAGCAACGTCCTCATCCATCCCTCCTGCCCAGTGCCCAGCCCAGGGCAGAGAGCATCCCGTTATCCCATGGCAGGGTCACACTGGCCCCTGCACAGGCTCAGTTATCCCATGGCAGGGTCACACTGGCCCCTGCACAGGCTCAGTTATCCCATGGCAGGGTCACACTGGCCCCTGCACAGGCTCAGTTATCCCATGGCAGGGTCACACTGGCCCCTGCACAGGCTCAGTTATCCCATGGCAGGGTCACACTGGCCCCTGCACAGGCTCAGTTATCCCATGGCAGGGTCACACTGGCCCCTGCACAGGCTCAGTTATCCCATGGCAGGGTCACACTGGCCCCTGCACAGGCTCAGTTATCCCATGGCAGGGTCCTGCTGGCACCTGCACAGGCTCTCTGGGGTGGCACTGCATCCCCCTGGGCTGTGTTTCAGCTGCAGCAGCAACAGGTCACTTTGGAAGGCTCTGTCTGGAGAGAATGGTGAGGACTCTGCACGCAGGGAACTGCCTTTGCCTCCTGCTGCAGGTAAAGAGGATTTGAGAAGCTCCCTGGGCCAGCAGCAACCAGTTTGTCTGGGCAGTGCTGCAGCTGGGCCCATCGGGAACGTGGCAGGAGCAGGGCCAGCCCAAGCAGCCTTAGTACGATGTTTGTTGGGCAATGCACAGATTAGAAAAAGTTCCTCTAGCTCTCCATCTGGAACGGGATTTTGCAGGCTGGAATCCTTGATAGCACCACCTGCCCTATTCCTCTTGCACAGGCTGGTGCCAGCAGCTCCAGGGCCAGCTCTGCATCCTCTGCCATTTCTGCTGGGACACGCACTAAACTCCCGTTTGATTCTGCCACAAAATAAAATCCACAGCCAGATACTCTCAGAGTCCCCAGGCAAAGCACTGGGAGTGAGAAGAGAGAATGGTCTCTCCATAACTATTTACCCAAGTGGAGTTCTACATGCTCGAAGGTTGAGGCAGTTTTGGAACTACTCTCATGCTCGTAATTAGGCACAGCTACTAATTATCCTGTTTGATGGGGCTATTAAACACCAGTCTGCCCTGATGTTGAAGGGGCAAGGCATCCCATGGAGAAGGCCTCCAGCAGATGTTTACAGCTGCTGGTGTTCCCAGGATGGGTTCCTCTCCTGCTTAAGTGCTCCCCAGGCCAATGCCCAATCTAACACACCAAATTCACCAGCATGGTGACCAACTTATGCATCAAGAAACTACCACATGTCCCCACAAGGTCCCAGAAAACCTTCTGCAAGCACCACGTGGAAATTAAGGGCTCTCTACACAATACACACCAGCTCCCATGGCAGTCCAACAGGAAGCAGGCCTGAGAATTCCCACTTGGATGCTTCAAAATGCCTCCCCAGCAGTTTTCCTCATCCTGGTTCCAGCAGGAGGAGGAATGACTCAGAGGAAGGTACCGTTGTGGCTCTGCTAATGCAACAGCACACGCGGGATCAATAGGCTCTCAGCAAGAGAGCTGTACTGACTCAGGATCATCCACCTGCCCTTCCTCTGCACCCCCCAAACAGCCTCACCCCCACCCCACCAGCACGGCGATCCAGGAGGTCCCACCTCTGCACTGGGCAGCCACCTCCTGCACAGAGCTGATGTGCAGGTGAGCACCAGGACCTCCCTTAATGCCAGGGACCAGCACGTTCCCTTCACCTCGGGGACCTCGGGCAGCCACCAGCACCACCAGGCGCGGCATCTCGAGGCTGCTGGGTTTGTTGTGGGTTTTAAGCCTTCTTTGGTCTTTTTCTTGTATTCTCAAAGTCACAGGAAACATTTTTCCTGCTGCTTCAAAGGCCAGAGCTGGCACAGAGGCCCCATGCAGCAGACAGCCCAGCAGGACAGTCCTAAATTTCACCGTGACTCAGCTGCACAGATGACCCATGTGCATTCCAGCCCACAGCCCCCTCACCTAAAAAACCAGCTGCATCCCTAAAATGTTCCTGCAGAACTGACAGGCAACAGCACAAGGGCCAGTGCTGGAACACCTGCTCTCACCGAGAAACTTTGTTGTTATTAAAAATAAATCTAAAGTTAACAACATACACAGGTGGCCACCAAATCCCCATCACTTCCTCATAAAAAAGTCCCTCTACAGCAACAGGATCCCAAGCAACGCCCCAGGAGGCATCTTACACCTGTTCAACAGATCAACAGCAACATAAACCATGGCAGCATAAAAAGACAACGCAGGTTAACTACCTGCTCATCAAGTTAAAAATCAATTAACCAGGTTGATTTAATCAGCCCATAAAGAGGGACAACACAGCACCTGGAGCCAATCTCCCTCCTCCCCAGGGATGTTTGCCATCACATCCACGCTCTCATCCTAAAAGATGCTGTGGTCGGCACGTCAGAGCTGTTTAGCCACAGCTTTACTTCTGCTTCTCTCTGGATTTACCAAGGGAAAAAGATTTTCCAAACTTTGCTTTTAAAGCGCTCCCGAGAAGGATGGAGGTCACCCCGCTCACAGACAGCCCGGCTCAGTCCAGCGGGGCTTCTGCAATCCCCACAGGTTCAAAGGAGGAGCCGCCAGATCCATCATTCATCCTTCAGCTCTTTGGTAGTGACAGGCAAAGAAAAAGATACGTGGCAACTCCCGACATTACAGAAAAAAAACTGTTGGCAAAATGAGTTACAGAAGCAGAAATCTGCAGCAAACTAAAGCCCGGGGGACAGAAAGTGGTTCCTGGTGCCAATCTGGCAGCACCTCCCTGAGCTGAACGCGGTCACAGGAAGAATCGAAAACACTAAAATTCTCATTATGACAACAGATGATGCTGACACTCTACACTGCAAAACCTTTCCTGAAGCCAAGCGTTCCTCGCGATGAGCCCCTGCCCAGCGTTATTGATGGCTTTGACAGAGCACATTCCCCGGATCCCGGCTGCCCGCAGCACTCCCGAGCAGCCCCGGGAAGATGCAGAGCGCAGGGACAGGGCTCTCTCCACAGCACAGAGAGCTCCAAGCCAGGCGGCTCTTGCGCTGCCTGCGAGGAGCTCTTTCATCGGGACAAGTCAATCGGCAAAGATCTCTCCGGACACAAACCTCTCCCTAGGAAGGGGGGCGGAAAGCCCCGGACTGTGTGGGAGGGAGGCATCTACAGCCTGGGTTGGCCAAGGGCTGGGAATACCCAAGTATCCCACAGCCACAAAATAACAAAAAAAAAATTTAAACCAGAGTGGAAACAGCGATTTTCTTGTCCAGATCTCAGCTTCTGCTTAGAAAACAGCACCTGAGCCTCCAATTACTACCACGATCACTTTTTAAGAGCAAACCTTCCTTGTGGGAAGAGTCGGGCCCGTGGAGCGCAGTGCCCAGCCAGGCCACTAGCCATGTCACCTTCCCTGGCTGCCATGAGGAAGCGGGTGAGTCCCATCGCACCCCTGCCAAGGAAAGGATCACATCCAGGAGTTGCGGAACAAAAAGGACTCTGGAAACCGGACACCTCGGAAGCGTTTCGGTGAGTTATGGCACTCGCTCTGCGATTCTGTGATTTTAAGGACTGCTTCTTCCTCCCCCTGCACCCCGGTGGTTTAGGGATACAGGAGGGAAGAATTATTCCAGGGGGATCCGGGGAGGCTGAGAGTGTTTTGGCCGCGCAGGTGACGGAGCGCACGAAGGGCGAGGCCACCGCCGTCACCACCACCTCGACCCACGGGCGAAGTTCACCCTCCACCGCAGAGAACCCGGGTGGGTGAAACGCCGGGGGACCGGAGGGGACCGGGACCCGCGGGGGGACGCCGGGGATGCCCCCTCCGCATCCCGCGCACCTGCGGCCGCCGTCCCGGCGGATGCGGGGAAAGTTGCGGAGCCCCTCCAGGACTGGGAAGCAGCCCCCCCACAGGACAGAAGGAACACGGAGAGGCACCCGCAGAGCCCCCCGCGCCCCCTCCCCGCTCACCTTGGTGTAGAGCTGCGCGGCGGACATGGCCGGGGCGGGCGGCGCTAAGCGCGGGGCATGGGGGCGGCGGGCGGCCGGACCGACGGCCGCACGGACACACCGGCACTCCGACACACCGACACTCCGACCTTTACACCCGCCGCGGCCGGCCGGGAGCGGGCACGGGAAGGGAAGGGAAGGGAGCGGCAGCACCAGGAGGAGGAGGAGAAGGAGGAGGAGGCAGCACCGCTCCGCCTCCGCCGCGCCCCGCTCAGGTATGAGGCGGCTCGGCTTGGCTCTTTTCGGTTCCCTTCGGCTCGGCTTTTTTTTTTTTTTTTTTTTTTAAAGCTATTTTTAATAAATATTTTTTCTTCCCGGCCGCTTCCCCGGCAGTCCCTAGCATCCCGCCCGGCTCCGGCGCCCCCCGGGCAGGGTCCCCCGGCAGCAACCCCGAAAAGCACTTGGGGTTTTTTTTTTACCTTTTATCCATCTTCCTTTCTCACAGAAGAAGAGTAATTAAGCCCCAAGCAGGTGCCCCTTGGTGGTTTTCGGGTCTTCCATCCCCCACCAGCCTCTGGGGATCACCCACACTTTGTGGAGTGAGGGACGGCATTACTGGGGTGTCCTTTGCCAGGACACACCTGTTCCCGGGACAAGAGCACTGCCCTCATGAACCCACTGGAAATCCACTCGAGGAATGTGCCAGGGATAGGTTTTTCTCTGTCTCCTCCTTCAGGTGGGTCTGGGGTCCCACCAGCAGCACTGCTCCTGGGCACTGCTTGTGTGTCACTCCTACACCGATGGCAGGAATTGCAACTTCCACAGCAACAGCCAAAAATTGATCCCAGCCTGTCAATCTGTGGCCATGCTGCTTCCCTCCATCCCACGGGAGCACCCTGTTCTGCAATTCATGCTTACACGGCACTTTCAGAGCCTGAGAAGGAGAATGAAATGCAAAGTATTCCTAATTAACCACTATTGCTATTCTTTATCATTCAAGGTATTTTGCATATTAACTGAGCAGGCAGAAACCACACTCAGCGGATCCTGTTCTCTGTCACAGCTGTTTACTCTGTCACTGGAATCCCTCCTCCCGTGGTTTCAGGCTGTGCCGCTCACAGGGCACCCACAGCCTTTCCTCAGAGTGATCACTGGTGGCATCTCAGACTCTGCTTCTTGTCCTCTGGGGGATAAAACTCTCCCCTTTGTCATGTTTTCCTTTTTCCACCCCAGAGCCTGGCAGGGAGCAGTGCTGATTTGGTGGAAGGACAGCCAGCACTGCAGATACCTCTTTTTTCCAGCTCTGATATCCTTGATGAATCCCAAAAAAATTGCAGGTGGCTCTGGGGGAAGTCTGGGAAGGAGGAAAGAAGGAGAGAAAAAAAACTGCACCATGTCTAGAAATTACCCTGGGAAAATTTGACAGCGTAATCTCTGCAAAGCCTGCAAGAGAGCTTTGTCAGGCAAACTAAACTTGCTCCTCTCATTTCATTAAATCAACTGCAGAAACAAAACGTGGGGCACTGGTGCAATTAGAACCAAAGCTTTCAGTGAAGCCGGGGTAGCAGTGATAGCCCAGAGGCAAAGCACAGCAATTCCCATGAAATACCAGCTGGTGTCACATGTGATTCTCCATTAATCTAAAACCTTAAACTCAGAAACTATAAACCCCAAAATACATACAGAATCCCTGAAGTACATCCTAACTGCTGAGTTGCTGGAAATCGTCTCCTCCAGGAGATAGAAGCTTCTTTTCATTTGGGAATCAAAACTTGTGTTGATCAAATTTAACAAGCACAGGCTCTTAAATAGCAGTTTATGGTATCCCCTCTTGCACTCATGGGGAAGGCACCTTGAGGTAAAAATGAACTAAATACCAGGGTTTTTTTTCCCTTTTAAGCAGAGCCAGTGGATTCTTTGCAAGTACGGGTCCTGGCCTTGTCCCTGTGTTGTGATGACACATGGGGACCCCGGGAACAGATGGATGGATGGACAGGTGATGGCACAGGTCAGTGAGGAGCATAAATTCTGACTGCTCTAAATGTCATCAGAACAGAGCTGGCTGTTGCTAAGTACAACCCCACGTCCTGAATTTTTGCATGCAATGATGTCCCAAAGACCTGGGATCTGGATTTCACTCCTCCTGGGCCACAGAGAAGTCACCATGTGCTACATCTGGGCACAGTCCTTGGGTCTGGCAGTGTCACCATACCCTGAACGTGGTTGCACTGGCTGTTTCTGCAGCAAGTGTTCCTACCTTAAACATTCCTCGGTTAAAGTAATGATAAATTATTCCAGGTGTTAAAGCAATGAATAATTAACATTGCTGCAAATAGAACTGATTCTGTCCAAAGCCCTGCAGCCCAGCCCCAGAGAGCAGGGACCAAGCCAGCGCCACGCCACAGGGCATGGGGAACCACTCCAGAGATCATCATCTTGTGTGTGGCCAAAACATCACCATGGAAAGCCCTGGGGTCAATATAAAAGCCCTTGTGAGCAGATGGGTGGATGTAGGAAAGTCTTAAAGCCTTGGGAGATGCTGAGGATTCAAACCCTGGAGTGAGTCTGGGATGATGTGATCAGGGACTGGCATTCCCAGCCCTGCCACAGCCAAGTCACCCACACACTCCACACCTCTGCTCTTCCTCTGTCACCGTGAAAAATTTAATTAAAAAAACACAGAGAAGAATATTTTGCAAAGCTCTGGTACGTGTCTAAGCGAAGAGGCTGTAACTGCCAGGTTTCCAAATGCCAGTGCTTCTGTCTCTGCGTGGCTCAGAGCCCTGGTGCAGGGCGAGCTCACCCTGCCCTGGGCCAGGCTGCTTCCCTCCCCAGCAGTGTCCCTACGCTCGGGGTTTAATAGATGGTTTGCCTGCAGGATTGCTCACTGGGGCAGGAAATGCCACACTCAGGAGCAGCAGCTAACGCTCCGGAGGTTCCCGGCACCTGCAAGCCACAATTCCAGATCCGTTTGGCTCGTTGCTGCCTGGTGACCTGTAAGAAGTGTAACGTGAGTGCTGGCCCGAGGCAGACAAAAGCACGACCACACTTTGAAGCACGTCCTGCTTGGTGCCCTATTTGCCCCGTTTACTGCAAAGACATCCAAGGAGCCGGGAGAAGATGGAAATCGGCAGGATTAAGGAAACCCTTCAGTCTTGACAGAGAAAATCATTCTCACTGCGTCGCTCGTCTGACTGTGAGGGGCAGCAAGAAGGTGCCTCTCAGGGAGGCTCTGACCCACCCAGCCTCACCAGTTCTTCCGGCCCAGCCTGAATCCTACAAAGCACCTGGCAGCAAAGGGCTCAGCCCCAGCAACACACTCATCCACCAACAGTTTTCTCTCAGAAGAGTTTACTTGCCCGTTATCCCATGAGAATTCAGTCCTGCTGAAGGCAAACTTCTTCCAGTCTGATCTTTTAATCTTGTGCAGACCTCATGTTCACTGCAGAGGAAATTTGCCTCCAGGAGCAGGAGCTCAGACACTCTATAAATGTTTGATAGCTCTGACCACCTCTTCTGAGTTATTATTTTATTAAAAAAGGAGATTTATTATGGTTCTGGATGACTCGAATTCACGAAGCTCACCAATGTGGTATTTTTTTTATCTCTCATATCAAGTGTACCCAACAAATGTCACAGCCTTTAATAACATGCTTTAATTAATCCTGGAATTCTGAATGTGCTATTATCTTCATTTTTCAAAGAGAGGTCACAATAGTAAAGAAAAATCTACATTGCTTGCACGGGCTACTCCAGGAGTCTGCGGCAGACCAGGAAATTAATCTCTTAATCATTCTGCCAATTTGACTCAGTGGTGAGAGCACAGACCTATAACTACCTCAGCTCTCCAGACTGATGAAACTATTTCCTTTATCCGGGATGGCCTTTCCCACCTGCAAAACAGGAGGAGCAGCTCTGATGTCCTCTGTGTAGCTTTGGAGATGGCTGCTGAAAAGCACCGTGTAAGGGCTCGACATCCTGAATCAACCTACCTCTCCCAGCCCGATGTTCCACCTCCTTGGCAGCTTCCTTCCTCACCATCTGTAGGACAAGCCCTGTTTGGATCCAAGGAATTCAAGGAACAAGCCATGAGAGGGCACTGCTCTGGTCTGTCTGGTCCCCTGTTGGGATGGAAATAGTTCCAGTGGACTTGTCTCTCTTCCACCTGCTGACTCAGGAAGTTTTGTCTGTAAGCAATGATAAAATCCCACCACACTCCTTTTCCCCTCAGCAGGGCCAGGTTCTTCCACCATTTACACCCAGAATTAGCTGGGCTGCTGCAAGACCACGGATACTGTTCCAGATTAATACATCTCCACCTGGCCTTTTTCTCCACAGGGGAAAAAAAAGCATTTATCAACGTGATGTCTGCTTTAAACCGAGATGAGACAACTCTGCAGGCTGTTTATTCCTGATTTGTTCCAAGATGTCTGGGATCTGGGGCTCCTGAGCTCTGATCCCAGCTATTTATCAGCTCCTCCGTGCATCCACTCATGTTCTCACCCAACAAAAACACAACCTGGTTTGCCAACAGGGAGCCACATGCTAAAAAGGAAGGTGGGAGGACAAAAATGGTAGAGGAAGTGGTTAGTGAGAGATGGAAGTTTTGGAAGAAAAGGATGAAAAAGCAGAAGCTGGAGGAAAGATGGGAGAACCTGAAAAGCTGAAGGAGGGAGAAACAGCTACAGATAAGCAGCAGCAAAGACTGATATGGAAAGATGAAAAAAAGAATATAAAACATTTCCAAATGCCACGGCGTTTGTGAGCAAGAAAGGCTAAGAGGTTTTACACGGATTCTTCACTTCCCTCCTCTGAAAAGGACAGAGGAAAAACCAGTGAAATACATAGCAAGGAGCAGGTCAAGGGCAGCGCCGTGGGGAGCAGCTGGGTCACTCCCACCCATGCTCCTCCTGTCACCCACTGCTCCTCCTGCATTAGGGGCACTCTGGCCACTGGCATGGGAGCAGAGAGGCCAGTGAGGTGTCCCTGCTCCCCACTGCCAAAACCCACCAACACCTTCCTGGGGACAGCAGAAAAGCCAGCTTCTGTGTTGCTGTCTCCAAATGGTGGTGGTGTTCAGCCCCCCATTCCATGTGTTCAGTGTGGCACTGGCAACAATCCAAGGAAGCCCAGAGAGGCAGAGGTGCCGTGAAAATTACAGAGACTAAACCTTTTTATAAGACAGCTCTAACTGCAGCCCTGCACACTTAATTCTGCCCAAGCAGAGGACTCACGGACTTGGGACTCCAGTATTCCACAGATCATTCAACAGCTACCAGAATCTATGCAAAAGAGTATCAGGTTTTTAATGTCCATCCCACAGTAAAATACATTCAGAGTTTTATACTTTTTATCTAAATACAAAGAAAAGGATTTTGCAAGTATTTTTGGTTTGAAAGGCATTTTAATAGAGGTTTGCTGAAAGTTTTCTACAAATTTTCTTTGTGCAGATTTTAATTAATGCCTGTGCATTATTCGTGTCATAGTAATTCACTATTATATTGGAGAGGGCAGACAGTATTCTTGAATTAGAATGTCAAGCACTTTGGATTGGATCAGATATGTCCAAAAAAATCCATGGGGGAAAAATAAAATTTAAAAGACAGTATTCTTGAATTAGAATGTCAAGCACTTTGGATTGGATCAGATACGTCAAAAAAAAATCCATGGGGGGAAAAAAAATTTAAATGCTATGTTTTTTGTAATTTCCAATTAAATGTTTTGAGTATCACAGTGGAGAGAGTTCTTCCAACTCAAGTCAGGTGTAATCATCCTAAGAAAATGTTTCTAAAGGCAAGTGAGTGAGCTAAAATATCGTAGTGAGTGATGCCCTTAAGAGTCAGGCATTAGTGCTTTTTTCGTAGTGGGGGGCTTAACTATGGACTCATTGGGCATTGACAGAATGAACTGTACCCTTTCTTGGTACTCTCTCTCTGCTTCCGTATTTGATTCATGTTCTTTCTTCCTCTGATCTTCCTCAGCTTTCTGGAGCCACTGTTGATAGGCAATTTGAGTTGTGAGCTGGTCTCGGTATTCTTTGGCCTGCTGTATTTTTCTGGAAATGCCAAATGAATAGGTTATTTAAGTAGTGTGGGTAAAAGGAATAAACTTTATTATTATTACTATGTAATCGGTTATCATTCGAGCTTAGACTAAAGAACCATTCAAAACTCCTTTTAGCTGTTAAGAATAACTGCCACTATTAACCAAATGCTACGTGCTAATCTTATGTTCTTCAGAGAATTAACTGCATTTGGTTGTATCCTATAAAGCAGACTGTAAAACTGGTGCTTGACCAGAAAGAGAAAAAGAACAACTCCCTGTAATCAGCATGCCTTCCCTGCTCCTCACAGCAATGGTGAGAGGACAGAGGATAAGGGTGCCGGGTCTCAGTCCATCCCTGGCTCGGGCTCAGTGCTGCTGCTGACACCCATCCTCACCCTCCTTCTGAGAAGAACAAGTCCCTGCTGCACTGATATTCCTGGAAGTGGCTGTCAGAAGAAATCAACCTTCCATTCCACCTCAGGACTCGTGTACTGCTTTCACTGCCCTCTGGAGAAGCAGAGGAAGTTTTACGTGTTCAGGCCCTTCTGGAGCAGGAGTCACACAAGACACTTAAATGCCAACGGAGTAGTCAGGACCTGTGCACTAACTCAACGGAGCTGAGCCACAAACCCTTCCTGACACTGCTGAGTGCCATCTCTGCTAAGTGGAGCACATCCCAGCTGGAGCCCAGCGTGTTTCCTTCACAAGAGTGACACTTCTGCCACAGCCACGAGACTGTTCCCAGTAAAGCCCTCAGAGAACACAACAGATACCGGTTCGGGAAGGAGCTGCTTGTATCCCCCGGACAAGAGTGGAGAAAGGACAGGAGTACAAAAGAGGAGTAAGTGAGATAAGGCACTTTGCCCAAGGCTTTGCATGACACCCAGAGGAACATTCCAGCTACTGCGTGTAAGGATCTGCTGATGCAGAGGCACTGTGAGGCAGGGAGAGCCCCGTGCAGCCGGGTTACGTGCTGCAGCCTGGTGTTTTGGTGTCTGACATAGGATTGTTCAAGGGATGTCTGTGGGTGGAGTTTAGCAATAAGCCCGGACACACTAGTTCTCCTGGAGCAAGAACAAACAAACCTTTCATTAACCCTCCTCCCCAAACCTCTGCCACTCATAACAACAACTCAGAGTGCGAGGGAATGTGTTCAGTAAATATGATTGATGTAAGTCACATGATGATCCAAAAAGACCAACACAAGGATATGTACCACTGTTTTCTGAGGTCAGAATTAATGACTTAATACCAACTGCAGTATTACAGGTCTGCTATTGAGCAGTTTGGAACTGGTAAGGTGCACGGTGGGAAAGCCTCTCTAAATAGAAGGAAGCCCGCCCAGTTAGAGTTAACAGAAAAAAAGAAACAGCCTGCTCACAAGTTTGAAAGACTGATCTGCAAAGAAATGAACCAATGACATAGAAGAAAAATACCTTTTACGTTTTTCTTCTTCTTCATGTTCGAATGCTCTGACTGCTTTAGCCATTGCGTTCTTCTCTTCAACGATCTCCATTTGCCTCTCTGCTTTTTTTCGCACTGGAAAACAAAACCAAAAATACTTTTAGAAGGTAACAGCTCTGCTAAGCTTGAAGGGACAGTGAGACTGCATTTGGGCTAAATAGCCTAAATAGCAAGCTTGAGGTTTTCTGCTTCTGAAGAGCCGCACAAACAACACCAAGTGTATTCTCAGCCTATTTCTTTTTCATCCACTCAGAACTGGAAAGTTTTCACATTCAGGACTTCATAATAATATAATTAATAATAATGACCATTTGCCCATGCAATACTTTATTAGGCTTTGCTCTGGTGATAGCAATGAGAAATTAGTGTAAGGAATGCCTGTAGGAGTGAATTTTGGGAACAGGTTCAGGGAGGGTCACATCGTTGTCCACTCTATCACACAGCCCGTGCGTGCTGGGCCAGATGCTGCTCCCAGCAGCAGGCTGCTGTACTGCCTCTGCCCAGATATGTGTTCGACCACTTACACTTCTCCTCCATCTGCAACTCCCTTGTGTTCACAACATCTCTCAGCAGCTGAAATCGAGCCTCCCTCTCTAGTTTCATTTTCTCAACCTTCTCGGCCCAAACTTGATCCCTCTCTTCCTCGAAGAGCTTCTCGTCTTCTCTTTCTCGCTCCTTCTCCTTCCTCAGCTGTTCAGCCATATGTTCCAGGTACGTAAGCTGCTCCTTTAACAGCACTTGCTGCAAACACACAGACATTTGCAGATCTGAGTAAATTAGTTCAAAAAAGCCTTTCAAAACCTGAAGAGAAGTGGTGGTTCACAGCCAGTGTGGGAGCTGGGAGCCCAGAGCTCCATTCCAAAACCTGCCGTGGGAAAGAACTGCTCAGAATCCTCTACCTGGCCAGACAACAGCATGTGAACAGAACACATACAGAGTGATCTCTTTCCCTATAGCAGCTCAGCTGCCTACAACACACCCATTTTACAGATTTTCCACAGCTGACCAGGCTACTCCACTATCACCTGCATTAGAAGCCTTGGGATCCAATAAATATAATAAATATCACCTCCTGTAATTCCACAGCAAGGTCTAGCACTGAGTTGATACAACTTTCCTAACCTACATGAGCCTCTAAACACCTCAAACAGAGCAATGGATGCAGCTCTCTGCTGTGTCCTAAAGACCCTGAGACTCATTTGCACGCTGAAGTTGGGCAATCTACTTGTTTTAACTTCAGAAAATGACAGACACATCCACTGATTCATGGCATCTCCAAGAAATATAACATGAGAGTTTGCATCTATGCATATATAGTTATTAAATGTTTAAAAGCTTTATAGTACTAATTACAGTAAGTAAAATATTTCCTTTCTTCTGCAGTTACAAATACTTACTACATCAGGTCCATGAAACAAAAAATAGTTTTCCAACCTCTATTATGTCCATGCAGTGTAAGGTGATAAAGCTCAGGTCATTTATACACAGTGAAATCATCATGGAGGGACAAAATTCCAGGATTTCCTGACAGCCCCAACTTCATTTATCCAGCCTGGTAGCCTTGCTGATTGCAAAGCAGGCTTAAAAGTGCTGTGGTTTTAACAGCTAGTGGGCTTCTGCAGAGGTGCAGAGCACTGGCAGGAGGAGAGGCAACAGGCTGTTCAACAAAAGAACTATCTCGTCCAGAGAAAAGGGCTTGTGTCTGTTCTCTGTTACACTGTGCAGTTCACAGGGCCACAGAACTAGTCTAGATGAGGTATTGCCCCACAGTTTCACAATGAAACACCTTACTTTTTTTTTTTTTATCTTCTCATATTCCTTGTCAGGGTCCTGAAAATCTGCTTCCAAGATCTTTATCTCTTCAGCAAGTTCAATTTGTTTTTCTGCATCAAGTCGATTCTTCTTGTCCCGTGCTGCTTTGAGCCATATCTCCCTGCTTTCCTTCTGCTGATGTTGCTTCTTCCTCTCCAGCTCTTCATTTTCTTTCCTAAACTGGTGCAGCTCTTCTTCCTACAAGGATAAAAGTAGCCAGCTTGTAAAATCACTGCATAACTTCAACTAAGTGGTGGCTAGAGTTAGTTTATTGAAGAGCAAAGCCTTGCCGACGACACAGAATTAGTGTCATCCACTAGACCTATGAAAGACGGAACATTTTAGCATATCATTCATTAGAGTTCAGGATTTTTATCTGTAATTATCACATGCACTTCAATACAAAAACTGTATTGTGCCTGATGCTTTCCAAATGTTTCAGGCAGACATACAGAGTCATCTCTTTAGGGAAATCAATATCATTGCAGCACGTGTGATCTATACCCAAGCCTCCCTGCACAGCCACGAGCACTCACAGATAACAGAGCCACATGTTCCTGCTGTTTCTGTAGATATTATCTGTCCCGTGCCTGTGTTGGGTGTTCTGAGCACTGCATCTCTACTGGACATAAAGGCTGCACCAACTCAGTGACTGGATCCTTGTACTCTGATGGGCAGTCACTGAATTTCCATGGTTTCAAATCGTTCCACTTCATATTGGAAAGAACTTTATATTCCACTTTATATTGGAAAAATGTACAGCGAAACTGAGTTCTTAAAAAAGAAACAATGACAAATCGGAAACGCGTATTTGAGATCAAATAGGTATGTGTATATTCAAGATTATTTAGCCCCCAAAAAATTCAAAAGTAGCATCATTAAGTAATTTATAAGCATAATTTCTGGACCTCTTGCAACTGAATAAGTGTACAAGCACAACTGCACTGAAACACAGTCATAACACAGTACGTGACCATCAGTAGCATTATATTATCTCAGAAATCATGCTTCAGCTGTCTCAAAGCCACACAGTTTTTTGTTAACCTGTTTTTAAATTAAATGTCTCTTTTATAATGTCAATGAGTCTTCTAAAATGCATCATGCTGTTTGTCATAAACAGCATCTCTAATCTTCTCCATATGGAAGCAGAAGCTGCACTCCCTAAGGAACATCCCCTTTTTATGCTGGACATAAAGCACCCACGGATTCTTGCAGTATTTCAGTGCCAAGGCTGACTTTGTATCTGCCTGAACTGTCAAATTCACTTTGAGAAGCTGGTAAAACAGCTTTGAAACTCTCTCTATATATAATTTGAGAAACAGAATTAGTAATTCAAAAAGCTTTGAGCAGTAAAGGTGGAAAGAAAGCAGAAATAGTTAGCAGTCTGCTGTGCAAGTTGGCACACGTCTTTGGCTGAATTCTGACATCAGTGAAGCTTTATAAGAGCAGCCAAGGATGGGATCCATGGAAGTTTATTCACTGGGGTAACACAACATTGCAAATGTACAAAGAAATGGTTACTGACCACCCCTCTGCAAGCCAGGACCAAAGTGCTATGGCAGAAACCCATGAAGCTACAGTCAGGATAACATGAGGTCAGTCACTTTCCCAGGAAATCACAGTTCTTTAAGGGAAAAATAAGACAAAGGAGGAAGGCAGCTAATATAGGTAACGTAGCTAACGCAAAAATTGCTGTCTCTGCTTTGTCACCCATTTCTGACATACCTGATGCATGCTTATGGTCCATCATGCCAAAGGTGCGGGTTTTCCTTCACTAAATATTTTATTTTAATTGCAACAACCAGGAGAAACCTTTATGCACAGGGACACTTGGCTGCCCATTCAACCAGATGAAACTCCTGGTCATTAGGGGCTACCAGTCTGCAATGAAAAACTTGTAATGAGGCCATCTGCCACATCCCTCTTCTGCTGAGAAAGGATTACATCCCATTTTCCATACTGAAACTCTCCTTCAAAGAAAGCTTTTTTTTTTTTTCAGAGACTCAACCACTTCACCGGAAATGTATCTCCTTGACAGAGCCCCAGGCAGCTGTCTCCAGGGGAAGATACGGAGTCTTCCATTCTAATAGTGTTTTTCTGAAAAGGCCAGTTAAGGAGCAGCATTCTTTGCCTGGGAGGTTTGGCAGTGCCTTAGAAGTTGTTACAAGAAAATAATTCTATTCTGCATGTTTTTAAATAAGCAAAACATTACAGTCTAGCTTGGAATAAGGACTCTGTGATTTCACAGCCAGCATTTTCAGAGCTTTAGATCCATTATTGTCTTCATTTTTATAAAACAGGGAAGCGTATATGATGCCAGCATCAGCTTCTAAGTGTCTAACAGAGTATCCTGAGTGATCATTCAGCCTCTACATGCAAATAACTGCAAAATGAAGACTGAGTCTGAGCTAAATGGCTTCCTATAACTCAAAGTCAACACAGAATACTGAACTAGCAAGCCCCACTAAAGCCAGCAAAACTACAGCAAGAGAGATGGAAAGGGATGATGAAAAAAGAGGGTAGTGGCCAAACAGCTGGGCCAAGATAGCCAAATGCCTCCTGTGATGTGAGCTCAACAGCAGACAGGTCTATTAGGTGAGAGAGTTTAGGTGCTGCTTGCTAATTTGTTTAAAAAAAAATAGAAAATTAATATTTCAGCTGACAAACAAGACTCCCCTGCTATCTTGAAGGAAACTGGAAATCAGAAAACTGCAAAGATGTCTGGCAAAAGCTTAAAAACGTTTCCATTTCCCACAACGGCTCTGAGAGACTCTGAGTGCCAAAACCCTTTAGAGTGCTGAGTTTCAAAAGATGTATTTCCCTCTGTAAACGGGAATGCCTTTGCCACAGCTCTGGAAAAGAGGCTTAGCTTAACAGGACAGGTTCAGATACTAATGGAATCAGCGAAGATACAAATAAGGTATGGATTAGTCCAAATGTCTAGTAAGCCAATCACTAGAAGGGCCTTCTGCCCAAGCCTGAATGCAGAATGCTGTGGAAATTACCAGCCATTCAGCCTCCTTTTTGATCAGCTGCTTCTCCTCCTCTCTGCGAGCGCTGTGCACGGCCACCTGGGCATCGCGCACATCCACCATTTCCCGGATCCGTGCTGCCACTTCCTGCGCCTTCCGCTCCGCTTCCTGATCCTTAGCCAACAGCTCCTTCTCACAAATCTCTTCCAGCTTCTGCTCCTGCATCTTCTCTTCCTTTTTCAGGATCTCCTTCAGAGTCTGCTGGGCCAGCTGGCAGTCACCCAGTTCCTTCTCACCCCTTTTTTTACAGTGTATGCGATACTCTTCACATCGGTTTCTGGAAGGCAACATAAAAGCTTTTTTTAAAAGAAGTCTCAAAACAATAAGCAGGTCTGGAGGTGTGTGGTGAATGGAGGCTCCCAGCTCATCACTGCTCAAAACACGGCAACCCAGGATGCCAAGTTATACCCCCGGCCTGACACTGATTCCATGTGAGGCCTAAGGAACCACAGAGAGCCTGATTTGATGCACGTTTTGATATTAATGAGTTGAAGAATTTGAATTTGTAAAAAAAAGTCTAAATCAAGTTCCTCACAAGAGGAAATGAAGAAGCAGCTCCGATCTCTGCTCTCTGTGACAGGGACAGGACCCAGGGAACAGCTGGAGCTGTGCCAGGGAGGTTTAGGTTGGATGTCAGGAAAGGTTCTTCCCCCAGAGGGTGCTGGGCACTGCCCAGGCTCCCCAGGAAATGGGCACGGCCCCGAGGCTGCCAGAGCTCCAGGAGCGTTTGGACACCGCTCCCAGGGATGCCCAGGGTGGGGTTGTTGGGGTGTCTGGGCAGGGCCAGGAGCTGGGCTGGATGATCCTGTGGGTCCCCTCCAACTTGGGATATTCCGTGAGCGTAAATGAACACACAATATATCCACACATTATATACACAATGTGTCCTCCACATGTAGCTGGAAAACGGAGGGGGGTGGTGTGTGTATATATACCTTTTATTAACACATTAAAGACATGCACACTACACTTATTCAAACATGTAGGTTGGTCTCTATTCAAATGAAGACTTGGAATAGGTTTGTAAGTCACCTGAAAGCTCATTCATATTCAGAAAATACTGTGAGCGGGGAAATGTGGGTTACACGGTTGAGCAGGAACCACTAGAAATTTATTCATTTTTTAAGTGAAGTTCTGTGGGATGATTCAGACAAGTTGCAATAAAAGCCTGGAGAAGGTAGAAAGTCAAACAAGTAATGCAGCTTTCAATTTTCACTTGCTCTCTGCAACTGAGTTGCATATAAAGAGGTAATTTATCTTCAGTTGAAGAACACTGAACTAATTGCAGATTCTGCTTTTATTTTTGCAAACAAAGCACTACTGAGATCAACACATGCCATCAAATATTATTTAATTTGAACAATCTGCAAGCATTTTAATTCTGTTCTGTAAACAGGATATAGATTTTCATAAAGTCAGAACGTGAAACTGGCAAAGGTGAAGACCTGCAAGTGTGACGGATCTATAAGCTCTGAGGATGTGTGACAAACACATGTGAATGCTGTGAAATGAAAAGATATCTCACAATTTCACGCTGAATGAAACCATCATCTACAGATTACTGCAAAGCTATTTAGGAATTCACAGCAGACATCATAAGATATCATAGCCTGAATCGTGAACAATTTCATGACAGCAGTTGTTACCTGCACAATGTGAAATACTGTGACATTACACAAGCTTTGGCTGACTATCCTGTGTAGCAAAAGTATTAAACATTCATCAGGCAGCTACCTCAATGATGTTACCAATCGCCTTATCAGGGTAATTATTTCATTTTCAGAGCACAGGTCTCACCACATTTTCTCCCTGTGGGCATTCAACCCTTGCTGCCTCACATTTCACTGGGGAAAAAGGCATCTCTGTCTTCATCCTCTGGGCTAAAGCACCCAGTGCCGTGGACCCTGTGCTGAAAGGTGAAGGGCACTACACATCAACAATGAAAGGGTGAAACTGCTGTGAAAACATTTCCATTTTGCATGGTATTTGCTGAGCCTGCCCCAGCCCTGAACCCCCCCGTGCCCTGGGCTGAGCCCCAGCGTGGGCAGCAGGGGAGGGGGGATTCTGCCCCTCTGCCCCCCCCAGGTGAGACCCCACCTGCAGAGCTGCCCCAGCCCTGGGCTCCAACAGCACAAGGACCTGGAGCTGCTGCAGCCAGTCCAGAGGAGGCCACGGAGATGCTCCCAGGGCTGGAGCCCCTCTGCTCTGGAGCCAGCCTGGGACAGCTGGGGGTGTTCACCTGCACAAGAGAAGGCTCCAGGGAGAGCTCAGAGCCCCTGGCAGGGCCTCAAGGGGCTCCAGGAGAGCTGCAGAGGCACTTGGGACAAGGCCTGGAGGGACAGGACCCAGGGAATGGCTTCCCAGTGCCAGAGGGCAGGGTTAGATGGGATATTGGGAAGGAATTGCTGTGTGTGAGGGTGGGGAGGCCCTGGCACAGGGTGCCCAGAGCAGCTGTGGCTGCCCCTGGATCCCTGGCAGTGTCCAAGGCCAGGCTGGATGGGGCTTGGAGCAACCTGGGACAGTGGAAGGTGTCCCTGCCCATGATAAAGATGACTTTTAAGGTCATCTTCCAACCCAAACTATTCCATGACAAGTTGCTGTTATTCAATGCCAGTGCAGGCTGGTGAAAAAGGATGATTGTTTCACCTCTTGGATGAGACAGGAACCTTCTCACCATTGTTTAACCCAACAATAAAAACAGCGAGCAGCACAGGGATGTGCATGCCATGAGCCATGGCACATTCCAAGGAGTGTCCCTGCCTCCCAGCAGGTTAACAAACATACTATGCCATTGATGGTTTCCTTACGTTTTACCACCGGAATCTATCTTTCATCTCCTGGGTGGCAGTTAGTGGTGATTAAAGACCACAGCACTAATTAGTATTCATTAAAAACATATTTCTCAAATGTTGTGAGGGAAACATGCCCTTATTAAGATTCGAAATCTTACACCATTAGCAATAACTGTATTACCTTAACACAATGGGTTCAAAGTTCTCTCAGCATTGAAGGAATAAAGAACTAGTTATTCTTTTCTGTGATTATAAATTAATCTGATATTTATTGAATTCCCAGGGGGGAGTAGAAGTTAATTATGTTCAGCATTGTTAGAATTTTAATATAAAATAACCCTGTAATTGCTTGATTTCATCAAAATAATTCCCTCAAAGCAGCTTTTACACCAACCTATAAACATCTGCTCCCCCAGATGGCAGGTTTTCTTCCTCACTTTGCTATCCTAAGCTTCTTAACATTAAAACTGTGCCTAGATGTGGCTACTTCCCAAAGACAGAACCTCCCCAGTTATTTATTCATTTTATGGCTGCAGCACAAAGTTGCTGGGATAACAACATTCCCCATATGGATGTTTCTGATGTTACCACAAGAAAGAGGATGTGATACGTGTTTTATGCAAATTTTAAGACATTGCAGTTTTCTTTAAAGTTACCAGTGATGAACATGCCCTCAGGCTAAGACTGGCTGAGTATCTTCCCAGACAAGGGGTAGCCTTCCCTGGAAATGAATTCCAGCAGGACTCTGGCGGTCCAAACCTTGTCCCCTCTGTCACCTTGTGACAAGGGACTCCTCCTGGTTAACATTACTACTGAGGAGCTGTTATACCTGTACCCTCAGGCCATGGCAACCAGCTAAAAATGCTGCCTTTTAGTGCTCTGGAATAATGTATGACAGTGTAGGTGCTCCTATACCTCAAGGTTTGAGAATCCATACTTGTGAAAGAGTGGGGCACTTTGCTTGGAGTTAAAGGAAATACAAACAAGTCTGTATCAGGTTTCAGAAAGACATTCAAAAGAGTTGTAAATCCACAGGCAAAGAGAGACAGAAAATCATGTGTATATCCACCTGCTACTGGACTGACTTGCCGGGGCTCCTGGGTGTGCCCTGGAGTAATAATTTCCAAAGGGGGGAATGCAGGTAGAGAATACGTTTTGTACCAGTAATAAATAACATTAAAAAGTAAAAAATAGCATTTATTTCATCTTTACCTCACCCTTTTTAATTTCTATTTGTGCATATGTTTTATAACGTACACAATATACCAGCATGGTATATTATTATATATTTATACAGTTTATAAATAAATGTATTGGGGTGAGCGTTAAAAAGTTTTTACAGCTAGGGGGGTGCAGTCAAAGAGGATTGGAGGCCATTGCCCCAGAGGACAGGCTGTGACACAATTACAGACTCCAGCTTGTGGATTTTCAGTAAGTGTTGGTCTCCTGAGCAGCAAATCCTGCTCCCAGATCTCTGCCTGAAGTCTCTGCCTGGACCAGGATGGTTTATGAGGAAGAGTAACAGCTAACAGCCACAGAAAAACAGACCTGGGGCAGCTTAAACAAGACAAATACATGCAGATTGAGATATCAGAAGTTATCAATCTAGTCAGAATCAACTACCACAGCAGACACGTCCTTTCTCACTGGAAAAGGACAGAGAACAAAAGATTTTAAAATACAATTAAGTACATCCGTGAAGATAGATACATGTCACAGACAAGGTGAACTGTTGTCAGCCGGTGTTTATCAGAGTTCTGTTCTTTTATAGGAACCTTAATTTAAAAGTAGAAAGGGACACAGCTGGAGGAACTAACCATGGAATGTATTCCCACTACATCAGGACAGTCAGAAAGAGGATCCATTTGCAAAGATACCTCAAGACTGCCTCAAGACCTCAAAGATACCTCAAGACTCACAACAGCTGTGAAGAGAGACGGTTTCACTGCCTCTAAATCCTCTGAAAACCTGTAGCCAGCACAACACCAGCAGTAAAGCTTCAGCAACACTTTCTAATGGGATGCTGTGTGGTATGAATATTGCTTAGATCCCAGAGCAGAGTGGGAAAGGTAAAAGGATAATAATAGGATGAAATAATCCCATGAGACTGAGTGAACCATAGATCAACAGGGGCACACTGGGAAAACAAAGGACCTGAGACATTGAGACAGGCAACTACAGCATGAAAGTTCAAGTATGTGTCACCAGATGATGCAGTTCAGTGGTGTGATTCATTTTGCAATTAAAATGTCTAAAATTAGACATCTGAACAGGAATCTACATATGTGTTAAATTCCCACTCTGATCGATGGGAACCTAATTAAACTCAGTGGAGGGTGGGGTGCAGTTCAAGTGACAGGGCAGGATAAGCCTGTTTGAGGCTGACTTCAGGTTCCTGTAACTGTCCTGATTTCAGTGAAGTTTTAAATAGAACAGGAATGCAGATTCCCAGTGAATATAAAGATACCAACACTTAGACACCTACCTTTAGGTGTCTACATCTCCTTGGTGTGTAAAACAAGCTACAAGTACAAAATAAAAGGCACTCCAGCAGCAGCCACTCCAAACCATTTTAAAAGTGAGTTTCAACCACTTTGTGTGATTGATAGAGAACAAACCAGAAGCTGCAAAAGGCAAGGGCCGCATTTGCAAGCTACCATGTGAAGTTAGGCAGTGTATGCACTTCTAACACCTGTCTAAGTCAATAAACCCCACATTTAAACAAACATTTACCTGTGGAATTAGTTAATTAGAGTTTATGCACAAGTGAGAGCGAATGCTGATTTTTATCCCCAGCCCCTGCACACTGAGAAGCAGGTGTTGTAGATTTCACAGTACCGTGGGAGACTGGGAAAGACACTTCAAATTATTACGACTAAATAACATTATTATTTCTTTCATCCCTCCCTCAGAAAACCAGATTTCCAAGGATGGGACAAGTCAGATTTCATGCCAAGGCCTCAGGTCCTAATAAATACCTGCAAGTTACTGCTTTCAGTCAGGAAGATTTGGCACAGAACTTCAGGCTGCATTAAAACCTTAGCTGCAGCTGCTACTCTTGAAGAGCGTGCAATAAATAAAAACATTGTCTTTTTGGACAGTCTTAGCATTTCAGGGATCTTTGATGTATTAGCTTAGTAAGCATAATTTCGGCCAAATTAACCTTCCATGCCTCCTGTTCACTGCAACAGTATAAAGCTGGAAAAGGACTTAAAAAAGAGCTGATTTGGCAGGTGGAAGCACAGGGCTGCTCGCACGGCACAAGGAGGACACACTACACTTGCAAGATTTAACTGCTTTGATTTTTTCTGTCTTACTGTTTCAATCACATTCATCTTTCCTTCCTCAGTTTATTATTGCCACCTTCTTTTTAAATTGTCCCCATATATTTACTTTGGGCAAATTCTCTCTTGTAAGATATTTTTATGGCAATACCTGAACTGTTGCTCTCGTTTTTCAGCCACCACTTGTAGTCTTTCTTGCTCCCTCCTCTCTTTCAGTAATTTTGCTTGTTCCTTCATTTTTGCTTCTTTGTGCTGTTCCTTTTCTTGATCAAGTGCTTTCACCTCAGCAATGTGCCTACTTTCCTCTGCCTCCAGAAAGTCACGAAGCCTGTAATCAAAACATTTGAGTAAAAGCTGAATCAGTCCTTCTGTTGAAGGATAAAGTTTTAGTGTGTTTGCTATGAACACAAAATGGGTACTGGGCTCCTTTCAACACTTCTTGTAAATGGCAAAGAAGGGAACATCAAATTTTAACTCGGGGATCACTCCTGTTGTGTCCATTGGGGGAATCTTACAGCACAACATGAGTGATTCTGTCCAGGCACAGTTTAAACTCCTGATCTTACAAACCCACTTTCAAAGCTGCTTTACAACTTCACTCCCCCATTCATCAAATTCTTCTGATTCTCACACTACTTTTGTCACCAGCTGATAATTTGATTTTGTACTATTGTTATCCTTCAGCATAGACCCACGGAATATCCTGAGCTGGAAGGAACCCACCAGGATCATCCAGTTCAGCTCCTGGCCCTGCACAGACACCCCAACAACCCCACCCTGGGCATCCCTGGGAGCGGTGTCCAAATGCTCCTGGAGCTCTGGCAGCCTCGGGGCTGTGCCCTTTCCCTGGCAGCCTCGGGGCCGTGCCCATTCCCTGGGGAGCCTGGGCAGTGCCCAGCACCCTCTGGGGGAAGAACCTTGTCCTGATATCCCTCCCTTCTCTATGCATCTATAATTGTATCTTCTCTCCAAACGATCTTTTGCTATTTTAGCATCACTCCACAAAACTCTTCATCCTGAAGTATCTTTGATGAGAAAATTATGTCAAATTGGCAATTTTTAAACACATCATCATTTATCTCTCTGTTAATCCCAGCAGTGTGAAACCCACAGGGGGCTACAGAATCCAGAAATCACCAATTTCAGCACAAATACCACAGCGTCTCAGCAGAAAGGGAGCTGGGGGTCCCGGCACACAAGCTGAGCACAGGCCAGCAATGCACCCTTGTGGCAAAGAAAGCCACTGGCACCTCGGGCTGCGGGAGTAGGAGCACCGGGAGCAGGTCCAGGGAGGACATCCTTCCTCTCAGCACTGCTGAGACCTCACCCCGAGTGCTGGGTCCAGGTCTGGGCTCTGCAGCACCAGAAGGACACAGCCTTAGTGGAGGGAGGCCAGTGAAGGGACATTAAGGGACTGGAGCATCTCTCCCAAAGGGAGAATCTCCCCTGAAATTCCTTCTCTCCTGAGAGAGCTGAGACTGTCCAGCGTGGAAAAGAGAAGGTGCAGAGGGATCTTATCAATGTACGTAAACACCTGAAGGGAGGGAATGCAGAAAAGACAGACACCTTCTCCTCAGTAGTGCCCAGTGGCAGGGCAAAGGGCAGTGGCCACAAATTAAACCATGTGAAATTCCAAATGAACAGTAGAAAACACTTTTTTTTTCTGTTTATTGTGAGCATGGTCAGATATTGCACAGGTTGCCCACAGAGGTGGTTCAGTCTCCATCTGTGGAGATAAGCAAAACTGGACACACTCCTGGACAACCTGCTCTAGGTGACTCTAGGGTTGGACCAGATCATCTCAGGAGGCTCCTTATAACCCCAGTGGTTCTGTAGAATCTAAGTACAGTTCTTCTGAAGGCACATCAGACCAGGACACCAAACTGACGACCTTCACATCTCCAAAATCACTTGACGTCAAAGAATAACTGAGAAATTAAACCATATGATTTTTTCCAAAGATCAGTGCAGCACAATTCTGCTCTTTACAGGGCAGCATTGTGCTTCACCTTTAATATTTCTGAAAGACTTGTGAAAATTTTTTATCTTTTTCAGTTGATTCATCATGGTGTTACTTGTAGGACCTAAGCCTCAGCTTGATGAGTTTACAACAAAACACTCTGTTAAACTGAACTGATAGAATTTCTGACGCTTTGCTACCCGGAGAAGCTGTGGATGTCCACAGCAGAGTGGGTAGAACTAGATGATCCCTTCCAACCCAAACCACATGGGGATTCTATGATTCCATGCCCCATCCCTGGAAACGTTCCAGGCTAGGCTGGACGGGGCTTGGAGCAACCTGGTCAGGTGGGAGGTGTCCCTGCCTGGGGGCTTGGAACAAGATGAGCTTTAAGGTCCCTTCCAACCAAAACCATTCTGTGATTTCGTGATTGTATCAAGGTACTCTTCGTTCTCTTTAAAAATCAAGCAGTGAAAGTGCTACACTACCACTTTTATCCTTCCGTGCGGCAGACAGGAGGCTCCAAACGCCACCTCCGCTGCACTAGCTACTGTGTTTGAACACGTATCACCAGTGCCCGGCCCTCTGAGCACACACTGAAGCTGAAAACAGCAGGGTCACTGCACCGGCTACTTGTTTGCTACCTCTCTCTTCTCACATCGATCTCCTCCAGGTACTGCTGCATGGTTGCCCGGACCTTCCTCTCGGCCGTGCGGTGCATCCATTTGTGCTCGCCGCCCTTCTGCCAGTCGCAGACGTTGCGGTAGCGGCGGAACAGCTCCAGGGCATGTTCGTGTTCACTGTGCTCCTCCTCCCGCACCCTCTCGGCCAAAATCGCCTCCTCGACGAAGTCTCTCTTGGGGGGCTTGGCTATCTGCAAGAGAAAGAGAATGGAGAAAGCGTGGAGACCTCACAGCACCCTTCCAGGATCTGAAGGGGCCTACAGTGAATTCAGAGAGGGGCTCCTTATCAGGAACTGTAGTGACAGGACAAGGAGGAATGGGTACAAAGTGAAAGAGGGAAAATTTAGGCTAGATGTAGGAAGAAATTATTGTTTGTGAGGGTGGTGACACACTGGCACAGGGTGCCCAGAGAAGCTGTGGCTGCCCCAGGATCCCTGGAAGTGTCCAAGGCCAGGTTGGACAGGGCTTGGAGCAACCTGGGATAGGGGAAGGTGTCCCTGCCAATGGCAGGGGGTGGGACTGGATGGGCTCTAAGGTCCCTTCTCAACCCAAACCATTCATGGGTGAAAATACAATTAATTAATCTCAGTGTTTTTCAGTCAAATTCATGACCATGCAACTACCTAACACCAAACGATGAGTTCAGGGTAATTAGGGGGTAATCACAGAATCACTGAGGCTGGAAAAGAGCTCCATGATCATCGAGTACAAGCTATGACCGAGCCCCACCTTGTCACCCAGCCCAGAGCACTAAATGCCACGTCCAAGGATGCGGACTCTCAACAACTCCCTGAGCAGCCCCTGCCTGAACGTCCTTTCTGTGAAGAAACTCCTCCTAACTTAGACAAGCCCTGCCTACAACCCCACCCCACACAGCACCAGGCTCCCCGGGCTTTTAATCACAGAATCCGGGAGCCCCACGCCCTTCAAACACAGCACCGGGCTCCTCGGGACCCCTCACACAGCACCGGACGCCCCGGGACCGCTCCTGGCTGCTCTCAGAGGGTCCCGCCCCACCGGCCCCGCTCTGGGGCTCCGGCCCCCAAGCCCCCGCAGCTCCCCGGAGCAGAGCAGCTCCGGCGCGGCCCCTCACCAGCGCCAACTCTCGCGGCGCGATGGCGGTGACCTCCCGCCGCCTCAGGTTGTGAGAACAGTAAGGGGGCCGGGGCTGGGGCCGCGCCGCCATGGCGGAGGGAGGCGCCGCCCGTTGCTGAAGGGACGCGCGCGGCACGGAAGTGGCATCATGGCGGCGGGGGCGCTGAGGGGCGTCCTGGAATGGCGGGGGCGCTGAGGGCCGTCCTGGAAT
>VZRV01005559.1:29680-96499 GCA_013398115.1 Falcunculus frontatus | reverse complement strand
TGAGGGGTGTCCCGGGTCCCCGGGATGGTCACGGCTGGAAGAGACCGTCCAGATCATCCAGCGCTCCCGTGCAGCCAGCACTGCCGCTCTAACTCCCTAACCCACCACACCGCGGCCCGGCGCCGCCTCAACACCTCCAGCGACGGCGACTCCGCTGCCTTTGTGGGCAGCCCGTGCCAATGCCTGGCCGCCCGTGTGGTACAATGTGGAATACCTAAAAGTTTCTCAAGAAGGGGTGTTCTTTAACCATAGAATCATAAAATAGCCTGAGTTGGAAGGGAGCCACAAGGTGCCCGTCCCCAGCGCACACAAAGTCAGGGACTCACAGAGTGCAGCCCCGGGTGCCAGTGCTGGGACATCAGTGGGGACAGGCTGGCACACAAAGGGAAAGGGTTTAGGTTAATGAGTCTTATCCTATGGAGCCAGGCTGGGACAGCTGGGATTGCTCAGCCTGGACAAGAGAAGGCTCCAGGGAGAGCTCAGAGCCCCTGGCAGGGCCTAAAGGGGCTCCAGGAGAGCTGCAGAGGGACTTGGGACAAGGCCTGGAGGGACAGGACCCAGGGAATGGCTTCCCAGTGCCAGAGGGCAGTGATGCCCGAAAGATCGGCTGGAAATAAATCCCCATAGACTGATGTCTATAGAGCAGGTATTTGTTTATTGCAGCACCAGTGGTGAGGGGGTTCTCCTCCCAACTCACCCGCCTTTGTCAAGTACGGTGGTTTATTTATCCAGTAAAATTTTGTTTAATGTTGCTATGTCATTACAGCATCATCACATACACGCCGGAACTAATTTACGTAGCATGATCTCACGGTTATTAGATAATTCTTTGCACTGCGCATGCACTTCCCCAATTCGGGGGTCTTCGGGGGTNTAAGAAGTTATTCATATTAGATTATATGGATATTAAAAGTTACAATTCAGGTTATAAGCATCAGGTTATAGGTATAGAAACTATGATTTAGGTTATAAGCATCAGGTTATAGGTATCAGGTTATATTAATATTCTTCAAGTTATATTGATAAAAGTAATGATTTGGGTTATATTAATATTGAGGTTACATAGATATCTTATATCTCAAGCTATGTAAGCACTTTGTTGTTGTGACCTGAGTAACATAGACATCAGCAGGGATGGATGGGATATTGGGAAGGAATTGCTGTGTGTGAGGGTGGGGAGGCCCTGGCACAGGGTGCCCAGAGCAGCTGTGGCTGCCCCTGGATCCCTGGCAGTGTCCAAGGCCAGATTGGACGGGGCTTGGAGCACCTTGGGATAGTGGAAGGTGTCCCTGCCCATGGCAGGGGGTGGATTGGGATGGACTTTAAGGTCACTCCCAACCCAAACCATTCAGTGACTCTGTGAAATTGAGTTAATGACAAGAACAGGTTCTCTGTGTCCACAGGTGATGCAGCTGTGTGAGCCCACAGCTCCCAGGTCAGGACTGTCACAGAGATCTCCGGCAGCACATCCTGCTGATGCCAGGCTCCAGACCTGCCTGGGCTGGAGGGAAATGGGAAGTAAAACATTGGCTGTGGATCAGTGATTGCTTCAAGCTCATTGCCCTCAAAGGAGTCATGGGAAAAAGCTGTTGCTGAAGCTTTGAAGCTCCAGAGCACACAGACATACACTGCCAAGAACTTTGCTTTTTTCCACATAATCACATTAGCTTGGCTAATAACAAGTTGAAAAAAATCCCACAGAAGAAAGGTCAGTGTTTAACCTGTCTGTAAAGCTTGTTCTCATCCAATTAAAATCCAGTGCAATTGCTTCTGGTGTCAACGATGGCATCCTTGCACAGTCAAACACAGCAGTTTGATACACAGGATTTACACATTGGAGTATGTGTTACACCTCCACGGTAGTGCTTGAACTGGGATCTTCTGAGTTTATTTCAGTAGAGACTTAATGCTATCATACTACTGTGACTTAGTCTTTGAGATGTTTGTGAAAGGGAAACAACTTCACATCTCTTTCCCCCTGAAAACTTGTATTTGAGTGGAGGGAGGGCTGAATTTCTTGGTACTTTATAGTTTTGCTTAGTATTTTATGGTGTGTTTAATGGGAAATGTTGCCTTAGTCTTAAGATCTACACAAAACTAGCGATCAGTTTTATGTGTAATAGACAGTGTACAAATGTGCAGCACTGCCATCTGTTTGAAATCTAAAAATAAACAGGGATGTGTGGATCCTCTAAAACCCCCATTCTTCTGTGAAGTCCCTCTACCAGCTCTGAGAATATTTCCTCCTGAAAAAGCTGGGTTTATTCCAAAGACATTGCAGATGGCTTGTGACTTTGAGTTTATTTTACATTAATGTTTGATGAAAAAACAGATCCTGCTTAACTTAGATGCCTAAGAGGACCCTGGTCACTGTGTTTCCTCACTGGGAATATATATAGGATATAGGATATACATAGTATATGGTCTGTTCTGGATTGGCTGGATTGAATTCTCCTTCCTGAAACCTCTCTCTAGGGAACAGCCAATAAATATATATTCATATATTCACAGAGCCACAGAATCCCAGGATGGTTTGGGTTGGAAGGGACCTTAAAGCCTATGCCATTCTACCCTCTGCCAAGTGCAGGGACACCTTCCACTATCCCAGGTTGCTCCAAGCCCCGTTGGCAGGAGGGAAAGACTGGGAAGACGTGGAAGGACAGCACGTGCTGATGGATGGAGCAACTTGGCAAACCAGAGCCCATTTTCAGGAACAAAATCTGCAGTGGGAAAACCTGGCAAGGACAGTGGGGCCTTTCTGTTCTTCAAGGAAATATGAGAAGTTGATTGTTATCAGCTGATGGACAATTCCCTCTTTGTACAAAAGAAACTTTCAACTTGTTCCTCTAGAAGGAAAATTAACTCTATTTAAGGGAATCAAAGTCCTCTCCACCCCTCATAAAAGACAATTTTCCCTACAATGGCTGGCTATTCTCTTTGTCTGGGATTGTGGTGGCTACATGATCTGGTGCTTGGGCACACCAGGTCCCTTCCCTCTGCAGGATCAATTGTCCTTTTGTGCTGCAGATGCCCCTGGCTTCCCAGGCTGGGACTTTTAGAAGTTGCCAGTTCCTCTCTGGTTCTGAATCTCCCTGGGGTTTCCTCACTGGTGACATCCACACCATCCCAGGTTCCTCCAGCCAGGCTTTCTTGTAATTCTTCCTCCAGGCAATCTTCAAAGTACTTGCTTAGGGAAACCATGACTCTTGGCTTTTTATGTCTTTTGGCTACTTTTATTCTGAGGGGGTTTTTTTGTCAGGGATTTCCTGTTTGCTCAGATCCTCATGACTGGCTGAGTCAGGAACAGAAGAGTCACGTAAATATGCCTGCAGTGACTCGCTTTGCATCAGCAGCAGACCTCAGAAATTCTACTAATGTATTTTAAAAATAAAAGTTAAATTTAAATCTTCTCCTTCTGCGGTGGGTCACAGGCAGTACCTGCCAGCCAGCACCGCGTGTTGTGTTGCAGAGCCACACAGGCCTGGCTGTGACAGGAATCACAGAACCCTGGAATGGCTGGGGTTGGAAGGATCTCCGAGCTCGTCCCATCCCACCTGGCCATGTGCAGGGACACCTTCCACTGTCCCATGTTGTTCCAAGCCCCATCCAACCTGGCCTTGGACACTGCCAGGGATCCAGGGGCAGCCACAGCTGCTCTGGGCACCCTGTGCCAGGGCCTCCCCCCCCTCACACACAGCAATTCCTTCCCAATATCCCATCTATCCCTGCCCTCTGGCACTGGGAAGCCATTCCCTGGGTCCTGTCCCTCCAGGCCTTGTCCCAAGTGCCTCTGCAGCTCTCCTGGAGCCCCTTGAGGCCCTGCCAGGGGCTCTGAGCTCTCCCTGGAGCCTTCTCTTGTGCAGGTGAACACCCCCAGCTGTCCCAGGCTGGCTCCAGAGCAGAGGGGCTCCAGCCTCGGGAGCATCTCCGTGGCCTCCTCTGGACTGGCTGCAGCAGCTCCAGGTCCTTCTCACACTTGGAGCCCCCAATATAAACATATTTTTCATATATCTCATGCAGTTTCCCCTGGGACAGCAGCCTCACATCTTGGCTCTCATCTCTCACCATTGTGATTAATTCAAATTCATGCTGACACCAAGTTCTGCAGCCCGAGTCCCACAGATGTTTCATTGTGGAGCTTTAAGCAGCACTGACCTTCATCATTCACATATCTGTGACACAGCACGTGTTTCTGTTGCGTCCGTGTGTCTCCCCATGGAATTTACGGCAGCAAGGTGCAAGTTTCTAGCACTGGCACATAAAATTCAGGCAATTCTTAATATTTATTTGACTCTGAGCTTCATGGGAGGACTGAGAGTTTTAAGAGGGAGGCTGAAAAGAGCTCTGTGAACTTTCTGAGTGAATAAAGGAGGCAGCTGACGGGACAGGTCTGAGTTTGGCCTTGGCTGGCGGTGTCAGCTGCAGGCATGGGTCCTGCTTGGTCACTGTGGTCCAGATGTAGCAGTGCAAAGATCAGAGTCCTTTCCCGACCACATCTGAGCCAGGCGCCATCCAACAAACGCTCTTTTTTACCCCAAATCCTCACGGCGGAAGGGGGTGGGAGGGAGGATCAGCTGCTCTCCTCTCTTCACACCCACGGGTGAGCAGGGAAGATGTTTTTCTCCTTCCTTTCTCTCAGCCTTGAAAGAGCAAAGGGTAACCACAGAAAGGGAACATGGTGTGAGGGAGGGTTGAATAATTCCAGTATGACTAGGACAGAGTAAAGCCCACTAGTGGATTTACAGTTTTATTTCTATAAAGCTGCCTGTGGTCCTTCCCTTCCTCCCTGCACCAAGAGCTGATCCATCTCAGGAAACATCTCCTTACCCTCCCTACATGCTCCAGGTTTCACCAGGAAGACTGTACATCTCTGAGTTGCTTTATCTGTATTTTGTAATTAGAATATCACAGAGAAGCTCACCAGGCGTCTTTGGGGTTTCACCACCTACGTCCTGCCTGGCTGCTCTCACTCACCAGCTCAGCAAGTGGGTGAGACCAGCAGCAAGGTCAAAATTCCCCTCCCAGCAAATCAGAGTCTCTGGAGCAGAGCAGAGCATCGGGCTCCAGCTCACTGCAGGCACAGCTTCGGGGCTGGGGCAGCGTTACCTGTGGCAGAGCGCTGAGGTGTGGCAGAGAGCAGAATTCCAAGCTAGTGACATGAATCCTTGCACA
Source organism: Falcunculus frontatus (assembly GCA_013398115.1). Taxonomy (NCBI): domain Eukaryota; kingdom Metazoa; phylum Chordata; class Aves; order Passeriformes; genus Falcunculus; species Falcunculus frontatus. The sequence goes on along the minus strand of VZRV01005559.1, from coordinate 91,327 downwards.
TGAACGCTCCAGGGAACACTGCTGCCCTGCTGGGCACTCTGCTGGTCCAGGATGGAGAGCTATGCACAGTCCTTCCCTTCCTAATCCATCTCCAGGCAGGAACAATTTCCCTACTGCAAAAATGTGAATGTTTGTTGCTGGGAAACACATTTTTTTTTCACGCCTGAGACAAGAACCGAGTGTGTAACCCAGCTGGAGTGTTTAAAGAGGAACTGAAAGTATTTGGGTTGAGTTTTTCAAACTTGGCTATCTGCTAATTCTATTATGTCAATAAAAGATTACTTTATTCTTTTTAGCTAGAAAGCAATCTCTGCTGACTCTAAGTTTTCCTTCCTGTTATTTTTACGTGAGTCTTTCCATCAGATCCAAATGATTCCCAGAAATAAGGTCACGTACTATAAAGATGCTTCTGCGTCATCCTCACGTGCCAGTCGTGGGAGACGGATTTTCTGTCCTCATTGCCATGGGGGGCACCAAAATGTCCAGCCCAATCAGCAGTTGGCACAGCAAAAAGTAGGGATAAAGGGCTAAAGTCAGTGGGAGAATGAGGAAGGGACAGGTTACACAGAGGTTTTATAAACTGATAGTTCTCAAATGAACTTGGTGTTTTGGGCTTTTTCCCAGACTTAAAAAGTGAGTCCAGCCGTCTGAGAGCTGTTTGCAGTGGGGGTTTTGGAAGGGAGGTGAGGTGCTGCCAGACTGAAAAAGGGGGAATACAGGCTCCATTTTAAAAGGGAAAAAAAAAAACCAGCAACCAACCACTTGGAAATTAGAAGCCAGTTAACTTCAGTTCCTGAAAAACAACATCAAAGAGACCACAGAATAAGTAACTGGGAATTCATTTGCAAGCAAGAAGAAAATACAGAGACAAATACCAGCCAACACAGATATGTCAAGGACAAATGGTTTCATGCTAATCACATTTCCTTCTGTTATGGGTAACAGGCCCTGTGGGGAAAGAAGCAGTTTATTTAATATGATAAGGCTTCTAACACCTCCCTATACTCCCATGGCCTGTCCATAACCATCCCTGGATCCCCCACCCATGGCTTGGTGTCACCTGGGTTACTGTGTCACCTCTTGTGGGTTCAAATGTCAGTAATAACCTGGAGGAGAGAACAGAGAATTTTTATGTGGAGAGCAAGTGGAGCCGGTAAGGACAAGGACTGCAACAGAAACAGAGATTCCAAGAGATCTTGAGGATTTGGAGGAAAGGGTTGAAAAATCAGATGTGGTGCAGAAAGGACACGGTCCTGCAGTGACAGGACAAGGGGGAATGGCTTCCCAGTGCCAGAGGGCAGGGCTAGATGGGCTATTGGGAAGGAATTGCTGTGTGTGAGGGTGGGGAGGCCCTGGCACAGGGTGCCCAGAGCAGCTGTGGCTGCCCCTGGATCCCTGGCAGGGTCCAAGGCCAGGCTGGATGGGGCTGGGAGCAACCTGGGATAGTGGAAGGTGTCCCTGCCCATGGCAGGGGGTAGCACTGGATGAGCTTTAAGACCCTTCCCACCCAAGCCATCCTGGGATTCTGGGATTCCATTACAACGGCAGGGTTGCCCACCTGGACAGAAATAATCAGAAGTGGATGGGGAACAGCTGACTTGGAAGCAGTTCCTTTGGCAGAAGTAGATGATCACGAGCTGAGGGTGAGTCAGCAAGGCCACGGCGCTGCAGGAGAAGGCAGAGAGCTGTGGTGACCTCTTCAGTACAACCCTTGGGGAACACACTCTCTTTTCAGGCATTTCAAGAAAAATGAAGCTTAGTGGGAGAGAATGAGTTCTGGAAAGTATCAGAGCTGACAAGTTGTTTAGTCTAGCCGGAGGAAAACAAAATAGATTTTCACAAACGTGGTCTCACGTGCAGAAAGGGATTTTATCTTTACACTGAGGTTGTCTGGTGGATAAGGGGAAATGTAAAGATCCTTTTTCTATCACATGTTACAGCTTCCAGTACAAACCATTGACCCACGCTGCTGAACATGCAATAAATAAATCAGTGGGAAACCTGTTGTTTTTCCACAATGTTTTTCCTAAACCCATCTTGGACTGAAACTCAGCAAACCCAACTTATTTACCCAGGGCAAGATATCCTATGGCAGACAGCAGCTCTGGAAACACAGCCTCCTTTGAGGCTTTGTTATCAGGTTAGATAGTTTTAATTTCCTTTTTTTCCCAACTCCTTTCCAAAGCTGACTGTGAAAATTACAGCTTACTGCTGTTTTAAAATCTCATTTTCAACAGGAATCTCTTGATTTTAATATTAATTTGGTGGGAAGTGGTGCAAAATATCATAACCAGGGCTGTCTGTGATGGTTGGGATATGTCTGTATGGGCACATCTTTGTTCTGGCAAGTTACTTTCTAGATCACCTTTAATAAAAAATCAGCCATCATTGATTTAAAATAACACTTGTTCTGAAACAAATAGCATTTCATTTCATTCTCACTGTGAAACTACCATTCTTTTATTTCTAATTCAATAATGAACTAACAAGTCACAAAATGGGGAACAATGCTTGGATATTAAAGAAGGGTGGGGTTTGGTTGGTGATTGGGTTGTGGGTTTTTTTTTTAATTCCTTCATATTTCATTTTAAATCAAATGTCTTTGCCCTTTAAATCAGACTTTGCCCTTTCATTTTCCTTCAAACTATTTTCCCCAGATTACCAATCATTCCAACAAAACTAGGATGAATGTTTTCCAGGTTATTCTTTTTTGCTTCGTCCGCCTGCCACACTACAAGGAAAAGTGAAAATGCTGATCAATTTTTTTTTTAATTAAAAAATACTCCACAATTACACACTCTGTTAATATTTAGTGCTGTAATAGAAATTATGATGGCAAAGAGAAGCTTTCTGGTAGGAGGAGCTCTGTGAGCAGTCCTCAAGTTCTGACTTAGCGCTGATCTTTACTCTCCAAGGAATTTAATTTTGGATATCAGCTTCACTCTACTTTCTGCATGGGGATTTCTCTTTCCAGCAGCCGGCACAGACAGTCTGCTGCCTTTCAAAGCAGCTGCAGCTAAAATTCATGGGCTGCAGGCAGAGACTGTCCATAATCTCCCTTTCCTGGTTTCCTGCTGGTGAGCTACTTCAGCACATCCCCTCCAAAACCCATCTCCCCAAGAAGACACTGCATCACAACAATTTTTGCCAGGACGGGGCAGTGGCAGGAAACTTGTTATCGCTGCATCCTGCAGCCCAGCAGAGGGGTGGGTTCAGCTCAGTTCAGGCTGCCAAAGGTCTTCCCTGCTAAAGAAACCCCTGGCTGCCCGTCCTGCACCTCCAGCTTGTTTGTAAAAGCACGAGGCTTGGCTGGTGGAAATAAAGCAGCATTTGCAGCCCTCTGCAGCCACTGAATTCCAATACCTCTCCCTGCAGCTGCTCAGCCTCACATTTCAGTGGTTGGGATGTATGGCTGAGTGTCCAAACCTGTGTTGTGGAGTCACAGAATCACAGAATGGTTTGGGTTCGAAGGAACCTTAAAGACCATCTTGTTCCACCCCCTGCCATGGGCAGGGACACCTTCCACTGTCCCACGTTGCTCCCAGCCCCATCCAGCCTGGCCTTGGACACTGCCAGGGATCCAGGGGCAGCCACAGCTGCTCTGGGCACCCTGTGCCAGGGCCTCCCCACCCTCACACACAGCAATTCCTTCCCAATATCCCATCTATCCCTGCCCTCTGGCACTGGGAAGCCATTCCCTGGGTCCTGTCCCTCCAGGCCTTGTCCCAAGTGCCTCTGCAGCTCTCCTGGAGCCCCTTGAGGCCCTGCCAGGGGCTCTGAGCTCTCCCTGGAGCCTTCTCTTGTGCAGGTGAACACCCCCAGCTGTCCCAGGCTGGCTCCAGAGCAGAGGGGCTCCAGCCCTGGGAGCATCTCCGTGGCCTCCTCTGGACTGGCTGCAGCAGCTCCAGGTCCTTGTGCTGTTGGAGCCCAGGGCTGGGGCAGCTCTGCAGGTGGGGTCTCACCTGGGTGGGGCAGAGGGGCAGAATCCCCCCTCCCCTGCTGCCCACGCTGGGGCTCAGCCCAGGGCACCGACTCCAGTTGTTAACCCTGCAGTGACCCCCGTATTCCCACCACTGATCCATGTATTCCTGCCGTTCACGGAGCATGTGATTGAAAGGATTGGCTTCAGACGGACCAAACCAGACAGGCTGAGGAGGGCTGGATGAAGTGAGACAGCTGTGGGTTAGCAATCCTGGGAGGCAAATCTGGTGTAAACCTTCGTACTGCAGTGAGAGCTTTTCACATGGCTTAGTTTAACTTCGCTGGAAAGTTGAAGAAGTTTAAAAAAATAAATCAAAAACCAAAACCAAACCACGCCGAAGTCAACAATAATTTGCTTTGACATTTGTTCCCGGCACTCCCCACCCCCTTCGTAGAAATCGGCCTGGTTGGGCACAGGGAAGCGCGTCCCGTGGGTGGGCAGGGCAGGGCAGGGCAGGGGCGGGCCGGGGGCGGCCCCGCGGGGAACCCACGGCCCGTGCGGCGGCACAGCCCCAGAGCTGCTGCCGACATGGACTGCGGAGTCATCACCTCCAAGACCGTGCTGCTGCTGCTGAGCCTCGCCTTCTGGGTACCGCGGGTGCGGGGTGTCCGGGCGGGGGGTGACGGGGCTCTGGCAGGGGGACACGGTGCTGCGGGACATGCCCGCCGTGTCCCGCAGTGAGCCGGGCACTGAGCCTAGCCCTGTGCAGGTGACTCGTACGTTTCTGTAGCACCCCCTAATAATGTATTTTTAAAGAATAAGGAGATTTAGGGGCTTACATTTCTAAGAAATACGGTCAGAGTTTGTTTTTGTTGTTTTTTTTTTTTTCTTCTTTGTGGCGTGTTTTTAATGTACTTGATTTTTTAGTAGTCTTTTTAATTAAAGTAGTCTACAACTTTGTCTTGTGATCGGAAGCGGATGGAGCCGCATGGCGAGGGCGTTGTACAAGGGCTCCGCTCCACTTTTGGGGCGAGGACTCTTTCGGGGGGGGGGGGGAAACAGCTGAGAACTTTGTTCCAGCCATGTCCTTGGCACAGTTGCGGCTTTCCAAATCACTTCCTCAATAATTATTTACAAGCAAGTGAAAAAAATGAGGGTGGTTTGTGTACTTTTTAGCCTAAACCCTGTTGGTTTGGGAGTGTCGGCATCGGGGGCTCGTGGCATGGCTGGGCTGCCCTGTGACAGCGACAGCGGGGCCCGGCGCTCGTGGCTCTTAGGAAGAACTGGGGATTATTCTGATGACCAGACTCGGGCATTTCCCCTGTACGTGAGGAAGTTTGGAAAACCCCCACCGCCACCCACAGCCCTGGGACTTGTGTGCTGCTGTCGGGGAAGGACCCCTGTCCAACCTCGTGTGTGTCGGTGCCGTGGTTTGGGGGTTCACAGCTGCTTTTGTAGCCCCTGGGTGTTTTCCAGACGGGGTTTTGCCGGGGATGCTTCCAACCTGCCGGTGATAGCGAGGGCCTGGAGCTGCTGGGGCTCAGCATGGCAGCGCCCCTTGCTCTGGGTGTAACAGGGGAGGCTGAGGGCAAGAACCAGAGTTTTCCCAAAGAGAGACAATACACGGGGAGAGAAAAAATAAAGCAAAAGAAGGAATACTGCTTGAATTAGTCCCTGGGGCCTCGTGGGGTGTGGTGCCGTGTTGTAAAAACATGACTTGCTGCTGGCTGTGGTGAGGAGCGCGTCCCCTTCGTCCTGTGCCTCCTTTATGGAGGTAATTTATTGTTGCTTGTGCTCCCTGTAGCTCCTGAGCCACTGGCACAAATGGAGCTGCAGGCCGAGTCACTGCTGCACACCAGGTAACGCGATCTCGGCGTGTCTCCGTGGTTTGTGGTGATCATTTTTTTGAAGTAGCCACAGAGGAACATTGCAGCATCGCACTGTTTGTATGAGGAAAGCCCCTGAGCTTCAAATCAGGTGTATCTCAGGTTAGCATCGTTGCTTGGCTTTTTAAAAATGAAACAACAGCCTTGTGTCCTCCTAGAAATGTCTCTGGTGCCTTCTGCTGTAGGGAAACTCTCTGATTGTGATAGATCATCTGCATCCATGGACTGTCAGTAACTGTCCTTCTACATGTCTGTGCCCTCTGAATTTGGGGTGACCCAGACCGGCCCTTTGGGTTGTTTTTAATCCTAGTAAGAGCAGTGCAGCCCAGTACCTGTGGCATTCAGATGCTGCTGCCACCACCGTGTGTGGTAATCACATTCCAGCGGCAGAACTGCAGAACCTGGAATTCTGGTTTTAGGAGGGTGGAGATGGAGGGACTGATTCTTCTGTGCTCCTTCAGAACATTTCTAACAGTTAGGGCTCTGTAAGTGCTCCAGATGATTGTGAAAACACAGGATTTGCAAAGAACATTAGAGCCCTTCTCCAAGGAATAATTCATGTCCAGACATTGCATGCTGCAGATCTTTCCCAGCTTGGAAGTGATTATGGAAAATAATTCACCACCTGCGTAGTCAGCAGATGGTGCAGATGTGATTCTTTGACAGAAGTTATTACTTAAGAATATCCAAAAAAGGCAAAAAATCCTCTTTTGGATTTCTGATTGTTATCGTGCGGAGTGAAGGAAGTCAGATCTTCCAGGATGACAAATCGGGGCTTCCTAAATGAGGGGAAAAAACAGCTTTTCTACTAAGCACCAGGCTCAGCATCGTATGTGCAGATCTTTCTGCGGGTGGGCGATCTATGCATAACTCCCCCCAAAAAGTCGGTGATTAAAGATTATTAGACAGTTAAAACAGGTGGTGCTTCAAGATGTGGGAGTTCTTCCCACCTCGGTTCTGCTCTTTAGCACCTACTAATTAGGTGCAAATGTGTGGTTGTTTTGGTAAGTGGGTGTTGGCCTGCTCTAGGTGAAGACTGGGGATGCAGATTTATCTCATGGGACCTAAAAGAGGGAAAGGTCAGACCAGACCATGACGTTTATGGCAATGTCTTTTGAGGGGACGGCGCTGGGTGGGATGTGGTGATGCTCTTTTTGAAGGAAAGAGGTGAAACGCTGGGATTCATTTGCTGGTCCAAGGAAGGAAACTGAGAATCTTATAACTGGATGGAAGCTTCGTGCTCCAATATTTTTGTATGATGTGCAGTAAACACCTTCCCAGGTCGCTTTTAACCTCAGAGCATCCAGCACCCTGACCCTGCTCGCCTTCAGCTTCGTTGTCACTAAACAGGGCTCTGCCTTCAGAGGGGGCTTGGCATCCACTGGTGGCCCTGAGGTCTAGAAGTTGGACTTCGATCATCCTTGTGGGTCCCCTCCAACTCAAGATATTCTGATTCATCACCAAAGAGCTACCTTAGGTGTTCCTTCAGTGAAAATCCTGCTGGCCCAGATTTCCCATTCACTTTTAAGCAGAGGTGGGTGCTTCCCCAGGCTTGCTTTACTTGCCCAACAGCAGGGAGGAGCATAAGGGTAAATTACTGCCTGGGAGGCTTTAGCAGGACCAGGGGATTTGGGAGAGCAGCATTCGATCTGCTGGCAGGAAGGGCAGGAGCAGCACTGATCCCTGGCAGGATGTGCTCTCTCTACCTGCCAGCAGTGAAGCCAGGCTTGTATTTCCCCAGCTGAGCCCTGGTTCCCTCTGCCCCCGCACACGGCAGGGTGCACTGGAGCTGCTTACAGGCTGTTCACTGATTCTTCAGGAGACCCAGCTGGGTTTTGCAGCCCTGATAGCAGGAGGTGTGAACTGCAGTTTCTGTACTGCGATTTGACTGCGTAGAGGATCCAGAGTCCCGGAATGGAAGGGACCCTTAGGAGTTATCAGTGCCACCCCCTGCCATGGGCAGGGACACTTTCCACTGTCCCACGTTGCTCCAAGCCTTGTCCAGCCTGGCCTTGGACACTTCCAGGGGATCCAGGGGCAGCCACAGCTGCTCTGGGCCCCCTGTGCCAGGGCTTTACTCCTCTCACAGGGAAGAGTTCAGATGGTTGCAAAAGTCATTCATTGACTGGAGGATAGAGAGGGGCTTTGCCTTCTCACGGAGTCCTTGTGGAGAATGTCTCAGTGCTGCAAAGCTCGGCTATCCCCGTTTCCCTTCTCCACCTTCTCTAACACACTACATCAGGTGGTTTTTTGCTAGTATTTTTGGTTTTGTGACCTGTGAATTTCCAAAAAGCATGAATCAAATGTATTTCGGGGCATTAGTGGCATAGAATAATCGTAAAATCCCAGAATGGTTAGGGTTGGAAGGAATCTTAAAGATCATCCAGTTCCAGCCCCCTCCCATGGGCAGGAACACCTTCCACTAGACCAGGTTGCTCAAGGAATCACAATATTGCTGTGGTTCACATGAAATAATTTTTAGTAATTTGGAGGTATAAACTTGCCCACAAGAAAAATTCCTGCATGTATGAATGGTTTGAAACCACTCGTGCCAGTGATAGGTAGTCTGGGAATACTCACTCTGAAGCCTCACTCAGAGAGAAATCTGGATACTTAAAAAAAAAAATTAAAAACCCACTGAGGAGGGAAATTCTTAATCATTTTTAATGAACAGTGTAATGAATAGCAAAGATTATGTTGAAGATTATTGGGCTAGAATGACCTTACTTTGAAGGGTGTCAGTATTCTCCGAGGAGTCATTTAGAGAGGTCTGGGTGTCTGTGACCTGTTTCTCACCTTTCTTGCGTCTTTTCTTAGGCAAATCCTTAATTCTGCTTGTAGCTGCCTGCTTTACAGGAGAGTGGGGGGACAGGCAGCTCTGCTGGGTGTTCATGCTCTGCGTGATCCTGACAGGGAGGTGGGAGAGCTGTGGAAGCTCTCCTCCCCTCTCCAGGGAAGCGATGCTGTGGGGTTGGCCTGACTCACAGTAGCGTCTGTCGTAGAAAAAGCTGCTTAACCAAGAGCTGCATTGATTTTGTTTTCCTTTAACACATCCAGCGAGTGAAAATGGGGTCGTTCATCCATTCCTGGGAAGGCTCAGGACCAGAATTCAGTCCAGACTCCCTGTTTCTGCTCCTCTGATGGAACTGGTGGGGGGCGATAAGCGAGGGAGGTCTGGGGGATGTCTTGACCCAGCACAAGGAGTGTTGGGTGGGAAGGGGAAGGTGGTGGGTTTGTTGTGGGTTGGAGCTAGGGTGATTTTTAAGGTCCCTTCCAACCCCAGCCATTCTATGATTCTGTGATTTCTAACTTGTTGCTGAATGGTGAGAGAAGAGCAGCCACATGATCCAGAGTGGTCACAGGATGGGGCTGATGCCCGGGGCTGGGCACTTTGGTGTGATCCTCTTGAGCAAGCCTTGAAAGGGTAAAGTTCCTTCTCGTTTCAAACTATTCTGCCCAAAATCAGGAAGTGGAACTGAACTGACTTCCAGTAAAATGGGTTTTGCTGTACTGCGTAGGGGACTCACAGACTGAATTAAAATGAAGATGCTGGTGCTGTGTGGTCAGCACAGGGGAAGTGTTGAGACAGTGGTGCAGATTCGGAGGAACAAGCTGAGTCAGACTGTCCCCAGCAGTCCCTGTGACTGTGAACAGACCCACTGGATGGGCAGGCTGTGTATTCATGCCTGAAGGCACTTTGATCTATTCCAAGGTCTCACAGTGTGCAGGTCTCCAAATCCAGAGATCTGATGCTGACAGGCTGAGAAGCGTGAGGAAGTTGTGTGGAGACCATGTGACAGCCGTCCAGCGTCTGACAGGGGCTGCAAGGAAACCAGAGGGATTCTTCATCAAGAGCTGCAGTGATGGGAGAAGGGCAATGGCCTCACAATGAAAAGAGGGGACATTTAAGATAGATATTGGGAAGGAATTGCTGTGTGTGAGGGTGGGGAGGTCCTGGCACAGGGTGCCCAGAGCAGCTGTGGCTGCCCCTGGATCCCTGGCAGTGTCCAAGGCCAGGTTGGATGGGGCTTGGAGCAAGCTGGGACAGTGGAAGGTGTCCCTGCCCATGGCAGGGAGGGGAGCTTGATGAGCTTTACATAGGTCCTTCCAACCCAAACCATTCTGGATGTTTATGATTCTATGTTGTGGAAGTGCGTCTGGTAATTACAGCTCCTTGAGAGGTCCCATTCTGTTACCTGTTTAGCAAGATTTAGGGTTAGCTCTGCTGTGATTTAGGTGCACCTTGGTTTAGTTGCAGGGTCTGGTGTCTGAGCCTGGAATAGCTGATTGAGAAATTGGGGTGGTTCCGAAGGCAAATATTGAACTACAGGGTGTTTTGTGTCCAAACAGGCTGCTCAGATCCAAAACGGCCTGGCACTGGCTGATAAATCAATCCGTGCTCAGCTGAAGTTACACTCACTGCAAGCTCATGCCCTGCAGTCTGTGTATTTAGGGACAATACCAGTGAAAATGGGGGTTCTGCTTTCTCCTCCTCATGTTGCCTCAGAGGTGCATGAAGTTCTATGACCGTGATTAACAGCAGCACCCTGGCCCCAAGGCAGGGGTTTAAGCATTAGAAGTCGTAGGTATTGGGACAGGATTCCTTGCTTTGCACTGCTGTACAGTGTCTCCGTGAGGACATCCCACCATTTATGCTTTGTAGGGTATGTGCTGGCTGTTAGGGGTGGGAAAATAACCTTGGAATTAGGCTTGGGGAACAGAAGAAGATGTGCTAGAACAACTCTTTAGGTGGACATTTACTTACTATAACTTGAAAACAAGCCCACTACACCCAGAATCCCCTCTGAGTGTGTGGTATTGCAGCATGTAAAAACTGCAAGAAAATGTTGATTAGGTTCGGGGTTTTTTCTTCCTGAAACAGATAGGTAGGTTTTCACAGCCTTTTGGCAGCTGCTCGTTGTTTTCATTTGAGGAAGAAAAGGAAGAAGCAAGAGCTTCCCATCGTACCCAGCAAGCAGCCCTGAGGTGTGTTTTGAAGGCAGGCAGAAACGTGCCCCGCAGTTGTACATCACAGCTGAATATTTAAGTGTAACATTCTTTGAGGAGTCTGCTGTGGCTTGGTGTAAGTTGGCTCGGAACAGATGTCCTGGTTCTGTCTCACCTGTGTAGCTCGTGTGAGGAAATTGTGATTTGAAGGTTTTAGTTTGGGGGTAATAATTGGCATGAGATCGGCAGGAATTCTCTCCTGGGGCCATTGGTGCTGCTGGAATCAAAGGCTGCCTGGTAGGAGCTCGCAGCTTTGGTGCTTTTTGCTCCAATCCAAAGCCAGCTTGCTGAGTTCAGTATTTTTTATTATTTTGTAAATCACTGTTCTCACAAGGTGAGGATCTGAGGGAAGTTCGTACTAACAGGAGACCCCGTTCTGCCTCCAGCCCTGGGCTCCAACAGCACAAGGACCTGGAGCTGCTGCAGCCAGTCCAGAGGAGGCCACGGAGATGCTCCCAGGGCTGGAGCCCCTCTGCTCTGGAGCCAGCCTGGGACAGCTGGGGGTGTTCACCTGCACAAGAGAAGGCTCCAGGGAGAGCTCAGAGCCCCTGGCAGGGCCTCAAGGGGCTCCAGGAGAGCTGCAGAGGGACTTGGGACAAGGCCTGGAGGGACAGGACCCAGGGAATGGCTTCCCAGTGCCAGAGGGCAGGGATAGATGGGATATTGGGAAGGAATTGCTGTGTGTGAGGGTGGGGAGGCCCTGGCACAGGGTGCCCACAGAAGCAGCTTTGCCTGCCCCTCTGTGACTGTCACTGCCCATATGATGCTGTTTGAGCTCTCCTCAGTGGTGCCCAGTGACAGGACCAGTGAGCACAAGCTGAAGCAGGGGATGGTCCCTCTGAACATCAGAAACCCTTTTTACTGTGAGAGTGACCAAGCACTGTCACTGGCCATCCTGGGTGAAACCTGAGGACACAAACATGGCCATGCCTGATTTATTATTTGGAGAAATGAATACCATAAGCAGGGTAGGAAATAGTAACTGAAGCCAGGAGGTCCCTTCCAGCTCGCAGAGTTTTAAATCCAGAATAGGGAAAGGGGGAGAAGATTGTGTACGTGGGATGGGAGGTGCTGAGTTGAGGTCACTGTCATGGCTGTGAGAAACCAGCTTCGCCTCGGGCCAAGGGAAGACCCTTACGTCTGGGGAGTGCCTGGTCCATGTGGGCCACGGGGAGTTTTAATCTGGTTAAAATGAGCATTCAGTGGGGAAGGCTTTCTCAAAAGTGCTTAGTGCCTTTCTTTTCCTGTGGAGTCAGTAGAAAACCTGTTGTCCCTGTAAGAATGGAGTAGTGCAGCAGCCAGGGAGGACTTGAAACTCCGATAGTGAATGGGAAGAATAAATCTTGTAGTACAATAAATCAGCAAGGGAGCCAGAAGGTGATTCCCTTTGCCATGCAAGCTGGCTGTTTGGTAATGAAATACATTATTTATGGAGGAAATGTGCAAAACCTTTCGAGCAGAGGATTTACCTGTCAAGGTAAATCAAAAACACTTTTTGTACACAGGAAAAAAACAAACAAAGATACTCCATATCTTTTGTCTTAAGGAGAGGATGAGCAGCTGTAACTGAGACCAGTGTTGCTGGGGTCTGATTCTAGATATGAGAGGCATGGGGGCAGCACAGGAGTAATAATTGTAATTGGCAAAGTAATAATTGAAGGTGACATATCCCACTCTGTCCTGTGGCAGATTTAAACTGCTGAAAAGGTGATAGCATCCCAGTGAACATAGGTGTTGGATGGCAAGGCAAAACACCAGCATTGGGTGTTGCACTGGATGAGGTGCCCTGACTGTGCAAAGATACTGGTGAAAAAAAGTGGGATTTGAGCCTTAAAATTAACTCAGGCGGCTCTGTGAGCTGTCTGTCTAATGACAAATTAGGTGGGAGTGGGTCAGAAAAGGTTTGTGTGGGTATTCATAGTTCTTCCAGTATGTATTTGCAGTAGTTTGCTGCAGAAGACAACTGCTCTTACTGTGTCAGGAAAGATGGTATTATTTATATTACCTGCCTGCCCATAAAAAGTTAATGATATGGGACAAAGTCCAGCCAGCCTGAGTTTTGTGCTGTGATGGATATTAGTGCTGGCCCTGGGAAAGTCCCATTTGACAAAGGAGAAATGTCTCTAAGTCTCGTAGCCTCCATTTTTTACTGTATAGAGGCTGTATCTTGCTGGACACGCGGGGCGAATTTGGAATTCATCCTGTTCTTAAGCTTCTCCTTTTAACATTACAGCTTTGTAACTCTGTATTTTTAGTTGTCCAGCCTTTTAAAGACGAAGTCTTATACCAGTTTACAGTAACAGACCAAGTCATAGAATCGACACTCTGAAATGGAAGGATGCTGAGAGAAACCTTTTAAAAAGTACCCCAAAACCTCCAACCAGTAGACAGTGCCTTTAAAATTCATAGTTGGTAGTGATGCCTGAAGTGGCCGCCTAAAACCAGAGACTAGACAGCAATAAGGGAATAAAGGTAGGTATTTATTTGAAGGGCCTTCAAAGGTACACCCTGGATGGGCCAAGGGCTATTGCCAAGATGGACCCCGGTCACGAGTTCGTCACACTTTTATAAGTTTGGTCCATTTGCACATCAGGGTTAATTCTGCAGTTAAAACTGCAGTTAATGATGTAACTGCTCCAAGTTTGCCCTCCTCTTCAGAGGCCTCAGTTGACATATTTTGGGCCCTGGGACAATCTGGGTGTCCTTGGAGAGCAAACCTGGACGGAGTTTGTTATGTCTAACCAGCATGAGAGAACAGCAGCTAACAGGCTACAAGACACTTCAGAATTACACACTAGGCAGTACAGATTTGAAAAATATGAAAGTTAAAACCTAAGGCATCGGTAGTTTGGCTCCTTTGCTGTACCTTATCTGGGTCTGGCAGGGGACAGAGAAGCCTGTGCTGATAACTGCAAACGAACACAAACCTCTGTTCTCAGCCATCCCATAAGGTTGGCTTATGAAAACAGAGAAGTAAAGGTGAAAAAGCACCTGTTCTGCCTCACTGATAGGGGAAAAAAAGTATATGTATATATATAGAGAGAGATTAAAAATTTGCATCTAGTTCAGAAGAGTGATAGAGGAAGCTTTAAGCAGCCCCTTTTATGGCTGTGACACTGATGAGGTGGTGTGAAGTATCTGCATGGCTGTAAACCTCCTGAAAAGGGCCGGGGCTTATGGTCATCATAAAAACAGTGGAACACAAAGTAAAAGGCTTGCTGTATTTTAAAATGTACGTAAAATTACTGTTTTCCAACAGCTGTCCTGCTCTGTGTCAGTGAGACAGCCCAGGCTTCTGTTCCATGGGCAGGATTGAATATTCAGGGTGCTGTGTGTGTGTTACGTGACAGAGTCCCCCCTTGTTGTGTATGTACTCTGTGCGCCTGCTTCCCTGGCTCAGCTGGGCATGGAAGAGCTTGGTGAGCCCAGGCCCTGCCCAAACCTCAGCCTGGGACAATCAGGTGACTGTCACAGCTTGGCTTTCTTCTCACTCAGCCCCAAGGAGTTCACTTTTCACGCTCAAATAGTTTTTCTGCTTTCTGTCAAGGGCGTGGGATTTGAAAAATAGAGTGATTGATGCTGGCCTTAGGTCCCTGAAGGGTATGAGCCATGGTGGGTGAGGCAGCAGAGGCGGCTGCAGCTCTGTTGCCCAGCTGTGAAAAGGGGTTTTCGTGCAAAATTTCCTTTTGCCTCGTCTCGCCGTCTTGTCTTAAGGAAGTCATCAGCATTGTAAAACCCCAGCAGTTTCCTGCAGCCCTGGTGAGGGTCAGGTGTGGGTGTTGTGCATGCTGTTGGTGGCCCAGGGGAGGTGGTGCCCTATCTGCCTCGAGTCACTCTCCGGCTGCCCGTGGTTTGTGCCGGCTGTGCTGCGAGAGCCTGCTGGGCACTGGACTTGGCTGACAGTAAGATGCCGAGGAGGACGCCGACAGAAAGTGTGAAGAACAATAACCATTTGTACTGTGAATTTCTTGGCATAATCCCAGCATCCTTGTATTTAATTTACATGGGTTTGAGAAGGTGGTTGAGTAATTGTGAAAAAGGAGGTATTTGATCTGTTCGTCCTCAAAAGTAATTGCTCAAACTGGCCTTTGTGAGATTTTTTTTCTTGAGATCCAACAGAAACCTAACCAGACATACTTTGAGATCCAACTTTTGCAATGCAAAGGACTTGTTGTACATCTAGAGAAGTACATCTTAGTACGTCTTCATCTTAGATCTAGGAATGGGCTGTAGGTTTTATAATGTTGGGATGAAAAAAATCCCTCCACCAGATTCTGAATTTGCCTTAAATTCTGGAAAGGCTTAAGGGAAGAGTTCTGATTTAAGTTCTGAAATATTTTCATCTTTGCTTTCAAAACTTGTCTCTGGGACTCACTTGCAAAAATAAATCAGGGAAGAAATGATTAGCTGTGATGCCTTCTGTTCCTGAATGGCCCTGTTCCTCAGGCTTCAGGATTCTTCCCACTGACTTAAAAACCATGGGTGAAGTGCAGTATCGTTTGTGGGGAAAAATGTCATCCTCCTTTAAGTCAGATCTTTTCCCAGAGATTTCTGGTTTTGCCTCATTACACTTCCTTCTTCTGCTTGGAAGCAGAAGTTTGGAAATTTTAATAGACTTTTTGCTGGTTGTGTTTTGTCTCTGACCAGAAACAAGGCAATCCTGAGTATTGCAATAAAACCCACTGTGAAAGTGCTTTATATCTGATATCCTTGAACTTAACACTGGACCTTCTGGTTTCGTCTTGCCGTCATGGAGCTTTGTTGGTCCTGGCATTAGGGGCCTTCTGTGAATTAGCTTCATAATTTTTTTTTTTTCCTCATTTGTGGCAGCCTTTTACTTGCAGCAAGGTTTTTCTTAGCTCCCCACAGCTGGTTGGTCTTTAGCATTTCCTGTGCTGCTTCCTTTGCACTGCATGTTGAGCATGCTGGAAACGGATAGAAAATAAAGTATGGATGAAAAATGAAGCATGTTTCTCCACCATGTTGGAGAGGGGCTTTGGAGAAGACACTGGAGTGACAGGACAAGGGGGAATGGCTTCCCACTGCCAGAGGGCAGGGTGAGATGGGATTTTGGGAAGGAATTATTTCCTTGGTGGATGGTGGGGGGGCCCTGGCACAACTTTGCTTGCCTCTCCGTGACTGTACTTGCCCAGATGATGCTGTTTCAGAGCAGAGAACAGGTGGAGAGACATGTGCATCCAGCCTTCCAGGCCAGAAATACAGGATACACTTTTTGAGTCATGCACCTTCATTCTTTTTGTGCAACTGAAGGCAAAGGAGGATGGAGGTGACGTGTCCCCACCTCCACCTTTAGTGCTGCTGCCATTCCAAGGACTTGTCCTGTCCTACTTTCAGTTCAGGAACATATGTTGGAGGAGAAGGTGGGGTTGCTCCTCCTCAAGACCCAACTCTTGTGGTGAAGTGAGAAGGCAGCGGTGCCCTTTGAGATAAAGTGGTTTCATCCTTTCCTTGCATTCCTAACAAGGGGTGGCAGGAAAAAGCCACGGTCACCCTACACCTGCAGACAGGGAAATAGGGAAGAGATTTTCGTCAGTGAGAGGCAAAATGAAAGGAAGCTTTAGGAAACGCTTTAATCATTAGCACTTTCTGAAAACCCAGTGCATGTGGAGAAGAAAAACAAATAACCTGCTGAGAATTGGTGATCCTATTCCTTTTCCTGATACCCCACTTTGAAGAGTGGATATTTCTGCTGTACCTGAGCCCCAGCACAGCAGAATCTTGCATGGCATGTACTAAATGTCTCCTGCTTCATCACTTGGTGCTTCTGACCCCAGTAATTCTGAGGTACAGACAGTGTCCAGGAATGCGAGATTATGGGATGGGAGCTGTGTGAAACAAAGGATGTTCCTGCACTTGGAGGTAATTGAAGGGCAGGCAGCAGACCTGGCTGGAGGGGAAAGAGCCAAACAAGGTAAAGGAATTAGCAAGTCCTAGCTCCAGCATGAGGAGTGTTTGATTTAATTAAAACGTACTGTGCTGGGGAAGTAACAAACTGCTCCAGGCTGTGTGATGAAATCCTGCTGTGACCTGTTCAAAACAAACCGGCTGGTTTCCCTCAAGTTTCCAGAATGTGAATACGGACGGTGCTTCATTTTACTTGTGCTGCAGGATTACAGAGGGTGGATGAGCCATCCTGACTCTTGAGAGAGCTTTTTCTATGCCATCGGTGAGGTTTGGCAGGACATGGCTGAATCTTTTGGTGGAGTTTCCAGGGCTATACCCAGTCCAGTGGATAAAAGTCTGTGATCTCCAGGGCAGCTATCGTAGCTGCACTGTACGTTGGCCTCAATCAGCAAAACATCCTCCTGGGAGAGAGATTATTTTAGAGGTTGCAGAAATCTGTTTCCTCCAGGAAAGGGAGGGACTCTGTTTTGCTGAGACTAGGTACATTTGTGCCTGCCTTAGTGGTTAACACTGCTGTGAGAGTGCAAAGGATGAGCTTTTTTTCCAAAAAAAAAAAAAAAAAAGCCCCAAACCAACAACTCATCCCTGTGGTGATCTGATTCCTGCAAATGCAGCCTTGGGTGGGATGTAGGTGACCCTGGGTAGGCAGTGTGAGCTTGGCATTCTGCAGAGACACTGATGCAGCTCTCTAGACTCCAGCCTTTCAGCCCAGCTCCAGTGGTGCCTTATTAGCAGGGGAGTGAAGGGGTGAGTTTTGTCTTCTCTCTGTTCAAGTTTGAATGTGTAGCTATATTAGGTAATAGTTTCAGATGCAGCTTTTTTTTTTCTAGCTCTTTGCACACTGTAGCCATTATTTCTAAAATCACTATTAGAAAACAATCCGTGATAGGTTTCCAGGTCAGAGGCTTAATAAATAACTGCTAATCACTTTCCTCATTGCATTTCAGGCGGCAGCTGCAGGCCTCAGCTATGTTGGGGCGTACGTCATCAACACCTACAAGAGCTACGACAACTTTCTGCAGGACAAGTACGCCCTGCTGCCAGCCGTGATCATCATTTGCGTGGCCGTGGTGATGTTCATCATCGGGCTGATCGGCTGCTGCGCCACCTTCCGCGAGTCTCGGGTCGGCCTGGGGCTGGTGAGTGGCAGTCCGTGAGTGTCGTCTGCCTCCCCCTGGCAGGGGAGGTGCTCGGCCGGACCTCGGGAGGTGTGAAACAGAAATTGTTTGTATTGTGTGTATAGTGATACACGCTGCTGAAGCACTGCTGGTTTGTGCGAGTCACGTACTGCTGCGGTGCTCTGGTTCGTGGCGAGTGAGGCGCAGGCTGGGTTGTCAGTGGCACTGCCTTGTACAGACGAACACCCCCCTGCCGTGGACAGTCTCATGCTCTGCCTCAGCTGGCTCGATGAAGATGAGCGTGGGAAGCAGCAAGTTTTGAGGAGCAAGGTGGTGAAGGAATAGGAGGAAATAAAAGTTTCTAAGCAAGCAAACCAGATGTGTATCTGTTTTTCTGCTGACTTTAGTCCTCTGAGTGCTGAAAGCATGCCTCGACTTCTCATAGAATTATCTTTAAAAATCCAGAAAGCTTCGCTTAGAGTAACATCATGCCCTGAAAGCGGTGTGAGCTCAACAAGCAGTGCACAGTGTACCTAACTCAGCTGCTGGTTTATCTGTGCCCTCTCCCCTTTGACATCCACCTTGTGAAGTGTTTCATAGGCTGTTCACACAGGTCACATCGTGGCAGTGTTCAGGATCAGGCACAGAGCCTGTGGAGCCACATTGTCCCAGTCACAAACAGTAATCCCAGAAAGGTGTGGGTTGGAAGGGACCTTAAAGCTCATCCAGTTCCAATCCCTTTTCCATGGGCAAGGACAGCTTCCACTAGACCGGGTTGCTCCAAACCATGTCCAGCCTGGCCGTGAACAATTCCAGGGGTGAGGCAGCCACAGCTTCTTCTATTTTCTGGGAACTGTTTTGATTGGAGATGCAATAAGAGATAACAGTCACTTACTGCTGTAAATTAATGTGACGTGTATTGTGCAATTGAATTCAAGTGCTGTGGGATTCTCTCTTACTGTCTCTCTCTTTTATTTTCAGTTCTTGGCCATTATCCTGGTTATCTTCATTGCAGAAGTGTCCGCTTTTGTCCTGGGATTTGTATACAGGGAAAAGGTAAGCAAAGAATTAGCATCTATGTCCCAACCGAAAAGTAAAGAATAGATCACGTTTTTTGATCATTCAAATTTATCTGGGTGTTTTTTTACTTCATCCCCTGTCCTGCAGCCTGCAGAGCAAATGGGAATGGATATGTCTTTGTTGGGAACACGGTGAATACATAAAGTACCTGGCAGGCATCACAACAGTCTCTGAGTTGGATTAACAGTTGTTGATGCTCCTAAAGGAGGGTTTTTCCATCGGGAGAGGCAAGCTTCTACCCAGGAACGTGATTCTGGTTAAATGCGACCTGAATTTTGTGTAAAGCGTTGCTTGATTTTTCTTATTTTTTATTCCCCCCAACTCAGCTTAGTTGGGATACAGATCTTTTGCAGTTTCCACCAGATAAAATTTTCAGCTCTCACCTTAAAACCACCTGCATTGTTTTTCCCTCTCTAAACAGGTAAAAACTGATGTGCAAATTACAATGCGCTCAGTCTTTGAGAAGTATGATGGGAAAAACCCAGAGTCTACAGTTGTGGATTACTTGCAAGAACAGGTAAGAAAATATTTAAGCATTGTTTGGAAAAGAACATTTGGGTCCTAAACAAGGAATTTAGGTTGGGAAAGGAGGGGAGGGGATGGGATAAGTGGGGCAGAATACTGGAACTCTGTGCTTGGCATCCAATTCTCCAAGGCAGCTGAGGGTGCTCCCCACCTTGCAGAGCTGGTGTGTTCAGGCTCCAGGTGTGAAGTTCATGTAGCGAGGGATCTGGTTGATAGGAGTGACATTTGCATCAGAGCAAATAAGTACATATGAATAATTTCTGCTGGGAGCACTGCCCCCCATAAAATAGTGAGATGATGGAAGACTATACCCTGCAAGTTGTCACCTTCATATTGGAGCTCTCACAAAGAATAAAAGAAGAAGGATGTAATAATGTGCGAAGGGGGTTGATTTATTACATCTATGATTGTTTTCCTGAAGCACTGCTGCTTGTAAATCTGCTGCAAACTAGTGGGACCTCTGTCCCACTATGCCTAAGAGAGGTTTAACTCAACATGAGCACTCACATATATGAACATATATAATATATATATATTATGTAACTAGTAATACATACATAGAATATTATGTAACAGTGACTGCCGTGTAACTGTCCTGTCTTTGGTAGCTTCACTGCTGCGGGGTAAAGAACTACAGTGACTGGACGACCACCCAGTGGTTTAATTCCACTGGGAACAACAGTGTCCCCCAGAGCTGCTGCCAGCAAGAGGCGAAGAACTGCACAGGGCATCTGGATCAGCCACAGGAACTCAACACACGGGTGAGGATGAGGGGCTTGGTTTCACAGTTGGGCCGTGTTCATTTCCAGCCAGGTGGAACCATGGAGGGAAGCACGTCAGGCAGAGTTTAGGGATATGCCCATAGCTGCGGTTGTTTAAACAGGTGTGGGGCAGAGGAAGACTCATCTAGGATTGATCATGCTGAATCTGGAGGATGAAGATGCTCCAAGAGCTGGAGCTCTTCTGTCTGGAGCCAGGCTGGGAGAGCTGGGGGTGTTCACCTGCAGAAGGCTCCAGTGGGACCTCAGAGCCCCTGCCAGTGATGCCTATCCTTGGTCTTAAAATCAACAACCAAACAGGGTTAGAAGGGAAAAAGGGGTTTTACCTCGGTATTTATTTTAAGGATCCTTGGTGCACCCTGTCCAGGTGGAACATGCTGAAATGCAAATCGAAAAAAAATGCACCCACGATAGTTCAAGTATAACATTATAGGCCTTTCCAATTAGCATATCTATCAAAGATTCCCCAATGAGAGGCTGAGCGAACCCCCCTCTCCGAGGAACCTTCCCCACCCCTGGACAGGCCTATCTTAGTTTACAAAATGTGTTCCAGAGAAGACCTTGGTGTCTGAGGCTTCTAAGATGTTTGGTCTCCTGGCTTAACGGAATATTGGTTATTCCATGCTGGTTATCAAACCTAAGGACTTAAAATATGTGGGCTAAAAAGCACTTAAGAATACATAAAAGCTATATAAAAGAGTATATTAAAAGGGATATATAAAAAAGCAAAAAATCATCATGGCATCACCCGTGCCTAAAGGTTGCCTGTAAGGTCAAACATTTGAGCAGGGCCTGTTGCAACAGGACAAGGGGCGATGGTTTTAAGCTAAAAGAGGATCAGTGTAGATCAGATATGAGGATAATGAGACCCAGGCACGGGTTGCCCACAGGTTGGGGAGCTGTGGCTGCCCCATCCCTGGAAGTGTTCAAAACCAGGTTGGACAGGGCTTGGAGCAAGCTGGGATGGTGGAACGTGTCCCTGCCCATGGCAGGGGGTGGAACCGAATGATCTTTCAAGTCCCTTCCAACCCAAATCATTCTGTGATTCTGTTAACTCCATACCAGGTTCTCTAGTCTGATGCACAAGACCCTAAGTTGACTTCTATGGATACCACTGATGGTCTTCTGTCTCTGAGTTCTGGCACTTGTTTAAGTGACATGAGCTAAAGGAAAGTCAGACACAGCAAATGTCAGTGAGTTGCAGTCTGTCAGTGCCTCTCCTCATGCAGGAGGAAACAAGCTATCAGGTCTGGAAGACAAGAATTCCTCAGGTTCCTCGGGTTTTCAGTGCTGGTTAGACAGCCCTTATCTCAGGCCCTGCTTCCTTGGGAGAGTTGGGGGGGAAATAATAAAAGCTTCCTGCTGGATGAACACCTTTTAGCATGTTTTTACCTCTCTCTTTCATGACAGGGATGTGCACAGGAGCTGGAGGCTGGGCTGCAGAGCGTTATCAGCTATGCCATGCTTGTGATCCTGGGTTTTGCCATCGTAAAGGTAAATGTTCCTGTCTCTTCCCTCATGGAAAATAATACTGTTTGCCATTGGTCTTTTTCCTCTTCACTGTCCTGTTAGCCTACAGTTTTCTTCTGCCTCTGAAGTAGACTCAGTCCTATGTTCCTCACTTATGTTTTTCCAACTGTCTCTATTTCATCTAACAATGATTGGAGGCATTAAAAAGATAGTAGGGAATTTGGGATGGAAAGTCAATGGGGAATACATTTTATCGTAGAGTCACAGAATCCCAGGATGGTTTGGGTGGAAAGGGACCTTAAAGCTCATCCCATTCCACCCCTCCTTCTATGGCAGGGACACCTTCCACTATCCCAGGTTGCTCCAAGCCCCGTCCAACTTGGCCTTGGACCCTCTCAGGGATGGGGCAGCCACAGCTGCTCTGGACAGTCTATGCCACAGCCTCCCCACCTTCACAGCCAGGAATTCCTTCCCAGTATCCCAATAACCCTGCCCTCTGGCACTGGGAAGCCGTTCCTGTCACTCCTTGTGCAAATGCATGCTTAAATATTTTGGAGAACTCATTTTATTCCAGAGCAATCCCAGCCTTTCACTGAAATTTTCCCCATGGCAAGATAACTAGTAATTAATGTGAATTTATGAATTAATGGGACAAGCCGGAGAGGAAACACTCAAGCTGGAACTATTACTGGAAATTGGTATGCAAAAATAACACTTTCTGAAGACGTATTTTAAGTGAGTTTTTCTCATGCGATGAAGTCATCTGATACATAGGTGTTTAGTCTGGCGACTGAAACGGAAATCCAGCAGGACTAAGTCTGTTGTGCGCTCCCTCTTTTCCAGTTCTTCGGCATGCTGAGCGTCTGTGTGCTTACTTGCAAGAAAGAAGACAGTGGATATCAGCCTCTTTACTCTGGGGTGTTTGCTTAATAAACTGAAAAGAACAATCTTGCTTCCTGATGATGAAATTGACTTGTGACCATACCACAGCTTTCTGAAACGTTATGCTAAGTTCGGACTTGTGACTTCAGGTAGCATTGGGTGGTTGAGTAGGCTCCAGAAGGAAACTCCCTCCTGCCCTTCCTTCCTCTGCCCCAAAAACACGCAGCAGAAACTTTAATTTTTAATCGGTAAACTGGTGGAGACTGCAGGAGGGGTTTCAGTTGTCTGCTCAAACCTCAGATCATTCCCATGATGTGGTTTAAACAGCAAAAAAAACTTCTGAATGCCGGGTTTAAATCTTTTTCATAGGCATGGGGATCTGTAGTATGTTTTTTCTGTATCTGATTGTGCAGTTCGGGGGTTTTTCCCCCTCTTTCTTACAGTTGTATGTTGTAATTGTGTTTACTGCAGAGGTTGTTAGTGCAAGACAACCCCATGTTTAAAGTCTAGAATAAGGATTTGCGTGGCTGTTTGGAGAAGCTATCAAACATGAAAAAGCCTGGGTGGGTTTTGAGCATTTGGGCTCAGAACTCTCTCTTTGGTTTGTTTTGGATCTCTTAATTATCGACATTAAAAATTCCTTATGGAGCAGGGCTTTTGAATATTTTCTTTCTCCTTTTTCTATGGTTTGCCTGGGGGAATTAGTGCCACATTTCCACCCTGACTGCATTTCTCCATGAAAACCTTAAAAATATGCATTCTTCTACAAAGCAATTTCAATAACCTGCTGTAGCACTGCTTTCGCATATTTTCTGTTCTCCTTAATTCTGCTGGACACAGTCACTTACTCCTTGGATTGCACCCCTGCTTCAACACAGTCCTTCTTTGACTCGTTTGTATGTAAATCTGTTTATAAGCTCTTCAGGATTTTGGGGATAGAGAATGGAGGGAACTGTGAGCTTTTACGTACCAAGGAATTGTTGAAAATCAACAAAGATTCTGCTGATTCCTTCCTCGGAGAGATAAGCAGCCTGCCCTTAACAAAATAAACCTTTATATTTGTAGCTAACTAGGAAAAAAATTAGTCTGAGGTCAGTGTAAGCTGTTTAATTATCCCCATCCCTACCCCAAGAGAGAAAAGAAAGCAATGGGTGATGATGTCCTATAAGGAGACACACCAGCATGACCACGTGTATGTTGAAAACTGAATTTTTATTGAGAGCTTTGTCTTCTGTTAAATGCTGAAATAAACTGAATTTCTACAACCGAGTAATAAGTTGTGTGGCGGTTCTTGGCCGGTGTTATCTCAATTCCGCGGAGAGAGTAAAGTCCTCAGGGGCAGAAGCGGAGCGGGCGTTTGTCGGCGCTACCTCAGCGATCCTGCCTTCCCTTCCCGCTCCCCTCAGCGATCCCGCCTGCCTTCCCGTCCGGCTTCCCTCAGCGATCCCGCTTTCCCTTCCCGCCTGGTTCCTAGCCCACTCCCCTCAGCGATCCCACCTTCCGCCCTTCCTTCTTTCTCCCCTCAGCGATCCCGCCCTTCCTTCCCGCTCTCCTCAGCGACCCCGCCTTCCTTTCCGCCCGGCTTCCCTCAGCGATCCCGCTTTCCCTTCCCGCCTGGTTCCTTGCCCAGGAAGGAACTCCTCAGCGATCTCGCCTTCCGCCCTTCCTTCCCGCTCTCCTCAGCGACCCCGCCTTCCTTTTCGCCCGGCTTCCCTCAGCGATCCCGCCTTCCTTTCCGCCCGGCTTCCCTCAGCGATCCCGCTTTCCCTTCCCGCCTGGTTCCTTGCCCAGGAAGGAACTCCTCAGCGATCTCGCCTTCCGCCCTTCCTTCCCGCTCTTCTCAGCGATCCCGCCTTCCTTTCCGCCCCGCTCCCCTCAGCGATCCCCCCTTCCGCCCTTCCCTTCCCGCTCCCCTCAGCGATCCCCCCTTCCGCCCTTCCCTTCCCGCTCCCCTCAGCGATCCCCCCTTCCGCCCTTCCCTTCCCGCTCCCCTCAGCGATCCCCCCTTCCGCCCTTCCTTCCCGCTCTCCTCAGCGATCCCGCGTTCCGCCCTTCTTTCCCTCTCCCCTCAGTGTTGCCGCCTCCCTTCCCCGCTCCTGCCCTTTCTGCCCCGCTTCCCTCAGCACTCCGCCACCTTCCGCCCTTCCCTTCCCGCTCCCCTCAGCGTTCCTGCCTTCCTCCTCGTCCCCCTCCCGCTGTCCCTGATGTATTTTTCTCGCCTTCTGTAAGCGTAATTTATGTGAAATTACTTTTACAAGAGGAGTTTGCTTAGAGAAGAAAAGAACCTCTGTTTCAAGCCGTGCGTTAAGATTACGTCACCCAAATAAATGTGCATTAGGTGCGCGGAGACTATAAGCGGGCATGTTCGTGTGAATTTTACGGTATAACAGATGTAATTTTCTACCCTTTGGCGGGTTGATAGTGGGAACGTCCTCCTCGCACGCTGCGCTGAATAAACTGTCTCCTTTCTGACGTTAGCTCTGTGTCCACAGAGCTCCTAAAATTGAGAACACCCTCCGCTCTCCCGCCCTTCGCTCCCGCTCCCCTCAGAGCTCCTGCCTTACGCCCTTCCTCCCACTCCCTCCACAGACTCACAGAATTACAGTCAAAGGTTGGAAAAGACCTCCAAGATTGAGCAACCTTTGGCTGATCCCCGCTTTGTCACCCAGACCAGAGCAGAGTGCCATGTCCAGGCGTTCCTTGGACACCTCCAGGGATGGAGACTCCAAACCTCCCTGGGCAGCCCCTTCCAACGCCTGAACGCCCTTTCCATGAGGAAATTCCTCCTGACGTCCAACCTGAGCCTCCCCTGCCTGCGCTTGAGACCACGTTCCCTTGTCCTATCACTGGCTTCCTGGGAAAAGAGACCAACCCTCACCCGGCCTACCCCGTCCTTCAGTGCCCTGCCTTCCGCCCTTCGGTCCCCTAAGCGCTCCCGCCTTCCGCCCTTCGGCCCCCTAAGCGCTCCCGCCTTCCGCCCTTCGGTCCCCTACGCGCTCCCGCGTTCCGCCCAGTTTTTCCTCAGCGCTCCCGCCTTCCGCCCTTTCCGCCCAGTTTTCCCTCAGCGCTCCCGCCTTCCGCCCTTTCCGCCCAGTTTTCCCTCAGCGCTCCCGCCTTCCGCCCTTTCCGCCCAGTTTTCCCTCAGCGCTCCCGCCTTCCGCCCTTTCCGCCCAGTTTTCCCTCAGCGCTCCCGCCTTCCGCCCTTTCCGCCCAGTTTTCCCTCAGCGCTCCCGCCTTCCGCCCTTTCCGCCCAGTTTTCCCTCAGCGCTCCCGCCTTCCGCCCTTGCCACCCCGCTCCGCCCTTTCCGCCCGTCCCTCGCGCTCCCCTCAGCGCGCACGCGCCCTCCCCGCCCTCCCCAACGCCCGCCTGGGCGCGGCGGATTCAAACGGGGCTCGAACGGGGCCGCGGGAGCCGCGTCCTCCTCCACCGGCCGAGCTTCCTCCTCCCCCGGCCGAGCTTCCTCCTCCCCGGCCGCGCGTCTCCGGCCCCCGCGGCTGAGACCGTGGGACCGGNTCCGCCCTTTCCGCCCAGTTTTCCCTCAGCGCTCCCGCCTTCCGCCCTTTCCGCCCAGTTTTCCCTCAGCGCTCCCGCCTTCCGCCCTTTCCGCCCAGTTTTCCCTCAGCGCTCCCGCCTTCCGCCCTTTCCGCCCAGTTTTCCCTCAGCGCTCCCGCCTTCCGCCCTTTCCGCCCAGTTTTCCCTCAGCGCTCCCGCCTTCCGCCCTTTCCGCCCAGTTTTCCCTCAGCGCTCCCGCCTTCCGCCCTTTCCGCCCAGTTTTCCCTCAGCGCTCCCGCCTTCCGCCCTTTCCGCCCAGTTTTCCCTCAGCGCTCCCGCCTTCCGCCCTTTCCGCCCAGTTTTCCCTCAGCGCTCCCGCCTTCCGCCCTTTCCGCCCAGTTTTCCCTCAGCGCTCCCGCCTTCCGCCCTTCCCACCCCGCTCCGCCCTTTCCGCCCGTCCCTCGCGCTCCCCTCAGCGCGCACGCGCCCTCCCCGCCCTCCCCAACGCCCGCCTGGGCGCGGCGGATTCAAACGGGGCTCGAACGGGGCCGCGGGAGCCGCGTCCTCCTCCCCCGGCTGAGCTTCCTCCTCCCCGGCCGAGCTTCCTCCTCCCCGGCCGAGCGTCTCCGGCCCCCGCGGCTGAGACCGTGGGACCGGGATACACCCGCGCTGCGTCCGGTAAAACCTGAGGAGAGACGGGCGCTGCCGCCGCGCGCAGCGGGTGACCTCGATCCCCTCAGGGCATCCCGATCCGCCTCGGGCTGTGCTGGCTCCACGCAGGTAGGGAGGGTGGGTAAGGCGGCAGGTCTCAAAGAATGGATTGAATAATCGCGGCAGTTGATAGCATTTTAAGCCGAAAAGAGAAATAAAGACTTTTTAAAAGTTTCCAAGTGTGAGCCGCCGGAGGGAGCTGTGTGAGCGCTCAGTGCCGGGCCACAGTGTTAAATGCGGGGGTTTGTCACATTGTATAATTTTTTATTTTAATCAATTTCTGTCTATAATAGGGTTAGTAGTTAGTAAATCTATTATTATAGACTATATAGTAGTCGATATATGATACTCTTTTTGGTGCCTCAAGACTTCGCTAACAACTCTGTTAGCACTTCTTTTTTTGCTTAATTACGTTTTTTAAAAAACACCTCTTTAAACATCAATCATCTGATGTAATCTCCCTGAGAGAGCCTTCTAAACCTTATATAAACCAGGTATTTCTTGGGTTTCGCAGTAAATTTCCAACTCCTTTTTTAATGGACACTTCAATATAATAAGGATGCTCCTGGTCTCATGAGGAATCGCTGCACTGATCTCACACTGCTTTTATCTCCAGAGTTCTGGGAAATTTATTGGCTTATCTAGTGCCAGTCCCTTTATGCTTCCTTTCCTGCCTTCAAATTAGTAAGATAAAAGAGAATTACTCAATTTACTGTTTCATTTACGTTCCCTTTTCTTCTTTGACAGATCAGGATCCTTCCAAAAATTCTGCTTTTGTGCACAGTATTTGCAACTTGGGTCTTTGTTAAATTTCTGCCTTCATTTTTGTTCCCCCTCAGGGTGATGATGAAGGATATGGCGTCCTCAGACCTGGAAGATTTATGCTTCCACATCAATGCAAAGATTTCAACTATTAAAAAGTGTATTCTATTGAGAAACATAGGTAAACGAGAGCAACAGTGGGGTTTGATTTGCACTTCATTCCTAGAAAAGCATGGAGCGGCTGGAGCATGTCCAGGGAAGGGAATGGAGCTGGGGAAGGGGCTGGAGCCCCAGGAGCGGCTGAGGGAGCTGGGAAAGGGGCTGAGGCTGGAGAAAAGGAGGCTCAGGGGGGGCCTTGTGGCTCTGCACAACTCCCTGACAGGAGGGGGCAGCCGGGGGGGGGGGCAGGCTCTGGTCCCAGGAAAAAGGGAAAGGGTGAAAAGGCCTCAAGCTGTGTCAGGGAGGAGTCACGTTGGACATAAGGAGGAATTTCCCCATAGAAAGGGTGGTCGAGCATTGGAAAGGGCTGCCCAGGGAGGTGGTGGAGTCCCCATCTCTGGAGGAATTTAAAAGCCATGTGGCTGTGACATGTGAGACACAGGTTAGTGGTGGCCTTGACAGTGCTCTGGGGAAACAGCTGGACCTGGTCTTAGAGGGCCTTTCCAAACTAAATGATTCCGTGAACTCTGTTGGCTGTGCAGAGTACAAGGCTGACAGTTTGGCTTGGTGCTTCTCCTGGATAGCTATGGTGGCTGGGGAGCAGAGAGTTAGATAATCACTGCTTGTGAAGGGGAGGAACATCGGATTTCAGTTTTTCTTGGCGGCTCTGTAGCTTAAGGTTCGCTCTTTGACAGGTGAAGATGAATGCCGCAAAACTGCGCTCCGTAAAATCGGGAATGAGGTGATCCTTATACATGAACTCCTGAATAAAATGGAAGCTGAAGTTAAACACCAAGAAAAACTGAAGGATTTGCTAAAAGTAATCTTTTTTCTTTTCCTGTTCATAAAATACTGAAAGATTCAAAGGAATCTTTGATACCTATATAGGGGTTTTTTTTCCTAGATCCTTAGTGATGTTTGGATGCATGTGCTCACAAGAGAAACTGGGGCTTGGAACAGGCTTGCTGATGGTTCTCCAGCACAATGAACGTTAAAAATTGTATTTTTCAAAGCTTATATATAGAATCGTAGAATTACTGAATGGTTTGAGTTGGAAGGGACCTTAAAGCTCATCCCATTCCACCCCCTGCCGTGGGCAGGGACACCTTCCACTGTCCCAGGTTGCTCCAAGCTCCATCCACCCTGGCCTTGGACACTTGCAGGGATGGGGCAGCCACAGCTTCTCTAGGCAGCCTGTGCCAGGGCCTCACCTCCCTCACAGGGAAGAATTTATTCTTAGTATCTAATCTAAGTCTACCTTCCTTCATCTTAAGGCTATTAAAAGCAGATCTTTGTCATTGGCCTTGAAAACATGTCTTTATCATAATAGATACTGTGATCTAAAGAGCAGCTCTACTTACATATCTTTGCCATAGCTGTGAAAAGTATTCGTTAGCATATTTGTCTATTATGTGTGTTTGCGCTGCCTTTATTTGTTAAGTCTTTTGTGGAAGCGTTGTTTGGGGAATGTAGGTGAGTTTACCATAGTATCTTGTCTCCACTACCACTATTCCCCTGACCAGACCTTGCTGCAGGTATATTGCTAAAGTTCCTTTTGCCTTCTCAAATTTCTCTGACATCCTGAGGGCAAGGACAGATGCTCCTTGCTTTGTATCTTTACTAGTTTCCCTGGGGAAATTGTGGGAGGTAAGATCATGGGGAGATAAGATGATTGGGAGAGAGTAAAGGACACCTCCTAATAAAGCTGAAAATTAATTTAGTGTTGCCCTAATTTTACTTGCCTGATGCTAGTAGGTTCAGATTTCTGATATAGTCTCATATTAATTTCAGAAGATCCAGAAGACTGCTGAGAGAGATCAAAAGGAAGCACAGCACCTCCTTGAACACATTCCACCCTATCTGCCCAAACCGACTCAGAGCTGGTATGTGGTACATGAGCCTGGAGGATTTCAGGCTGCTCCTGTTAGTGTCCAGCTGCGGCGCTGTACAGCTCTGCTCCTTTCACTCCACATTAACTGAAATTTTGGGAGACAAGGTTGTTGTTTGTATTGATTCTGGAGGTGACTCTTGTCCAGGCTTGTGCTGGACAAGAAATCCATCCAATAAATCCATCAGGTCAAGTCTATAAAATACTAAGTTGTTCCAATGGGAGCTTCCAGGTGATGTAGTAGAAAGCAAGTGCTCCTCTGAGTCTGAGAATCCCTTGCTTTAGAATCACAAACACACTGATTTTACAACTGTAGTGCCTATGGATTAAAGGGTTAGTGACCCAAATGCTGGGTCACTAGAAATGAAGTTCACCTCTGCCCTTCCAAATGCAACTTAAAAAACAAAAATCCTCTAGCTCAATCATCTTTCTGTGAGACTTTGAATTGTGTCTGTGGTACTTTTGTTCTTTTTTCCCCTGCAGCAGCCTTGTATTTATTTCAGCTAGCTATGACATCCCCTTGCCTTAGAGAGGGCTACGGTAAGAAGCTTTTCAGAGTCAAGTAGCTCAAATGTGTGAAAATTACAAGTATGTGAAATAACAGCTGTTACTCAGAGAGCTTCTAAGACATTTTAACTCTGACTGAGATCCTCATCTCTTTCTCTGGCCTGATGGAGTTGCTTTTTTTTCTGGAGTGATGTTAGTGTATGTCAGGTAGGGTCACTTGCAGAGTCTTAGTATCTGGGGATCTCAGAACTTCCTTCCCACCTCCTAGCTTGTCAGTGCATGAGTTTGAATTCAGTGCTTCCAGTATGTGCCCTGAATCTACCAGCTTTACTTGGTCTGGTTCCTAATGCCAGAGAAGCCTCAGTCTCAAAACATGACAGACATATTCCAGCAAAGTAAAACGTTAAATATGTGGAAAGAGGCTTCTAGAAGAGAAAAATGAACTGTAATTTTAGTTTGTGTGTAGCAGTATTGTCATTGGTGTAGGTATTGTATTGAAACTGTTTTTAGTTGGTGAAGGGATGACTTGTGCAGAAGTTTTTTTCTTATTCCCGCCCTTTAGACATGAACCCTCAGTTTAGGAAATGGCCTCTCAAAATGTCTCTAGAGGTCTTTTGTTCCTTTTCAATTTAGATGTTGCTTTTTGTGCATGTGTGTAAGAATTGAAGTTTTTCAGAAATTACCGCTTGGGTTCTGCCTTTCTGTTGTAACTTACTTTCTTAATGTACGAAAACCTTTCTCTTAACTTTGTGTTAGCTCCTGGAAATTGTTTAGATGTAAATGAGGCTTGTTTGGTGCTTGATTGTGCCACCTCTGATACCAGAAGATTTTTTGGGATGTTTGCAATCTCATCCTGCTTGTGATCAGGAAGTTAATTGTGATATGACTTTAGCTGGCTCTTCCCTTTCTAGAGAAAACCACAATATGTAAAATCAACCAAACTTTTCTGATAATTTTCTGCAGATTGTGCTCTGCCAGCTCACAGCTGCTGTTCCGTCAGTGTCAGTTTGTTTCTGGTTTTTCTTGAGTAATAATACATTGTATGACAATGCCATTTGTCAGAGCACACTTTCTCCTTTTGTCTCCATTCTGTCGCTTCTTGGTGTTCACTGTGTTGTGCAGTGGAGGGTCAAGGAAGTGTAAGAAGGGACATAAGTATTCAAAATCCACTGTATCACTGTAAATATGTTTTCAGGCCTCTTCCCCAAACCTTCCTGCACTGACCTCCTCCATTTCTGTTCGCTCCCCTATGACCCCAGATGTGTGGGGCTGTGAATACTACTAGGCTGTTGAGTAATTTTCATGTGATAATGCAGAAAGCAGAGGAGCATTTGGACACTGGTGAGACAGGCCTTGAAGTCCCTGGGAGAATGAAAACACCCACACAGAGAAACTGAACGATTCGTGGCTTTAGCTATTGTTTCTCTCCTGTATTTTTGTGTTTTCTGTTTTTGTTTACCAGAGGAATCTCACTGAAATAAAAAGCAAGTTCAGTATCTCTCAGGCTCTTTGTATCCCACATGTTTGTTGAGAGCAATTTCTCATTCCACCAGAGCCAGATTTTGTAAACAAGTGTCAGTTCTTTCTTTTCATGGTTCAGGTCAGTGGTGAACTGTGTCTGTACCACCTCACTGCAGCAGTGCAGGGGCAAGGGAGTGGGTGGGAACACAAAGGAGGGGTGCCTGGGGCTGGGGAATCATCTCAAAAAGGTTTGTTGCAGTGTGATAGACAGCAGGAGACTGAGCAGGAGACTGGAGCGTGGGAGGAATGAAGTTTCAAGATGTGAACTTGCTTCCCTTGGTTCTTGTGTTTATCCTTTCATTCCAAACCTACCTCCACCACCACCCAAAATCCTCCCCCCTTCCCTCCAGTTTGCTGACATTCCCTGCTAGCTGCAGGGTGCCAGAATTCGTTTTGTTGTTGTTGTTCAGATGCAAACAGATGTTTTTCAGATGATGACATCTGAGTAAGTTTAGCTGCAGATGTCCTGGCTTTCAGAAGGGCTCTGTGTTATGTCTGCTCCTGTCCCTGTGTCACCGACCAGGCAGTGTGCGAGCCCAGCAGGTGGCACTCGCTGTCCTCTCCATGGCACTTGGCTTCCTCGGGGATGGGACACTGGGCTTGGCGGTGTCACATCAAGCGACACCTCAGATCCTGGCCCTGGGGCCGATAGATGGGGCACTGCTGTGCCTTTCGCTGCCCATGAGACTCCACCTCCAGCAAGGATCTCTTGTGGGAAAGTCAGATCCAAGCGGAGGATCAGTTCCTTGTGCCAGGTCAGCTCTGTACTGCTTTAGTTCATTCTGTTGCACATCCCTTTAATGTCCATGTGTTCTGATGACAATGGATTCGGCCATATGCATCATCTTTGCTGTCCTGCTGAGGGGCAGCTGGGTGGGTGGCTGGCAAATCCTTTGGGGTTTGAGGCTCTGAGGGTTTAGAGAAAGGGGAATTCATAAAAATAGTGTTCTAATAATCAGGAATAAATCAGGAAATACTTTGACCTTTGGGATCTTGCCTAAAATTTTTTTTTAAGTATTAAAAAAAAAAACCCAGTCTGGTAGGTGGTGTTGAATTTCTTTGCTTCAAAAGTTTAATGGATGAGTCAGGCTTCCCAAGATTTGAACCTGTTTCAGAGAGCTGTGAAGTATTTCAAATCTGCCCGTTAAGGCTGCAGCTCTGTGCTGTGTTTTATCTGATAAAAAGCCAGGCCTTGTGTTGTGTGAAATGTAATGGTACATTGAATTCTGAGCTGTGCCATGCTGCACTTGGACTGCTTCCAACTCACCTGCTAGCAGCTTCTGTAGCAGAGAAACCAAGAGCTGTGCTGAAGTCAGCTGAAGGATATGATTTGAAACAGAATAGGCTTGCTTTACTGATGTTTCTTTTGTGAAATATCATTAATTGTGTTCATCCAGCATAAAAGATAGGCTGGAACTTAGGTCTGTGACTAAGCAGACTTAATAATGCAGTGGAATTCTTCTTACTACTTACCTGCTGTTTATACACTGAATATTCCTTCATTTTACAGCATCACGGTGCCAACTGGGAAACTTGAAGAGAAAACAAAGGCTGTAGAACCCAAATGTGCAAAGAAACCCGCAAAAGAGACAAAACTGATTAAGGAAGCAGCATTAATAACCATGGAGGAGTTTGAAAGTGTTCCTGCGTAAGTAGGCGTGGCTTCCCTCACACTCTGGCATATCAGTTTGGGTGGCACACATAGGTTTGGGAGAGTGACCTCTTGCAGAACTGAGACTGTCAGAGATGGTTTACAATTTTTCATGGGGTAAAACGTGACAATAGCTCCAAATAGTTTAAATGCAACGCTAGCAAACCTGAAAATGGAATTAATAGAGTTAATTGGGCTCTTTTTTTCGTGCTGGTATTGGAAAGATGAAAACCAATCAGTTAAAAACCAAACCTCTTATCTCAAAAGTCACTGTAATTGTATGAACAGAGATTTATTAGCTAAGTGGTGAACCCTCATCTTGTTTTGAGAACTGACATTAAAAAAAAGAGCCATCATCTCATAAGGTGAAAGGTTTGTTTACATATAGAAGGAAAAAATAATGATAAATGCTGTTTTTATTTGACCCAACTATTGGTTTCTGGAAACTTCAAGTCTTTATTTACCGGTCTGTTTTGAGACAGGAAAAGAAATCGGACTTGTTAAAAGCAAAAAAACACTTTGCACTGAAATTCCCAAATTTCTGGAGTAGAAAGCTGTGCGTATTTCCCCCTAACATCAGGACCTGATTAATGGATACCCTTGTCTGAAGTCTGCCTTATAGGAATAACTTCTTAAATGGCATTTTGGGGGCATGGGTAAATATTTCTGCAAAAAGAAGAAACTTCTCTTGATGCCTAAGGCTAAATTGTTATTGAGACTCTAGATTCACTGTGTTCCCTGACAATACCTGTTTCAATAAGAAATATGTTTTTGAGTCTGTACTTTACTTGAGGCTTTCCAGTAATTTTCTCTACAGCCTTCAAAATTTTCAGGTGAGTAATGTCCATTTTCTTCCTTATCCTGAATGTTGAGCTAATGATAAAGGACTTCTGGTTACTTCTCAGAAGAGCATGCACCTGATATTTTTATTCTGCAGATCACCTCAGCTATTCTGTGGATTTACTCCCTTAGGTAGTTCTCCCCTGATAAAATTACGGGAGGATAAAGCTGGAGCATGGGAATTTTTGCTCTTTATCTCTTCTGTGGCAAGAGAAATAGACACAAACCATTCCAGCCAAATACTGTTTTAACTTCCAGTTGAAGCTATGGTCTTCCACATCACAAGACAGGTAGCTGTGACACTTGGGGTTTAGTGGTGGCCTTGGCAGTGCTGGGGAAAGGTTGGACTCGATGACCTCAGAGGGCTTTTCCAACCTAAAGGAGTTTGTGATAATCCTTGAAAGTGGAAGGTTTTCCACTGCTGTTCGTGGGTGTGGAGGATGGGGACAGAGGCCATACAGATCCTCTTCCTATTCATTACAGATTCACAAAACCACAGAATAAGCTGAGTTGGAAGGCACCCGTTGTGGAAAGGTTGCAGCTGTGTTGGAAGGCACCCATTATGGAAAGGTTGCAGTTTAGACTCTGCTGGTAGAGCTCTAGAAATAATTTGATTTTATTCAGATGGGAGAAGCATGTTTGTTCTGTGGAGGAAAATTTACATGAATTTACATAGATCTATTAATCTACCAGTATTTCTGTTGCCTGGCAGTGTTGTAGTACAAGGTTGAGGGAGTACTTGCAATTTCACAAACTGATTGACCAAACCAAGCAGCAAATATTTGTAACCCAAACTTTCTTACACCAAATGAATTCTCTTGGAAGAATGAGAATTTGGTTCCGGGCCCAGTTCTTCAGGTGAGCACTGGGGGTGGAAAGTGGGCATTGAAAAATGGAGGTTGTTGTCACCTGCTTTGTGCTGAACACAAAGGAAAATCTATTCCTAACACCATCAGGCCACTAAAAGGGACACAGGCTCCAGTGACTTCATAGTCCTAGGACTGGGCAGCAGGTATTTAACAAAGGTACACGCTGTGTTAAGGGGCAGACATGGAGCACTTTGATCAAACAGAACACTTTGCACAATAAGAAACTTCCAAATTATCTTACCTTTCAAATCTGTTGCAGGAAGGCACTCTTTGGAGGAAGATAAAGGACATTTCACAGTACCTGTCTTTGTTAACTTTTGACTTTGAGGCAAAGGAAAATGCTTGCTTTATTCTGGTGTCTAGAATTCTTACTGCTAAAAGTATTTTAGAATCTGTGCATTCATTATGACTCTCAAGTCTCAGAAGATGGTGATTTGGGAGAATACATGGCTCTTTTAGCCTAACCATTTTTGAGAGAGCAGGGGGTGGCCATTACAAGGTTTATCTCTTTTAGAGTGGTATATATGTGATATATTGATGTTATTCTTTTCTCTGAGGAACACAGCACTGTGCTCCAGTTTCCATACCTATGGAAAAAATGCTTTGAAAAAGGGTTTCTGTGGATTAAAAAAAGAAACTGACTGGATCGCTTTTTTTTTTTTTTAAAGAAGAATTCTGAATTATACTGCATTTGGAATGGTGAAGCAGATTTTAAAGTTATTTTAAATCTAAATTAAATGCCTGAATTTGGAACTTCTCAACTTTGTATTTTTATATTAGTGTACGTATGTACTGAAATAAATGTCAGCATTTACGGGTTTGCCAGCCATGGTTGGGTAGAAACATGAGAAGGCTGTGGGACAGCTGGAGTTTTTATGATCCTTAGTTATGCACAGAATAAAAATTCCATTTGGTTTTGACAGAGTTTAATTTCAGATTGAAGCATCTTGGGTGCCTGAGGGTCTCTCAAAGAGCACTTGGTTCTTAGGTTTAGGCAACCCAATCCTGCCCCTCTGTTTCAGCTTCAGGATGAGCTGAGGTGCTCCCTTGGCTTTATTAAGTGTGTTCACTGTGCGTGTTGGCAGTGAGAGCACAGGAACTTAAAGAAAGGTATTTTATACCTCTAGGCTTAGCCTCCCTCGCTCTGCGCGTTCCCCTGTGGCATAGAGAGGCAGAGAGAGCAATAAACAGCAGTTAATGCACACTGGCAAAGCCTTGCTGTGGTTACAGGCTGTGTTTGTGCTGTGGCTGCAATTCAGGGATGGTAGAGTTGCTGTTATTACTGTGCAAAGTAGAGCATTTTTATAACTACAAGATGGCTGCACCTCCAACACTGAATTAATCAAAGTATCAATAAAGTTGAAAGCTGGCTGCAAGTAACTTAGTGGCAACTCAGTTTCAAACTCGGTTTGGAGGCAGAGCAATTGTGTTGAATTCAGTTTTTACACACCTGCAGTCCTGTCTCCATGGCAGGGACTGGCTGCTGTTGAAATCTACAGCACTTATTTTTAGTTGGCCATTGCAGAATGCCTGCCCGAATTCTGGTTTGGAATACTGAACTTGTAATTGATTATCTACTTCTGCTTTAAATTCCTTGTGTGTTCTCCAAAGGTTGAGCTTGTCCATTCAGATTAAAACGAAGGACGAACTTTTGCTGTTCATTGATCTTTTCAGTCTTGCAGTCCCACAGCTTTTAGCCACCTGCTCTACTGACCTAAAGCATTTGTTCTTAAAATGAGTTGTAACACTTGTCTAATTCCTCACGTCTGCAAACCGATACCGAACCAAACACAAAGAGCCAGGTTTGGTTTGTTGTAGCAACTGAATGAAGGCCACAGGACCATTCAGGTTCCAAGGCTGGCCTGGCTCTTACTGCCTTTTTTTTTTTNTGGGGGGGGGGTGGGGGGCTGTTGTATTTAGCTTACTGCTTGTCATTTGAGTTTCAGATTTCATTTTTATATAATGGCTTCTCAGTGTGCAGCACAGTTCCTTTTCCTTGGAGGCATGGCTTTACATCTATAAATACTGAATAGCCTTACTTGCAAATATTCCAGTGTTCTAGTATTTCCACATCACTTTGTTCTTTATCTTCTGTGCTTCCTGTACCTCTAGGCTGTTATCAACAGATCTTATTCTTCTAGTACTAGTATTATGAAATGCCCTGAAAGTTCAGAAATGGATGCTGGTGGTGCAGAACCATATCTGTACAGCTCAGTAGGCTGCACAGTCAAATACAGAAGACAACACAAAACTAGCAGTTCTTAAAAAAACCCCAAATAAATGGCTGTAAGATCAAACACAGGTTGTTTGTGGTGATAATATGAACCAAATTGTGCTCCTAGGCAAACATTTCATTTCATGCTCTTTCTGCAAAGTTACTTGATTTCTCTGTGTTTGTAGTTTAAGTGGTGTGCTATAAAAACAACTTTTATTCCATTTTGAAAAGCTTTTTACAGCTTAAGCACTGAATATATTCTGCTTCTTAATTTGGCTTTTTAATATTTTATCTTTCTGGTTTAGGTTCTGTCATGGCCTTTCTACCTTCAAGACTGTTCAACAATCAAGGAAATGAACAGAATTAACTACTACACGTACTCATTAATACAAAGCAGGAGGAACTGCCTCTAACTAGGAATGGCTTGTTCAGTTAAGGCTGATGAAAGAGAAGAATAAACACAGAACTTGGTGACTTTCTAGTTACTGATTCTTATTTTTATTTGTAGGTATATGAAAGGCCGTCTCACATATGATCAGATTAATGCAGTTGTTCAAGAGATGAACAAGGCCGTGGCAGCCAAGTACAAGATCATGTATCAGCCTTTGAAAAATATGAGTATACCAGACAGGAATCTCTACGACAAGTTCATGGAACAAGAAACTAATGCTACAAGAGGTAATTTTTTTTTCCTTTTTTAGTACCAAACTCATAACACTTGGATGTTGCAAGAGAAGTATAAAAATACTGGTGTTTTTTCCATTATTTTTGATTGAATAGTTTCCCATACTGATTGGGTCGCTTTTTCAATGTTTTCATTGAAAACATGTCCCTTTGAAAATGTGTCATGGCAGAAACTTTGAGTGCACAAAGATTTAGTTTGGAATTGCTAGAAGTTCTGGAAACTCTTAGTTCGATAACCAAACCATATAAATGTGGTTTCAGGTTTAACACATGATTGGACATGAACTATTAAAAATTTGTTCTGAAGTTGGGAAATCTGGCTACTTAATTGTGCTGCGGTGGCTTTGTGGAAGAGACAGGTCCGTCTGATAATCTTAAGAAGTTTTCTCCTCCTAAAAGCGTAGAGGGAGTGAAAATCAACCAAAATACCTTTCTTTCAATTGAAAAGCAGGTTGTACTTACAGGCTAGTTTTGCCAAAGATGTGGCACAGTAAATCTCTGATATTAAAATCTCCTTTTTGGCACTTGTTCCTCTTGAGAACAAGTATGTAATTATTCCTGGAGGGGTGTACTGCACATGTCAAGCTTGGTGATGTCCTTAAAATGCCCTCATGTTTCCAAGTTCAGGCATAAAGAGTGGAGCAAACTCTATTCTGCCTCACAGAAAAAGAGCTTTCTCTGACAACACCATGGCACCCACCTCTCCATTTCTGCCCTCGACAGAACGCTAGAACTTCTGCCCTGAGCATTCACTGGGTACTCAGGAGTCCTCTGAAGACAAACTGCAACTTCCTTCCCTTCCTTCCCTTCCTTCCCTTCCTTCCCTTCCTTCCCTTCCTTCCCTTCCTTCCCTTCCTTCCCTTCCTTCCCCCCTCCCTTCCGTTTTGTTGTTCTTGAAGACTCTGAATATTATAGTATGGTGATAACATCACTGACTTCTGGATTCTAAATGCAGCTTTTCTGTAGGGAGGGAATTCTGATCTGATGGACATACTGGCACTTTATTTTGAGACCTGTAAGATAAACACAGAATCACAGAATGGTTTGTGTTGGAAGTGGCCTTCAAGACCATCCAGTCCCACCCCTGCCATGGGCAGGGACACCTCCCACTGTCCCAGCTTGCTCCAAGCCCCATCCAGCCTGGCCTTGGGCACTGCCAGGGATCCAGGGGCAGCCACAGCTGCTCTGGGCACCCTGTGCCAGGGCCTCCCCACCCTCACACACAGCAATTCCTTCCCAATATCCCATCTATCCCTGCCCTCTGGCACTGGGAAGCCATTCCCTGGGTCCTGTCCCTCCAGGCCTTGTCCCAAGTGCCTCTGCAGCTCTCCTGGAGCCCCTTGAGGCCCTGCCAGGGGCTCTGAGCTCTCCCTGGAGCCTTCTCTTGTGCAGGTGAACACCCCCAGCTGTCCCAGGCTGGCTCCAGAGCAGAGGGGCTCCAGCCCTTGGAGCATCTCCGTGGCCTCCTCTGGACTGGCTGCAGCAGCTCCTTGTTTTTCTCATGCTGGGGTTGTAGTGCTAGACACAGGACTCCAGGTGGGTCATACAAAGATCATTGTTCTAAAGGGCTTTATTAAAAGCATTCTAAGCACATGCACCTGGATAAATTCATGTCACTGGCTTCTGGTTTGGGCTGTGATGGTTTGGTTTTGCTCTAAGCATGTTTTGCCTCAGTTGAACAGCGGCTTATATTAATCTGGATTTCTTAAAATACTGGCTTCATTACGTTTGATTTACAACATATTTTTGGTTTCACTGTTCCTATCCTTAGGATAGTGGTAAGGAGTTTGAGCCCACAGTTGTAGAGGAGAGGCTGAACACTAGAAGGGCCCTCCTGAGCCTGGAGTGCTGCTCAGTCTTCACCGTGACCCACAGTAGCCTTGGCTGCAGTGAAGAAGTGATTCTAGCAACTTGAGAAAGCTACAGCCTGTCAGAGAATTTTCTGTCAGAGAGTTGGGGCGTTTAAGTCTGAAAATCAAAGAGCTTAGTTTCTTCAAGTACCTGAGAGATGCTCTTTATTTCTTATTTACCTTGGAAAGTTCAGTTAGGAAACTAGGATGTTCAGAATCTGATAGCGTGTGTGTATTTGTGTGGTAGATGGTTTTGTTCGAGTTTTTTTGTGATTAATCATCTAGAAAGTCTAGAGAATAGTCCTGGCATGCCGTCAGATGGTTCTTATCTGGCCAGCACAAAATGATTAAATGTCTTTATCCATTGCATTTTTCATGATGACGTTCTGCATTCATTGATTTGTTTGCTTAAATCTCTACTGTGAGTGTCTCTCTGCTTAGGATTCCCACTGGTTCTCAGCCTGGGCTGATTGCCAGCTGACCTCTTCTCTGATTCCAAGATGAGAGAAGATGCTGCCTGGCTTATCAGGGTCACTTCCAGCCGCTCAGGCGATTCAGTGAGTTTAGCTGGTTGTTTAGCACTTGGCCCAAACCACCACCCTTCATCCAGCTGTGATTTCTTCACAAAAAAACATCCTGCTACGCTGAATGTTGCCATTCTGGATTGGGAGCAAATATAAGGAGGAATCTTGTTTTATCAAAATTCGGGGCGTTCTGATGCTTCCTCCAGGTGTAGCAGACTGTGAAGGCAGCATGCAGGTTATGCCTGGCTTCCCAGCACTGTCTGGGTGTATTGGTGTTCCTGGAAGTTGTAA
This sequence comes from Falcunculus frontatus, assembly GCA_013398115.1. Classification (NCBI taxonomy): domain Eukaryota; kingdom Metazoa; phylum Chordata; class Aves; order Passeriformes; genus Falcunculus; species Falcunculus frontatus. The sequence continues at coordinate 50,768 of VZRV01005559.1, read as the reverse complement.
ATGATCTCTATCCTACAGGAGTTCTATTTTGAGCAGTAATGCAGTTCTTCTTTCTTTTCCTAGTAAACAAACTTCCTACTTCTCATCTGTATGTGGATTTGGTGGCGTTACAAGCTCTGAGATTCCAGCATAGTTCCTCTCTGGGGAAAGATCTCTAGATTCTGACAGTTACTGTCTCTGGAAGATTCTACTCCCTGTGAGACACATGTCACCAACTCTCATGAGAGGCCCAGGCTGTAAGAAAACATCATCTGTCATTTCTCAGCTCTGTCTAAGCAAGATTTTGGGAGACATTACACTTATAATTCTTGGACCTTAGTTCTTTACTGGCAGCTTTGGCTTTCCAGCTTGGATCAGCTACTTCCCAGTTAAACTGGAAGGACTTAATAGGAGGAAGAGATGCTCCATCTTTTCTAAGATGTCACTGCCTCTGTGTAAAGGATAAAAAAAGGAGGGAGAATGCTATCTTCTTTTTCCAAGCTGGAACACTCCTACCCTTGTGTCCTCCTTCTCCTTAGACTCGGAAGAGTGATACTACACATCATTTAGGCTGGAAAAGGCCTGTAAGATCACAAATTCCAACTTCCAACCCAGCACCATGGTCCCCACTAAACCATGTCATCAAGGGGCACATTCACACGTTTTTTGAAGACTTCAGGGATGGTGACTCCACCTCTGCCCTGGGCAGCCTGAATTTTAATGACAATTTGCTTATGGAAGTAATTAATCAACTACAAGAAGGGGTGGGCTCTCAGCTCTGATGCAGGACCTCCCTGTGCAATTTTCTTGGAGGCACAGGGACGATGCCGTTGCAAGTGGTTAATCTTTTTCTGTCATTTTCTTAAGTAATGATGAATTATTCTTTTCCAAATCTGATATAAGTCAAGGGAATGGTGGGCTTCATAGCTCTGATGCATGCAGGGCTCTGTCCCCGTGGCAAAGATCTAATTCCAGAACTTGAGTGCCTGCTGGGAGACAGAGCTCATGGAGTGGGGCCTGTGGATGACGCAGAGTGTCTGAACTTCACTGGAAGGCTGGCAGTTCTCCTTCTGCTGACAAATTTTACAAGCAGAAAAAGTTCCCCATATAGTATGAGGCCATCCTACTGCTGATTGTAGAGTTATGAATTATAGATTGTGGAATTACAAAGAAGAGGCTGTGGTGTTATTTGTGAAATGCTAACTGTATCCTACACCAGAGTCGTTTCTGTAACAAAATTGTTGTTTGTTTTCCAGGACTATTTTTTATTGTGGAGGCCGATATCAAGGCGTTCACTCAGCTGAAAGCGGATAAGCGCTTCCACAGCATCCTCAGCATCCTGAGGCACTGCCAGAGAGTGAGAGAGATCCGTGGCTCGGGGCTGGTCCGCTACGTCATCTGCTAAAGAGCTCCCCGCGTCTGCCTGCCCGTGAGAGAGATCTGCCACCTGTGATCTTGTCTCAAAGGCAGCAGGGAGAGCCAGGGAGTGGTTTTCAGGCATCTACCCTAAATTAGGAGACTCATTGAAGTATTTGAGTTTTATTTTGAGAAGTTATGGGGAACTACTGTTTTTTGGTAAATTACAAACCCAAATCAGAAAGGCAACTGGGCACATTAAACGAAAGTAAAGTTCTCTGCGTGTTAACTCCGTTTCTCCTTAGTGCTCCGTTTCTCCTTTTGTGTTTATGAGTGTTGGAGGTTAGGATTATTCCTTTTGGTTTTTTTTTTTTCTCAATGAGAATTTTTCTCGCATTTGTTGCTTAAGAGATGGGAAGGAGGGCGGATACTTAAGAGAGACAAAAGATGGGGGGGAAGAGGGAGGAAGGGGTGCAGTTTGCTACAGTCCCTTTGCTGGGGGGCTTTCTCTGAGGAAGTGCAGAGACACCTCAAGACTGGGTTGGGATATGAGTCATATCTAGACTTACAACAGGTAATTCTGTTAGTCATGTGCTTTTCCAACTCCATCGTGCAGCCAGATTTTTCCCTCAGATCCTCAGACTGGCCTGAAACAGTAGGGGTTTGAAGTGAAAATATTCACATTCACCATGAAAATTCAGGTCAAACTTGTCCTGTTTTTATTATAAAAGCCTTTATTACAGCTTTTGTTATAGAAGCTTGCTTTCAAATGACTTATTAGTGTAGTGAGATTCAGAGTAGATCTATTGTGATAAATATAAACTCTGCAAGTAATAAAAACTGTTTTGATAAGAAAAGCCGTGTTCCTTTTCTTTCATGAGCCTATATCTGCTGTTATCCTAATATCTCATCTAAAATGCCTCCTCTTGTACCTTGTCAGCATTAACGTTAAATTTAATGTGCAAAATATCCCAAATGATCTTTGAACTTTGTCAATAAAGCAATTCTGCTGAGTTCCTAGATTCCCTTTTTGTGTATGTGTGCGGTGGTTGCACGTTGGGATTTTGGTTTTTGGTGTTTTGCTCCAGAATGTTGAGATCCAAGCTGAGGTCTGTACTCTGCATTTTATTGGAATGTATTTGAGGACCCTAGAGATTGCCTTTTGCTTCTGATGGGTATTAAAAACCAAGACTTGATAGTATACAACATAACCCTGCTTTTGCCTACTCACTGTAAAGTCCTGTCGGTTTTTTCTCTTCAGATGTCACTGAACAGGTTTTTTTTATTTTTATTTTCTTAGTACTTATTTTGGTCTAGGAAAGCTTGGTTGCTGCATGAATTTATTTTTTCCTCCTTTTCGTGTTTTGTTGTGGGGATTGCAGTTTTTGCTTAATTAGATGTTGGTTAACAGCTTTTCGTCTGTTACTATGGAGTTTTTAATTTTCTAAACTATTTTCCCTCAGGCAGATTCTCACAAATGTGCTCATTATTTTAATTCCCTGTCCTAACATTATGTTTTCCTTCTCCCGAGGAGCTCTGCCCATGGATTGTGGTCACCTACTGCGCCCTTCCACTTTTCTTCCTCCAAAAGCTCTTGCTGACCCGGGAGCTGGGAAAAGAGCAATTCCCTGGTGTCCCAGGGGCTCGGTGAGCACCTGTCTTCTGTCTTGGGTGAGCTTTTTGGTGTTTCCAAAGTGTTCTGGGGACAAAACCTTCACCTCCAGGAGATGCCTCAAAAAAAAAAAAGGCTATTTCCTGCAGGATGTGATGTGCACTGATTTCGGCCTGGCCAGTGCTCCCCGTCTCACTGACCAGCAGACTGGCCGTAGCGCTGGGTACCAGCCCGTGTTGAGACAGCCCTGCCAGATGGTTTAATTTAACCCCCTCCGAAATACAGCCCATGTGCTCGCTCACACCCTGCCAGCCTCCAGCACCGCTGGTGTCAGCCTCTGAAAACACGGGAACAGAACTGAGGCAACACAAATCTAATTGCCTGGTACACGAGAAGGGAGCTGTAATCCTCCCACAGCCTTAATCCTTTCTCCTCAGTTTGTGATTTCACCCCCGTGGCTCTGTGCCCCCCGGACGGACAGCAGGAGCTGTGAAGAACAGGAGGGGTGGTTGATGAATATGTATTTGGTGAGCGAAGTTGCCTCCTGGGCTGGTCTCGATAAACAGGGAGCCCGCAATGCTGGTGAAAATCCGATGTGGTAAATGTCTCGGGCAGAGATGAAGGGAGGGTCTGTTAAATTCCGGCTTGATGGTCAGAAATCGAACCGAGCCCTGTGCGGGGTGTGGGGGCTGGAGGAGGGGAGAGATGCTGTGTGGCGGTGAGACAGCAGCACTGCCGGGCGGGAGCGGGGCTGGAGAGCTGCCGGACTGCGCTGCTTGCGACAAGAAAGGCACCACACTGTCCCAGGGGAGTTGGCTTTTGTGCCTGTCCCACAAAAGAGACCCATGCGCGCCTCCAAAAAGTTGAGACAAAACCAAGTTGCTTTTTAAAATGCTCTTTGTTCCTGCCGCTTTGCTGTTTGGTCGGTTAAAACAAAAAAAAAAAAAAACCCAAAACAAAAAAGAAGAATCCTTTTGTTCTCCTTAACTCCTCTTTTGAAGAGGCACTAATGGAAATAATTATCTGCAGAAATCAATGCATGGAGCAGCTCGTACCCCTGAGTATTTAGTGCTGCGTGTTGTTTCAGGAGGCAGCGATTTCCATCTGTGAGAGCACATGTTCCCTTTCATAGTGCCCACGAGGAGGAAGAGAAAACGAGCATTTCATGTCATTCATGGATCTCTGCTCGTAGGGAGCTGATGCTGAGCAGAGCTGGCAAGAATTGAGTGAAGGAACTGGGTAAAGAAGGTGGTTGATACTGAGCACTGTGACAGAGGAGTCTCTGAGCTGGAAAAGGTTTCTCCTCCATACAAGATTTTATCAAATTGTTCTCTTAATTTAAATTTAAAAAAAAAAAAAAGATAAATTAAAAAGCGTAGAACCTTTTGTCTAGGATGGTGCATGCTGTGCCTCGTGGGACTGAATAATCCAGACAAACCACAGTGATTGCAGTCAAAGGTCTGCTTGCCTTCCCCTGCATGTGAAATTTGGAATCTGTGTGTGTCACAACCAGGATAATATACAGTTAAGCAGTTGCGAAGCTTAATATCTCATAATTAGGCTAATCATTTTCCACAGTATGGTACAGAAACAATGGGGCTTGCTTATTAAGTGGTTGATTTTTTTTTTTTTTTAACCTAACTTTCGTGTCACACAGAATTTCCTGGGAATTGGGATGCAATTAAAATGCAGGAAAACTTGTTTAAACAAAACAGCTTTAACCACACTGGGGTTTATGTACAGGCAGAAGTACTTTAACATTTTATATGTACAGAGAGAAACATGGAAGTTTATTTCTATGGATTGCTTTCGAAGCTGAATAAAACTCTGTATTTTGGAAAGCTGGGATCAAAATCAATTAAGTGTATTTGTATTTCGATGTATGGGGTGGTAGTCTCAGTTTCCTTGGATGGAGAATTGCACTAGGGAAATTGGTGTTCCCACTTCCTCAATTCTTCATGAATTTACTGAACGCAGATAAATCAGTGGAATACCATAGTGCTGAATAGAAGCACAATTTTTTGTCTGTTTCAGTTCAGTAGTATGTCTTATTTAATTGATGTGAGACCAGTAAGTGATGATGAGCCCAGGCCTGTTCATCACTCTGTGAGCTGAAGCCACTTGGATTTTCCTGGCATTATTATAAGGCTGTTCCATGCTTGGTAGAAGTTTTGTGGATTGATCCAGTTCCAAGGTTTGCCTTGTTTTTCCCCCCTTTCATTTTCTTTTTTCCCAAATTTCAGGGGGAATTCATTCCCGGGAGAAGCTCAGCTCCTGTTCCCACCTCCTTTTTTGTGCTGGCCAGCCTCAACTCGCTCATCCCTGCTGATGCAGCTCCTCTTGCCCTGCGCTGAGCAGCAGCCTTTCAGTTATGAGCTAATGTCTTATGTCTGATATTTATGCAGCAGCTGAGAAACCTAAATAATTAAATTTCCCCGTGGCCCGAGCAGGAGTTGGATGAGCTGCCTCGTCGATGTGAGCTGTGCTGCCTGGTAGGATTTGCCGGCGTAGTGGTCGCTACCTGTGTGCTCATTCCTTAATAGAAACTGCCCCGCTAACCATAAATAATTCAGCTGTGGCTCAGCACGTCAGGTTAACCTTTGGGAACACGCCGAGTCTGCTGCTACGTGCAACCTTTGTTCTTAAGACAGCAAAATTGTTCTTTCTGAGCAGGGAGAGACCTGCACCTTCCATCTGGAGGGTTTATTTTGCGGTGACGGCCGCGATTAAGTGTGACTTAGTTGTTGTGCAGGTCTGAGATTTATTCAAACCATTCAGATGTTTGATTTAATAATCCGTATTATCCTAGTTGTTTTAGTAATCTGGTTTTCTGTGATGCTTTCAGCTGCGTCACAGGTATGCCGGGATGTCAGGAAGGCTGAGAGTTGCTACTATACTCATTAAGGGAGCATAAGAGTGCTAAATCCCTGTCTAGTTACTCACGGATTACATCTGGGCATCCTTTTCTTCTCAGTTACAAGTGGATGCGATGAATTTTCCAGATGTTTGAGGTGCTGTGTTGGCGAAATTTGTTAAAATCCAGCATCCAGACATCCCTGCTTCCCTGCCTCATGCATCTAACGCTGCCTCCCCTTCTCCTCGTGCCGCGTCCTGGGGTGATGGCAGGCAGAGATACCCATGGGAAAGAGAAACTTTGCAGGCTGGCAGTGAGTCACTTCGCAGGCTGGGAGTGAGCTGGCCAGCGGTGGTAGGTCAGAGGAGACCTGATGGACACTGCAGACCACAGATTAAAGCAGGAATCCATTCGTGTGGCTATTGCAGAGTAAGCCAATAAACGCAGATAAGATCTGGGTCTACCAGACTGTTAGAAATGGAAAGCAGTCAGTCAGCTGCCTGATTACAGATGGGGACTAGGCTTGGACTCTCTCTGTGAGGTCCTGGCTGCCTCTGGTAGGAGAAATTAAAGAGAAGCTGTAAGGTGGAAGTGAGGGTGGCTAGAAAGGGATGAAAGGGAAAAGTAAGGAATCTGGTTTACTCAGCAGAGAGAGGGATGCAGAACCCTTAGCGATGGGTTCAGGTTTACCCTCGTGGACCTTGAGGGTAGTAAAACACGGGAAGGTGTGAGTGCAGAGGAACGATGCATGGGCACTGGAGCTGGCCATGCTCTAGGTTGCACCAAGCCTGCAGCAGGACCTCAAAGAATTCATCATCCATCCTCTCAGACGTGTAATTTCAGAGTCTGCTAGTTCAGGCTAATTGTTCCTTGAATGGGCTTGTTCCTGCCTTGCAGTGGAAGCGGCACTCCGGACGTCCTGCCCTTCCCTCTTCGAGATCTGGGGAATAATTGCAAAGGGAGAAAAAGGCCCATTAACCTTTACTGTCTGTCTTTTCTTGCTGTAATCCAGTTGGTGTTTGTCTTGATGGCGATAATTACACAGAAGTATGTAATTGCAAGACAAATGTTTAATTAAGAGCAGGTTTGTTGCTAGTCTCTTGTCTGCTTCCATCTGGGAAGAGTGTGGTTGTGCCGGTCGTCTTGGCAGCCTGGATCGAAGGTCTGACGAGCCCGTTCTGCACCCTTGCTAAAGAGGAAGGAAATAAATGAAATTAAAGGATTAATGGGACCCTTCATTCCCTGCTGCTTCCATGAGAGTTTCTAATTGCTGTATAATACTTTGCTCGAGGCCCACATCTTTTGATGACATCCATGGTGGATAAACCAGGTTTGTTTTATTAAAATAATTCAAGATGGTGTATCCTGCCCAGTCAGAGCTTCAGGAAAGCTTGTAAGGAAAACTGCTCTTCTAGATGCTGCAGTTATCTGCCTTCAGATGAGCTTAAATCAAAATTACATTTTCTAGCTCTTCAGCAATGCCCAGTAATGTATTCCTGCAACATCCTAGGAGTCAGAAGGCTTTTAAACCCCCAAAAAAGCCTTGGGTTGAGAAGGTTACTTGTTTAAGCATGTCTGAATAAATGGGTTGTAAATTCTCAGCCTGTGCTGCCTCTTGGGAAGGCTCATGAACATGAAGGTGGCCCTGTAACCTGACTGCACAAAGAAATGGCATTAAAAATATTGCTGCTTTCATCACTCCTTGGTGCAGAGCATGTCTGGGGCAGAGCGGCCTCCCTGCCTTACATTAACAGCAGTGAGCATCAGCTGCTGGAATAATTTAAATATGTTTTCCCTCTGGGAAATCGCACTGATCTTAATTGAGTTTTTTAATTAAATAATATGCTGACTGTCACAAGCTGGAAATACGTTGGGGTTTGTGTTTATTCTTTGCAGCAGCGTTTCCGTCTGGTTCTCGCTCAGTTGCTCGAGGAGAGGAAGGCTCGGGGATTGCTTCCCGCTGGGAAACAGCCCCGGGAGCTGCTCACAGGCTGCACCCAGAGCATGGGGGACGGGAGCACACATATGAGCAGCCGAGAAGTGCTGGCCCTGCGGTGAATTCCTGCAGGGTCCTGTCACAGGAGACATCCCCAGCCCAGCGCTGGGGCTCTCCTGGCGAGCCAGCCCCACCGAGCCCCTCACTCCTCCCCTCCAGGCAACCGGGAAATTTGGGACAGGCTGGGGTTCCAGCGTTACTTTCCCCCGCTGATAATGAAGCGGGTAATTAGGCAGGGCAGCAGCGGTCTCAGTGGCTGTTTAACACCCAGCGAACACAAACGCAGCCTGTTTCACCCCGCGCGGGTGCATCCCCGCCGCGGCCCCGATCGCTGCCGGGTGCGGGGGATCCGAGCGCCGGGGCTCTGGGGCAGAGGATGGGAGGTGCCATGGCAACATCGCAGGCAGGAGCTGGTTGGGTGTGGATGTACGCGCACACGCCAATTAAAATTTAAACAGCCTCTGATGCAGGAGCGAGCGCGTGGGGCGGGACCCCTGATTGTGAATAAAATATGGGAGCATTGAAGGGATGTCTGTGCCCGTGGGCACGGCTCCTGCCCGGCCCCATGGCTGCTTGTCCTTCCCTCCTGGAGCTGTACGGAGGTTTGAGGAGCTTCGGCAGCTCCATCGCCTGCCGTGATGTGCTCATGGGGCTTCTGCCTGCGTGGGGATGAGCCGAGCACTCTCTCAAGCTCCTGTGCCTTCTGCCTGTGCGGGGATGAGCCGAGCACTCTCTCAAGCTCCTGTGCCTTCTGCCTGCGTGGGGATGAGCTGAGCACTGTCTCAAGATCCTGTGCCTTCTGCCTGTGTGGGGATGAGCCGAGCACTCTCTCGAGCTCCTGTGCCTTCTGCCTGCGTGGGGATGAGCCGAGCACTGTCTCAAGCTCCTGTGCCAGACACGCAGCAGTTCCCACCCCCAAACTGTCACAAATTGCTGGGGGTCACTGATCTTTTGTGCTGCAACGGGAACCGGGAGCGGTTCTCTTGTGATAATGCCATAATGTCCTGAGCGGTTCCTGAGCATGGGTTAGAAGAATTAATTCCTGTTGTACAAAAGGAAGATGAGTTGTCAAGGCATTTAAGCACTTCCCACGGCCACACCACGAGCTGGGGGTTAAGGCTGCACACAAAGTGCTTCACCTCTGGCTGCCACCTCCCCACCCTCCCCCGAGCTCCAGCCTTGCAAATCCCTGTCTGAGAAGTGATGCTTTTTGCTCACGGACCTGACAAGCTGCACATTAAAACCACTCGGCTTCACCTTTGCCCCTTCAGCTCGGGAAGTCCTGATATTTCTGCCTTAACAGGAAGAAACCTCTCCCAGTATCCATCTTAAATCTGGCCATGGTTGAGGAAAACCCCTGGTCCTTGTGCCTGGCCTTGGAGGCTGCTTAGTGCAAGCTCTGGCCCTGCTTTTCTCCCTCTTCTCTAAGCCAGACCTGCTCTCCTTCCTTATCCTGGTGTCTCCTCAGCCAGGGATGCTGCTGCCAGGAACTGGCAGGAATCTGCCTTACCACTTTGCTCCGTGGAATTTGGTGCCACCGTTTGTGGTGCCAAACATTACAAACCCTCCTCACGGTCACGGACACCAGGCTGGAAGTGGTGAATTTTCCACCAGCATAGCTCCGTTACCCGTGGTTTGCATCTTTTAATTCGGGTCCTTAGGTGAGCACGCGGGATGTGCATTTTCTGTGATTTGGGGTTTTTCTCTGTTTTTGCACAGTTCCTCTGGATCTTTCTGATTGGGGTTTTGAGGTGTCTGTGCTCAGAAGTGGGGAAGAAATGGGAAGCAGGTGAAAAATGGGAAATTTCACCATCTCTGTGGTTCCTTGCCTCCAAATCCCGTGCAGATGCTGCTGCAGGAGCTCTTCCCCAGGTGTAGCCATGTTCCTCTGTATTTCTCCCACCTGAGCTCCAGATTTGCTCCCTTGGATGTTGTTTTTCAGCCCCATAATCACATTTTTTACAAGCCTTGGGAAGATCGCCTGGAAACAGAGCACAGGAGAGACGCTCTGCAAAATATTATCAGAAGCATCAGAAAACAGCAAAACAGCCTTTCTCTTAAAAGCTGGAGGCACGCAGTGCAGAGGTGGGGGTGGGATGCAAACCTGCAGAGCTTTGTAGAGCCAACTTTTGGAGCAGATCAAGCTTAAAGCACAGCTTTTGGGAGGCTTTGCTCGGCTCAGCCACGAGCTGTTTTGATGCTGGGTTCAGTATTTCCATTCATCTGCCTTCAGCAGGTGTATTTTCATCCGGTCAAAGCTGAGGTCCCGGCTTTTTGGCAGCGTGGGAAGAAGCCAGGCTGCCTTGCAGGAAGGATGGGGAGCCCATGCAGGGAATTCTTGCCTTGGTGGCTGGAGAAGACCATTTCTACTTTTTTCCTCCTCTACAAAATGCCGCTGCAAGGCACGAAGAACACAGAGGGAGGTGACAAAGGGATGATCAGAGGGCTTGAGCAGCACTTTTTCCCCCCCCCCGGTTTGATTCCCTATCATCTAACCCTGGTGTGGGGTGATACAAAAGATCTACCAAATGTTTTCTCACCCCAAAAGCAGTGAGGAAAGGGGCTGAAGCTCTGGCTCCTCTCTGCACCCACATGTGGGGGACGAGGCCTGTGAGGGGACCTGGGCAGTGGTGGCAGTGGTGGCTGCAGGGAGGGTTCTTGCACAGCTGGTGAATTCTAATTCATTCCTATCTCTGACCTCAGAGGCAGGCAAGTGAACCCCAGCAACCACAAAAGGGTGCTTAGAAATCTCCAGCTGAACCACTTCATTTAAAAATATGCACCAAACTGCACCCAGGTCCAGCCACTGGAGGGTCCTTCTTGCCTGGTGTGGCCAGCAAACCCTCCGTGCTCTGACCCTTGAGTGTGTCCTGGGCCTCCAGGCCCTCGGTCCCTCTGGTTTTCTGGCCCACAGGAAACCATCAGAAATCCGATCTGTGTTTTCAGGAGTCTCCTTTATTCTCCTAAAGCCTTAATTAATTTTCTCTGCCTGCTCTTGCTGGGCCTAACATCACTTGAGCAGCTCATTTAGGTGAATTAGCTTGATTAATGGCAGCACCCAGACACGGAGCTCCTCAGCCTGCTCACCCTTTCCATGGGAGCATTTCCAGTCTCTCATTCTCCTTTGCTGTGGCCAAGCTTTAGTCTCAGCTGGTGGGAGCAGCAACCCACAAACACACAGAGAACATACAAATAGAGTTCCTCAGATGAGGTGGAATTTCCTTGGCTGAAAACATCGAATTACAGGTTGATCTGTTACACATAAAAAAATCCTGCAGTGCCTTCCTGCTCCTCAGGCCTTGGAGTCTCCTCCAGCCCAAAGGCTCTGGCTGGCACCGGTGGCCCAGCTGGTTATTCTGGTTTGTTCTGCAGCTGGAAACATCTTGAAAGCTTGGGAGGACCAGAGAGATGAAACCAGCACTCCCAGGACACAGAGCCACAGGCTGAGGGCACAGCCCCACATCAGCTTTGCCCCAGGATGTGGAGCCACAGGCTGAGGGCACAGCCCCACATCAGCTTTGCCCCAGGATGTGGAGCCACAGGCTGAGGGCACAGCCCCACATCAGCTTTGCCCCAGGATGTGGAGCCACAGGCTGAGGGCACAGCCCCACATCAGCTTTGCCCCAGGACAGCGACACTGAGCCTGCAGACACCCAGGAAAGGAGAGGTTGGGAGGAACAGCCCCCGTCTCCCACACAGCAGGAGCATTCGTGCAGTGACCAGTGGGGACACACGAGGCTTGCTGGCTTGTTCCAGGCACAGAAGCAGTGGCTGGAGCCACCAGGAGAAGACAGCAGGGAGGTGTGTGCAGGGCAGTGAGCAGCTGCCTCCATGTCCTTTTTGGACAACTCCGCCACGGGACCTGTGAGCAGGAGGTGGTTGGGACAGCTGGGGACCCTCAGCCCAGCCCTGCCCCGTGTACCATGCCTGGTTTTGGGGCTCAAGCCCCCCAGTAATGACCAAGGCTTGCCAGCCTGGCCCAGTCCCAGGTGGCTGGAGGAGATACAGCTGGTGGGGAAGGGCAGACTCTCAGCTCCATCATTATTTGCACCCCATCAGCAGCCAAATCTTCCTGTCCTGCCAGGGGTGCTGCTGCTGCCAGGCGCCAGCAATCCACAGCATCACTGCCCACATCCCCTCCTTGGGCTGCTGGATGTCCTGCAATGCTGAGAACACCTAAGGGTCCTAAATGCTCGTGGTTGAAAGGAACAAAATCAGAAAGTCCACAAAACCTCCTTTAGTTTTATTAGTAAATTACACCCTTGGCATGGAAATCGTTGTGTTAGTCCCTGATCTTCCAGTGTAAGCCCACAGCAGTGGGGTTTGGATAATGGGGTGGTGTTGGAGGTAGGGTATTTCCATGTCCTCAGCTGGGGGTGGAAGAGAGCAGCTCTGCGTCGCTGCCGGCCTTGCCCTTGTGAACTCTCAGCTAAGAACCTCTGGAAAAGGCACGGTGGTATTAATTAAAAGCTCATTTCCCAAACTACCTTGGGCATTATCTCAAACGTTCTCCCCATGAGACATTCAGATGCTGCTTGCAGCGTTGGGCTGGGAAGCTTCTCTGCAGGGAGGCTGTCACCAGTGCCAGCTCCTTGACCCCTTGGCATCCCCAGCTTTGGAGTGTTTGGGGCTGAGCTGTGAATTCCCCCCTATTAAAAGGCTAATGCAGATGGACACTGCTCAGCTTCAGCATGCCTTGGGATCAGAGAGGTTGGGCAGCTTCCATCGCTCCCAAAACAAGTTCTTAAGCTTTAAAGCACTGCTTGCAATTACAACAGCAATGCAGGAGCGTGGCCGGTCTTGGGGGAGTTAAAAAAACATTATCTCTCTGTGCAGTCGGTGTTGGTGATTTCTGCTGCTGGAATACTCCCAAGGCATTAGATCTGAAGCACAGAGGGCCGGAGGATGCCTCATCTGGGCTGCTCTGGGAGGAGATAGCATCTCCTGGCACACGCAGTGCAGCCTGCCCAGAACGGGCTGCTGAAGGTCACTGGAGAACTCCGCTTGCACATGTTCAGGCAGCTCCTTCATTACTGCCATCCGTCAATCCCTCTGCCCCAGCCCGGCCCCTCGGATACCCACTGAGGCTGGTGCAAAGCCATCCTGCTTAATTGGGACCTCAGGGAGGCAGTTCCCATTCTGAAGCATGCTCTGTTTTAATTAACGGGCAAAATAATCTATGAATAAATAGGAAGACCATGACTAACTCCCATTTTTATTTCTCTTCTGCTTCCCATGCTTCTCCTAGATAATTTGGAGCAATGCCCCATGAAAGTCCATGCAGTGGATAACCTGGCTGCTTGTTTTCTGCAGGCTCAGTCCTGCAAACAATCAGGAATGCAAATTCTGGGAGCTGGTAAAGCACGTGAATACCCAGGTGAGCAGGTGAGCTGTTCCTGGGATAGCTCCTTTGTTAAAGCTCAGCTGGGATCCAGGTACTGCAAGGGATTTACTCCAGAGGGTGGGGGAACAGCAGTTTTGAGGTGGTGCTGTTTGATCTGGGCGTCATCTGTGTCCAACACGCTGGGGACAGCTGTGGCAGAAGAAAGGCCTCTGCCTTTAAGAGGAAAAACACCAGTTTTGAAACAATGCCATCCATTTCCATTGGGGTTGGATTTCTGCTGTGGGCACAGTCAGGAACGCAGCTGATCCGGGCACCTGCACCCAGAACTGCAGAGACCCTGTGTGGTGCCTTCCAGCTGTGCCTGGGCTCTCCCCGTCCATTACAGCTTCCGTGTCCAGGGCTAAACCAGGAACTCTGGGGGTTATGAGCAGGCAGAGACTGTGTTTTTAATCAGAACCTTTATTAATGAGCGAGGTGCAGGGATAAATGGCTTGAGTGGCAAGCGGGGAAGGATGCTGGGTGAGGGAGGATGCTGTGGTGTGAGGGAGCTCATCCTGCTCAGGCACGCTGGTGCCAGCCCTAACTGCTCATGGCACTGTCTCTGCGCTGGGACAGTGGCAAAATCCAGGCTCTCTGAGGCCATCTCTGGAGCCCCCAGCACGTGGAGCAGGGAGCTGTCACCTCAGGGGTGTCCTGCCTCTGCTCCTGAATGTTCCGAGTGTGTAAAGGCTGGTGACAGTGCACGTAAAAAATAACAGCAGGAGGTGAAAAACGATGGGGAATGTGGGTGGGCAGAGAATAGCTGCTCTAGCGGCTTCCCCCGGTGCCAGGAAGTTGTGACAAGCTCATTCCCAAGGATTTACAAAGGTGGCTGCCTACGACGTGAGAGAGACTTCATCCTTTTTCTTCGCCTTGGCAGTTTTAGGTCAGTTTAATAGAACAGAAGGAAAAGGAAACCTTCAAGGAAGTTGACGGTAAATTGATGAGAGTTTGGGAAATCAAAAGCTTTGCTCTTGACTGGTTTTGCTGCCAGAGAGGTGGAAGGAGCAGGCTGGGATCCCTCACAGCCGGTGTGTGGCAATGCTCACCACTCTCACCCTGGCTCGGTGGTAGGTGGGTGCTCTAAATCAAAAGTGATGTGGGAAAGCGGAGGGAGAAGTGAATGAACTGTTATTTCAGGATGCCAGGAGGCCTGGGTGCAGCTGTGGAACAGGGAGGAGGGCAGCAGGGACAGGCTGTGCGGGCACAGAGCGTGAACAGGAATTTGCAATGAGTCAGAAGTGGATGGGGTGTGCTGTGACACCGCTTTCTCCACACAGACCCAACCCCAGGAGCTCCGTGTCCGCACACCACGTCTGCTCACCACTCCGCTGGTCTTCACACCAGCTGCTCTGTGCTGTCCTCTGCCACACCACCCAGCCCTGGATCCAGTGCTGCTCCAGAGCATCTCCCAGCCTCCCTCCTCCATGCTCTCCGCTCCTCGCAGAGCGCTGGAGGAGCTGGCAGGGCTGAGGGTCATTCTTCACTTGTGCCTGGCAGATTTTGTGCTCTGACATTTCCTCCTCGAAGCGTTCCCATTTCCAAGAGGCAGACTTTGTTAGGAGCTGTTTCCCTAGAGGACAGCCCGCAGCGGTGCCCTGGCTCGTGTCCTGGTGTCCAGCAGTGGTCTGAGCCCAGAGCCAGGGTCTCCCTGCTGCTGTGGGCAGGGCAGGGGGGGTTCCCATGCACCACCAGCTGTGCTACACCAGCTGCTGCCTGCAGCAGCAGCTCACCCCCTCTGAGAGACACAAACTCACACCCCTGCCCCATCCCTGGAGCTCTAAAGGTAAGGAAATAGAGGAAAGCGTGATGCCTGCCCCGAAGGCGGGGGTTTGGTGGTGATGTCCTCAGTCCCAGTGGGAGGGGAAGGGCGCTGTGGGCAGTGGGGCTGCAGCACCATGAGCTGACCGGTGCAGGAGTGGGGCTGCTTCACTTCCCCACCGGCCAGGATTCACCTGCACAGCTGCTTTGGAGACATTTAAGTATCAATCTGATTTATAACTCTTAGGGGAGAAATCAGAGTGTGGGTGAAGGATTGAACAGCGCACATGGCGAGTCAGAGCGGTTTTATTTCCCCAGATTGACACTCGCAGCATTTTCCTGTCCTGCTGTTTTTAATTTCCACTTTATTCTTGTGTATTAATGCTACTCTGGGGCAGTTCATCACACATTGCTGTCACACATTCCCCTGGAGAATTCCTCTTTTCCTGATGGCAGCAGTGCAAAGGCAGAGCAGTTCCAGAGGAGTGACTAACCCAGGTCTAATGCAACCGGGCCACTCAAGTGGGGCTTTACACCAATGTGCAAACCCCCACCAAGGCTGTGCCAGAGCTCTGCGCCTCTGAGTAACAGGTAGGGCAAGGAAGGCATGTGCATTATTAAATGGGGTTTTTGTTCTGTCTGCTAGAAATATAAACTGACCTTTATGGAGGCTTGAATGTGAAACACGGGCATGAGAGGCTCGCTCTGGTCCAACCATCCATCAGCCTCTCCTTTGGTATTCTTGCCCGTCCTTTTCCTGCACGAAAGGTTAGGAAGTCAAAAGAGCTCTTTAAATATTTCATATTGTCCTTTTTTTCCCAGCCTGTGTTTAGAGAGCTGCTCACTCAGTGCAGTTTGATGCTGAGGCAATGACTGAGGCGAGTGCTGTGCCCGGCTCTCCGGGCAGCTCTGTGTGGCAGCTGGGCTGAAATCAAAGGATCACAGAATCCTTTAGGTTGGAAAAGCCCTCAGGCCATGGAGTCCAACCTGTCCCCAGCACTACCAAGGCCACCACTGACCCATGTCCCCAGGTGCCACATCCACATGACCTTTAAACGCCTCCAGGGATGGGGACTCCACCACTGCCTTGGGCAGCTGGGCCAGGGCTGAACAGCCCTTTCCATGAAGGAATTTTCCCCAATATCCAACCTCTGTTCCTCTGAGGCCGTTCCCTCTCCTCCTGTCCCTGTTCCCTGGGAGCAGAGCCCGACCCCCCCCAGCTGCCCCCTCCTGTCAGGGAGTTGTGCAGAGCCACAAGGTCCCCCCTGAGCCTCCTTTTCTCCAGCCTGAGCCCCTTTCCCAGCTCCCTCAGCCGCTCCTGGGGCTCCAGCCCCTTCCCCAGCTCCGTTCCCTTCCCTGGACACGCTCCAGCCCCTCCAGGGCTCTCTTAAAGTGGGGAGTGGGGGTGGGCAGGGGGTGTTTGGGGCCTTCCATCCCAGTTTCACAGAACAAGTGTGACCTGGGGGGAGGAATGGGAGGGAGCTGATCTCAGGGTGTGTTTGCCACCTGGGGATCTGGGAGGGTCGGTCTGGACGATCACTCCACTGATTATCCCAGTCTGCTGACAGGGGGTCCAGCCCGGACTGGGGTGGTTCTCGGTGGGCTCCCATCTGTCCTGGCCCCAGATCTCACACAGCTCCCCTTGCTCCGCCGCACACTGCTCCCAGAAAGCTGGGTTTTGTTTACTATGCGCCAATTTATTTCATTTTCAGTTTAAAATATAAAAAGTACGTGGGTTACAGCAACATAATTTGCAGCCTGCTGATTAATAATACAGCTGACGGAACAAAATTGGGCTGCGAGCTCGAAGTGCTGAGGAAAGCTAAACCGGAGTGAGCAGTGTGTGGATGTGGGGTAGGCAGCCTGCAGCTGGGAGAGGAGGCTGCCGAGCCCAGAAACGCTGTTTTCTTTTTTAGCTGCCTCACACACAAAACCTGGCTCTTACATCCCCTTCACCCTACCCCACCGTGCAATCTTCCATCCTCGGAGGTGGTCAGCACTCAGCTGGAAAACCCTGTGAGGAAGCTGATCCAAGGAGAGCAATTCCTGAGGGCTCCCCATCTATGCAGATAGAAGGCAACCCACACAGCTTTGATTTATAATGTGGCTTTTTCCCCAAGGGTACTGAGATGCTGCTCAGCAGCCAGGCTTTAGCACCTCTGGAAATGTGGCCACTTCTACACCAGTTCTTCATTTTATAGAATTTGTTACGCAAAAAAAAAGTGTCTTTATTCCCTGCCGGTTGTGTCTGGGCCTGTGAAAGCGTTCACGATCCAGGGTGTGCTGCTGCAGGTGGGACCAGCTCTGCCCCGTGTTCCAAGGGCTGATAAAGCACCAGGGATGTGTCACGGGTGTCACGGGTGTCGAGGGGGAGGATGTGCTGAGTGTGCTGTACCCCGTGGGAAGAGACAGTGCCAGCCTGACTGGTGTCACTTCACCGGTGTCAGCACGCCCAGATCCGGCAGGGGATGTCTGAAACTTGTGCCTGATGAGACACTCGGGTCCCTTTCATTTTAGCAGCCAACGATTTAACCCCCAAAAGACGTTGGATGCATCCTGTAATGGGAGACAGAGTGATACTGTGCAAGACAAACATTTCTAGGTGAGCCTAACAGCATCTTTATACAAGCACGGTGAAATCCACGCCTGGCCAGGGCACGAGCCCCACAGAACAGTCTGAACGTCCCCCCTGTGCACTGTGGCTGCTCTGCCTATGAGAGGGGTCAGTCTCAGGCCACACGTGCTGTGATTAGATGACAAAAATGCTCCCTCTGCCAACGAAAATAAGTGTTAGAAATGGAGGTAGCGGAGAGAAGCACCCTGTCACTGAAGGTATCTGATAGCCCGTGCCTGGGAAGGCAGGACTAGAGCCACAGCTTCCACATTCGCCTTACCCGTGCTTGTGGCTGTTTCACAGCAGAGGGAGAGAGCCTGGATTACAAACCACACCGTGCCAGGGTGAGAACAAGAGATGGTCACAGCTACTGACACACACTCCAGACACCGGCGCTGCCTCTTTGATCGAGTGTGCCGGGTCCCTCCTCACCCATCACCGGGAAATTGATGTAAACACTCAGGCAGCTTCTTGAGAGCTTCGCTTCCCCCTGCTTGAAAAGAGACACAACCCCTCGTGCTCGAGGATGCAGGACAGATTATCTAGTCAGGGGCCTTGATTACCTAGTCAGGCTCCACGCTGGTTAATTAAGTTGTTTATTGTGCTGTCGTGCTGTCTGTCTTCATCCTGCCCGGAAACATCCTGCCCTGGCAGCCCGCTCACGCCGGGGAGCAGCGGCTCCTGCTCCCGGTGAGGAACGGGGCACAGCCACAGGTGCCAGAGCCCGCGGGGCGCGGCACACGTGGAGCGGCACCGAGGATGCTCCGCGGTGGTGAGGGGTTAATGCCCCGCTCTGCACAGAGCCCCTTTGTGCTGGGGCGCTGGGGACTGATCCTGCCAAGCCGCCTCGCTGTTGCCAGGGCGGTGTGAGAGCCCGGGGCGCTGCCAGGGTTTGTTGTTCACGGCGCTGGGGACGGCTGCCAAGGTCCTGCGAGGTGCTGCCCTGGTTTCCTGCAGCGCTGGTAACAAACACCCAGCCTCTTCACCCAAACCGAGCTCGTACCAACCAAACCGGCGCCCACACCTGAAAGGAAAATATAAATGTGCTCCTGGGCTGTTACTGCTAATTGCAAGAGGGAATCAGAGAGTCACAGAATGGTCTGGGTTAGAAGGGGCCTTGAAGACCAACTTGTTCTAGCCCCTGCCATGGGCAGGGACACCTTCCACTATCCCAAGGTGCTCCAAGCCCTGTCCAACCTGGCCTTGGACACTCCCAGGGAGCCAGGGGCAGCCACAGCTTCTCCAGGAAACCTCTGCCAGGGCCTCCCCACCCTCTCAGCCAGGAATTCCTTCCCAATACTCATCCAACCCCGCCCTCTTTCAGTTTGAACCCATTCCCTTTGTCCTGTCCCTCCATCCCTTGTAAATGGTCTCTCTCCATCTTTCTTGTCAGCCCCTTCAGGTCCTGGAAGGCCGCAATTAGATCACCCCAAATCTTCTCTCCTCCAGGCTGAACAATCCCAGTTGTTTCAGCCTTTCCTCATAGGAGAAGTGCTCCAGCCCTCTGATCATCTTGGTGGCTCCTCTGGCCTCACTGCTGAACTCACTGGCCGAGGTGTTCACACAGAACAGCCCCTGGCAGTGGCCCAAGCCAAAGGGCTCAAGCTGTGGAGGCACAGCCCTCAAATCCCTGTCCCGCTCCCAGCCAGAGCAGGGGCAGGGAGTGCTCCCACGGCACGGGGTCTGTGTGCTTCGGCCTCACCCTGAGGCTGGGACAGACGGTGAGTTATTTTCTATTTCCACTTCGCCCTTTGCTGGGCCACTCCGGTGGTGGAAGCCCCTGTGCTGAGCACCAGCCCAGAGCAGAGAGCCGGGCGTGTCACCGGTGTGCAGTGACACCTTGGAGCACGACGCCAGGCAGCAGTCCTGTGTGAGAACACCTTTGCCCAAACACCCCTGTATTCCAGCACGGAGCTCTTGCCAGGAGGGCCCCAGGATGCCCTAAAGTGTCCCTGGCTGTGTGTTTGTCACCTGGGGACAAAAAGCCATGGGAATAACCTCCACACTTTGCACAGAGAGCACAAGGGGTCAGTTTCCCTGGGAGGTTTTAACAATGACTGCTAACGCTCCTATTCCTCTTTCTGCTCTGTTTCCACCCTTCCATCCACAGACACAAGCCCCTAATAAATACCTTCCTGCTCACGGGGTAACCAGATGGGAACATTCATTTTAATCCTAGACAGCAGAACAGCAGAGTTACAGATTGCTATACCACCAAAAACTGCTTATACACCTTCGTTTCCTCCCATGTAATTCCCTGGGAGCTTTAATTTACCGGACCATTTTTTATTTTTTTCTCACCACTTCCCTTGCATCAGGCAGGGTTCCTTCAGCTCCAACAAAGCAGCGTGCCTGTCTGGAGGGGATCAATAACTATTGAGCTATCGCGCTTCCTCCACTTAGACTGTTGAAGCAGCTTCCTTTAATTGTTCTTTCACACTGTAAATACAGCGTACGGTGAATTTTTTTCCTTTGAGGCTGCTCAGCGGGTGAAGGCACCCGCGGGTAGGAAGAGCTCAGCTGCCTCACCTGTGCTCCATCACACCTGCTCCGTTGGGAACACCTCGGGAGCGGATGGACACGAGGACACCGCCACGCTCCAGGGGCCAAAGCGGGCCCCGGAACGGTGCCACAGGGACAATGGCTTGGGGCAGAGCCGGAAACCCACAGGTTAAAACTGATCATGCACGTTGGGTACGGGGAGGGCAAAGGGCAGAAAGCCCAGCCAGGAGGGTCTGGGTGCTCAGCACCCTCCGCTGCGAGGGATGCCCCGAGGTGGGGGCCACGGAGGGTCCCCCTCCCTCGGCTCCTCACAGGGGCTGTGGCAGAAGGGGGGAACCAGATCCCCGCCGGCGGCTCCTCCAGGGAACGGGAGCGGGGAGCGGATCCCCCGGGACGGCTCCTCCCGGAGATGGCGAGGGATGGCCGGACTCGTCGGGCTCCTCCCGGGGATAGCGAGGGAGGAGCGGAGGGACTGGATCGCCTTCGGCCGCTCCCCCCGGGGATGGGGAGGGGGACCGGACCCCCGGGGCGGCTTTTCCCGGGAGCGGCGAGGGGGGAGCGGAGGGACCGGACCCCTGGGGCAGCTTTTCCCGGGGATGGCGAGGGATGACCGGACGGACCCTTGGGTGGTTCCTCCCAAGGATGGCGAGAGGGGTTCGCACGCCTCCGGCGGCTTTTCCCGGGGATGCCGAGGGATGACCGGACCCCCGGGCGGCTTTTTCCGTGAATGCCGAGGGATGACCAGACCCTCGGGCGGTTCCTCCCGGGAATGGTTGGGGGCGACCCGATGCCTGGGGCGGCTTTTCCCAGGGATGGCGACGGAGGAGGGGACCCCCGGGCGGCTCCTCCCGCGGATGGCGAGGGGGGAGCCGACCTCTCCGGCGGCTTTTCCGGGGGATGGCGAGGGACGCCCGGCGGTCCCTCCCGGGGATGGGGGGGTTCGCGGCCGCCGGCCCCGCCCCCCGCAGGTGCCGGCGCGGCGGGGGCCGGGGGTGACGTCAGGCGGGGCGGGCGCGGTGCCGGTGCCGGCC
>VZRV01005559.1:15698-29129 GCA_013398115.1 Falcunculus frontatus | reverse complement strand
TGTGCCCTGTCTGTCTGTCCGTGCCCGCGGGTCTGTACGGGCTCTATGTGCCCGTGTGTGCCCTGTCTGTCTGTCCGTGCCCCGAGCCTCTCTACGTGCTCTATGTGTCCGTGTGTGCCCTGTCTGTCTGTCCGTGCCCGTGGGTCTGTACGGGCTCTATGTGCCCGTGTGTGCCCTGTCTGTCTGTCCGTGCCCCGAGCCTCTCTATGTGCTGTATGTGCCCGTGTGTGCCCTGTCTGTCTGTCCGTGCCCCGAGCCTCTCTACGTGCTGTATGTGCCCGTGTGTGCCCTGTCTGTCCTTGCCCGTGGGTCTGTACGGGCAGTGTGTGTCTGTATGTGCCCTGTCCGTCTGTCCGTGCCCGCGGGTCTGTACGGGCTCTATGTGCCCGTGTGTGCCCTGTCTGTCTGTCTGTGCCCGCGGGTCTGTACGGGCAGTGTGTGTCTGTATGTGCCCTGTCCGTCTGTCCGTGCCCTCTGTCCATACGTGCCCTGCGAGTCCGTACGTGCTGTATGTGCCTGCGGTTCCCATGGGTCTGTACATGCCCCGTGAGTCCGGACGTGCCCCTGAGAGTCTCGGTGAGCTGTATCTGTCTATAGGTGCCGTGTTGGGCTGTACCTGCCCCGTGTGTCTGCGCATCCCCTGTGGCTCTGAACGTGCCCGGTGTGTCCATACGTGCCCCATGGGTGTGCACAGGCAAACCTAGAGTCAGCATGCCTGGCGTGTCCCCGGACCCTTTCCCTGTGTCCAGAGAGAGAAAATTGCCTCTCTCCCTGTCCCCTGCTCCAAGGCGGGCTGCGTTAGCTCTCAGTCGGGTTTATTTCCTCCCACCTGAGCCAGACCCTCGGGTGGAGGTGGCCAGTGGTGACGGTCCAGGCTGTAATGGCATGTGGAGGTGTGTTTGGCTGGGGAGGTTCCTCCGTGGCTGCTGTGAGTGCCAGAAAGGGGCAGGAAAGCCCGGCCTTGGTGTGGCAGTGGCTCCGATGGGCTGTCCCCACACAACCACCCATGGCTGGTTAGGGGAGAGGGTCCCCAGGCTCTGGTGTGAGTCCCAAACTCAGCCTTTTTGGGGTGTTGGAGGTGTTGGGGTACCTCTGCCTGTCTGGGCTGCGTGCTTGGGGGATGTTGTGGCCAGAGGAGGGGATGTGTGGTGTCCAGGTTTCTCTTGCCCAGGCCGGTAGTGGACACACAGAGCCTGGCTGCTGCCGAGGGGGTCTCGGTCTCTGCATTCAGCTCTGTGTTGCCTGCTCTGCACAGTTAATTAGACACGACTAATCCTATCTGGCGCTGGGAACTTCCCAGAAACCGGAGTGCTTTTCCCTCTCCTGGTCTTCAGCAGGATCCCAGCCTCCTGCAGAACAAGGCCTGGGGACAGTGACATCTTTGTCACCCCCTTGGATGTGATCAGGGGCTGCAGCTCAGACTCGCGGTGCCCTGTCCTCGTTGTGGCTGGACAGGTGTCCATCAGGTGGAAGGTGACGCGCCCGTGGAGGTGTGTGGGCGGAGGATTGCAGCGAAAGGGAGGTCAGGACTGTAATGAGGATATTGCAGGAATAAGGGCTGGAGTTGAACTTAGTATTTTTGAGGATAAATCTCACACTCAGCAGGTGAACATCAGCATTCCCCAGCCCTACGAAGAGGAGAGGGCAAAGGGACATGATAATCCACGTTCCATTGAGTCCCTTGTGCTTGGGAGAACCATCTGTGTGAGCCCTGCCCTGGCCTTGGAGCCAAAGCAGAGAGGAGTTGGGCTTCCTTAGGGATGTGGTTTTGTCAGTGCAGGGTTAATGGCTGGTGATCTTGGAGGGCTTTTCCAGCTTAAACGGGTCTATGACTGTGGTTCATTGCAGTCCTTTCCCTCCTGCGTTTGAGCCCAGCCTGCTAGTAAGGACTGATAAAACCTGAAATCCCAATCAAATAACCCGCGTTCGGAAGGAATGACATTGATCTGGGAGCATCTCGACCAACCCCACGCTCTCCAGGCTGAGTCCTCCACGCCGAGGGCCGTGTTTCTCTCTTCACGCCTGGAGCAGGGTCGTTCAGACCTGCCCCCAGGAGCCGGATGAGCTCCTCACCCTGCTCCTGCCCCCTGGTGCTGGGCTGCAAGGCAGAATCTCCAGAACTGGCATTCTGGGCTGAAATTACCTCTCAGCTTTGCAGGTCTCGAGAGCCAACTCGCTTGCAGCTGGAGCTGCTTTGGTGGGTGCTGTTTGTTTGCCCTGTATTGGGCGTCTAAAAGCGTCTGTTCTGAGCTGCCCCCCACCAAACGGGGGGCACAGGCACCTCCATATGGGGTTTATTTCCCTCTCTGAAAAGCCTCATAGGCCAGCCAAATGCCTTTCAGGGTGCTGGTTCGGATTTGGATATCTGAGCTAGAGAGGTCTAAATTTAAGCGAGATGAATCTCACCCAGCGCTTGCAAACCTTGGTTTATAGACTTTTCGCCTTGATCTTTCCTTTTTTTAGCATGACCCTGCTGTTCTCCTACCACTCAGGACTCTTCCGAAGCATACAAAATGCTTCTGAAACTTTCCACCCCCCCAGGTGGGAGGTGTTGCAGAAATGCAACTGCAGGGAAGCATTTGCAGCTCATCCTCCTTGCAGACACAGAAGCCCGGGTTAAAAAAACAGCCTGTTAATTTTGTGTTAATGGCTCTGAGCAATGGCGAGTCCCCCCGCCCCCTTCCTCCCTACCTTGTGCCAACATTTAATTGCTCTCACTCTGGAGAGATGCTATCTCATTTCAAGGTTGAACTTATCTCGTTTTGACTTGCGGGGGGGGGGGNCTGCTGGGGGGGGGGGGGGGGGATGTTGTTGTGTCCTTGTCACAGAGGTGACTCGTCACTCCCTGCTCCTTGCCCGCAGTGGCCGGGTCACCTCTGCACCTGCTCCTCAGGAGCCTGCAGGTGCCGTCCCCTCACACCGAGGGGCTCCTGCTCCTCCTCTCGTGGTTTTTGTGGCCCCTCTGGAGTGTCGCTGGCGTGGCCGCGTTGCCCAGGTGCCCACCTGGGCGCAGCCATCGGTGTGAGCTCGCTGTTTGACTCCTTACGGGTGCGTTTCCCACTCTGGCTTTGCGCTGATGTCTTATGCAAGAAACGCTCCGTGCTCATCCCCAACCCTCCTCTGGCTCTGGCAGAGATCTCTGTCCCGGCCTCGTGTGTCACCCTGCAACACAAAAACGTGGTCTCTCGGACTGTGGCCTCACTGAGGTGGTTTGGGTCATGGACCAACCATCCGTGAGTTGCTGCGGTTTCTCGTGTTACACATTTACATTTAATACAATCGCCCGGGAGAGGAGTCACGGATGAGACTGGGCAGTGACAAAAATCCCCGAGGAAGGTGCCTGGATGCTGTTTCTCCCCGCTGGCCTCGCTCGGCGGCAGCCACGGCGGGGGCTGGCTCAGCGCACACCGAATGTGTGCGGAGCTGGTCACACCTGCTGTGAGATTCATCCTCAGAATATTATGTGCTCTGGAGAAATGTAGGCAAACACTGTGTCGAGGCAACAATAACGCCTTTAGATAGATAATAAGTCTTCTAAATAGGTCTAATTCCAGGAAACTCAGCTGGCTGATTGGAATTGTATTTTTAGTCTCTGGTTCGTGTATTTACCTGAAATTTCTGTCCTGCTGTTCTAGCTGGAGCTGACCCCAGATTGCCTGCTGCTCCTGCCTTTTACCCAAATACTGTGACTGCGCAAAGTTTCCGAGTTCCACCAGTTGGTCTGGAAATGCTTTATCTTGGCAGATGTCTGGCAGTAGTGAAATTTCTGTCATTAAGGGGCTTTAAGGGGTCATCAAGGGGTTTTGAGGCAGGTTGCACAGGAGGTTGGCGGGGAAATCCCTGCTTCGGCACAATGGGGTGAACATGGTTGATCTGTGGGTTTCTCTCATCCCCTCTGGTGACTTGTTTCATCCCACCTCAGCACAGCACTTTCTTCCAGTGTTACTGATGGTACCTAAGAGTGAATCTGGCAGCTATCTAATTCTCTATTCCTAGCGTGCTTTAAAAGTGCCTTATTTTTCAATTAATTCTGTTGGCTGTACAGATTTAATGGATTCCTTCAGAGGTCCCCATCAGTCACCGACACTGGACGTTTCTTTTTCAGTGCCATTTCTCTCTCCTTTCCTGTGCCTAGAAAGATCACGTTTCCATGCATTTTCCACATCTCATTTTTGCCAGAATGGCTTTTTCGTGATTTAAACCCTGCTGCTTTTCCGGGTTTGTGACTTTTGGGGTCTTCGGCAGAAGCTTTAAGCGGGTTTCATGCTTTCACTGATGCCAAAGACTGCTCTGGGCTTTTTAAAATTTGCCCTTTTAAAGTCATACACTGCTGCTGTTATTTTGGGCTCACCGTTCCTGCGAGTAGCAGAGACACAGAGAGAAACTATAATAGAAGAAGACTTGCATTAGACAAGGCAGTTCATTTTGGCCTCATCCTCGTCACGCAGACCTGCCGCTGCTCCACGGACAATTAACACTGCAACGTGGCCTGTTCCTTGTGCCAGCAGTGGCTTCTCATCCCAAAGATTTGTGCGTTCTATGGGTCTGGTATCGGTTATCCGTGAGTTGTTTGCGTTGGGGCGATTTTGTCTGCCCCCCTGGGTATGTGGATGTGATGGACGGTGGCAAGATGTCCTTGCGCACGGACAAGAGTGAAACTCGGTGCTTGTGGTGTTTGTGTGTCTCTGACACCGCTGCGGAAGGAAATCACATACTCCACGTGGCTGGATTATTTTGGCACACTGAACTCTTGTGCCTCGATGTCCTCCTGCTGCTCTTCCAAGTGGCCCCAGCACCCCTCGGACCTCCCCAGGCAGGCGCGGTGCCGGCTGGTGCAGCCCAGGCTTGGCTCCCCCTGCCCAGCACCAGGCTGAGATTAAACAGTGATCTGCTTCCAGGGCTTTCCAGGCAGGATTGCATGTGAGGATTTACAGGAGCCGATTTCAGCCCAGTGGAAAGGTGCCAGGGTGACCTTGCCATCGCTCCCTGTCCCTGGGGCTGGATCAGGAGCGGGACAAGCTCCCAAATCTCCCTGCTGAAAGCTTCCCCTGGCTTGGGGGCGGTGGGGGGGGGAATTAACGCTGCTTGTTCCTGCAGCGCTTTCCACCCGAGCTGAGCCTGTCTTTAAAAAGCAGCCGGCGTGGTTGTGCTTGGAACAGGCAGCTCGGTTTCTATATTATACACAACATTCATCTCCGTAGGAAGCCGGCCAGCCCACGCCGCTGCCGCAGCCCGGAGCCGCCGGCTCTTCCTTGCTCCTCGGGGCGTTCCTGGGAGGCAGGGAAGGAGCGGGGGAGCTGGGCAGGGTGCCCACCGCGGGTCCCTGCGCTCCTTGGGGCAGAGCTGGCCCCTCCCGGCACCTGCACCCTGCCCCTGTGTCCTGAGCCCTGCGCCCTGAGCGGCCGCGCCTCACCTGCCGCGACCTGCCGCCGATAATCATTCACCTTCTGCCGCCCCGAGCCCTGGCTCCGCTCCCGGCCGAGCGATGGGAGGCTCCGAGGAGGCCCTGTGGTCTCGCAGGGAAGTGGCTTGGCCGTGTCTCGGCGTGGCGTTACGACCCCTCCGAATTCGGGGGGAACAGCAAACAATCCCCCGGGCCGAGTCCTGTCGGTGTCCATCTGTCCCAGCTGCTCGGATTATTCGCACAATTTAATTCTTGGCCACACCTGATTTTACAACAGGATTAATTTCACGGTGACTGATACACCTGCAACAATTAGCTGTGTAAACTAAGATAAAAGGCCAGTCAAATTTCATGTTTTGGAGCGCAGGCTGCTTCCAGCTGGAGGCTTCCCAAGCCCTTCTCCTGAAACCCCTTCCCAAAGGAAGCTCTGCGGGTCATCTCCAGCCCCTGAGCGAGGCTGGTTCCTGCGTGTGGGTGAGATGGGGCTGGGGGAACGCCGCAATGAGCTACCGGGGCGTGAGCCTTTGGGAAGCTGTTCTCCCTTCCCCACCTCCCACTCCGGAGTCTGTGATCCCTCCGAAGGAGCTGGGGGTGTTCCCAGCCCCGAGCCGTGCGCTCCAGCAGCTCTGGGGGCGTGAGGAGGAGAGAGGCAGGGCCAGGTTCGCAGCCAGGCTGGAAATCCCCCCGTGCCCGGCCCATTGACTCCCCCTGCCCCGTCCTGGGGCACACGGAAAGTTCTGAACCGTCACAAAGCGCCTTTGGGTAAAGGTAAATTAAACCCTTTGCCGGCTGCGAGGGGGCAGGGCTGGAAATGCGAATGTGGAAATAGGTCCCGGCTTAGAATGACTTCAAGGACAGAGGGTAGGTGCTGGCCTTCTCGGGATCCGATCCAGCTGGGACCGGCTCCAATTAAAATGAGATCAAGGAGAATGGGACGAGGGAGAAAAAAGGAGTTGTCTTTGCGTTTCTGTCAGTACTGGAGTGTGAAGTGTTGGGGCTGTGTTCAGAGCTGGGCTCCTCTCCCCACTCGCCATGGGTGTCCAGTAGGATTGGTGTGCCCCTAGCTTTGCTGTGGCCGTGGCTCCCACCCTGCATCCAAGGAGTGGTGCTGGGATGGGCAGTGAGGAAGGGGCTGCACCCACGGGGAGCGGGGTGTGAGTCAGAGCTGTGGTCCTGGGACCCGAGCTGGGCCCCGGGCACCACGGAACTGCATCCGATCATGGGTGTGCTGGAGCTCCTTCACTGAGCAGGGGTGAGTCCTCTGTCAGAGGAGAACCCCAGAAACGGTCAGAACCAGGCTGGGAGAGCTGGGATTGCTCAGCCTGGAGAAGAGAAGGCTCCAGGGAGAGCTCAGAGCCCCTGGCAGGGCCTCAAGGGGCTCCAGGAGAGCTGCAGAGGGACTTGGGACAAGGCCTGGAGGGACAGGACCCAGGGAATGGCTTCCCAGTGCCAGAGGGCAGGGTTAGATGGGATATTGGGAAGGAATTGCTGTGTGTGAGGGTGGGGAGGCCCTGGCACAGGGTGCCCAGAGCAGCTGTGGCTGCCCCTGGATCCCTGGCAGTGTCCAAGGCCAGGTTGGACAGGGCTTGCAGCATCCTGGGACAGTGGAAGTTGTCCCTGCCCGTGGCAGGGGCGGGACTGGATGAGCTTTGAGGTCCCTTCCACCCTAAGCCATTCTGGGATTCTGTTACTGGTTTGCATCTCTCTTACAAGAGATCTGACCTGTACTCGGGCACCTGTACTCAGGAGAGCATTTCAGATAATTTATTTTAAGAACTGCAGTTCTTTTGCTCTCTGGGAATTCTGCTGTCTCCATAGCTTTTTGTTTGATTGTTTGTTTTTATTTTTTAACATGAGGTTGTATCAACTTGAGAAAGGCTTCATCCAGAGCTTGAAACGAGCAGGCCAGGCTTAGTTCCCTTGCACATAATCTCTCAGGCTGAGCATGGCCACAGGTGCAGAAATGCCATAAATTAGAAGTAATGATGTGTTTTCAGTAAGGCAGTGAGCAGGCAAGGCCCGTCCTCTTGCTCAGGAAAGCTGGGAGCAGGGAATAGTGGCCAGGGAGCTGTTCCTGGGGAGCCAAAAAAGGAAGTCTTGTGAAGAAGAAATGCCGGTGGGATGGAGAGGGACCTCGTAGCTCCTGGAGTTCCTACTGGGTTGAAAGGGATGCTGCAGCACTGGGGCCAGATGTGTGCCCAGCTGTGCTAGCACAGGAGCTGGGATGGGTTCCTCTCGGCCTCCCACACGCCTGTGCCACCATTTTCTGAACTTCAGTGGGCTTGGTCTTAGTGCAAAATTGAATTTTCTCTTTCTTTTCCCCTGTGCTCGCTCTACACCTGATGTCAGTTTGGGGCTCTGTGGTAGAAGAGTCAAGGAAATGTGAAATTTGATGAGACTCCTTCAGGAAAACGAAGCTGGAGCCTGCAGTGGTGGCCGTGAAGGGATCAAGATGTGCACGGTGCCGCGTCTGAGTCATCTCCTTGTGCTTGGATAAGGGGCAGGGAAACCGCAAAGGGCATCTCGATGGGCTCTGTATTTGCCAGAAAATGTCATTGTTTGATGTTACTGGCTCGCCTCGCCTCACATTCCGAGCCTCACCTGCCCTTGCTGTTAGGCAGGGGCTTGTCCTGCTTATTTAAAAGGGCAGAAAACTGCTGCGGGTGACGAGGTGGCCACGCCTGCTCCCAAAACCCCTGCTGGATGTGGGGCAGGACAGGTGCCCGTGCCATCTGTGTGTCCTGGCGGCTCCGTGGGCACCGCGGGACCCCTGCCCTGCTCCAGGGGGACACGGTGTGGTTTGGTAAATACCGAGTGATCAGTGGAGTGAGAGTGCTGCAGGGAGCTCTCTGAGCGTGGCACAGGCACGGGCAGGGCTGGAGTTTGATCACAGCACTCGAAGAGCTTCCTTATCTCGTGTGTTTGGAGAGCACAGAGGCAAATCTGCTTTCGGGAAAGGCTTTTAGAGCCTTCCTCTCTTTGAGTCATTAGGAGTGCCTCGATCGCCTCTGTTAAAGATGGGTCTAAGGTTAAAAAAAAAATCACATATCTCTGAGCTGGGGAGCTAATTGCTGACTGCTTCAAACGCAGGGCGTAGTGTGGAAAAGGAGAAGCAGCTGGGAGGAAATCCCGATGATAATACTCGCAAGATCTTTTCAGGACGTGAAAATGTTGTGCGTTCCAGCAGACCCCAGGAGCGGTCACAGGATTAATGCTGTGGCTGAACAGACGGGGAGGAAAACGCCACGGCAAAGTTTGGAAAGCTCTTTGCTCCCTGTGGAGGGGCCCGGGTCGGTGCCTGTGCTCGTCTCACCCATGTGCCTTCACCGTGAGGCTGAGGAGGGCAGGCAGCCCTGCAGGGCCGGGGAGGGCGAGGGGTGATGCTAACACAGGACACTCCCTGCTGGGGGTGCAGAGCGCCTGTCCCCCCACAGAGATGCCAAATCTCCCGGTGGTTTGGACTCTCAGCCTGGAATCTAAGCTCATTTCCGACTCTGACCTCCTTTATCTGGATAAATCTCACATGCCTGCTGCTACTCAGACAGCAGAAATAATCTTTATTGCCGTAATACGTGTGTCAGCTTTTCTTTATCCCAGCAAAGTACTGTAAGAGCTGCAAAATGCTTTGGAAACATGAGAATTTTGTGAGCAACAGAGGTTGAAAGGGGAGGGGAAAAAAGCGCAAGTCTCTGGGACTTACAAACCAAAGCCCTCAGCCAGGTTTCCTTGGCATGATTCCTTTTTCAGAATGGTCATCCTGCTGCCCACTGAAGCCAAAAGTGAAGGAAGGGATTAAGGCTGTGAAACTGCTCCATGCTGACAGCTCTTTCACAGTCCTGGGCAGAGAAGAAGGGATATTTCAGAGCAATATTTAGCTAAATAAATGCTGGGCACGGGGGGTCTCGAGCCCGAGCTGGCGCAGAGGACCTGATTGCGTTGCTCTCAGTGAGGCTGTGCTGTAACCATCAGGTTTGGAAGCAGAGCAGACCAGCCCAAACCACCAGCAAGCGCCCAGTTGTGCTCTGGAGCTGCTGCCCCACTCCCTCCTCCCTTCATGCCGGGTTCATGGTGATCCTTGTGCAGCAGGCAGTGCTGGGCTGTGATGCTGGGAGGTGCCCTTTGGGCTCTGAGACCTCTGCTCACCTCCTGCTCGTGTCTGTCTCTTCACCAAAAGTGTGGTGGTGGAACGTTTCTCCTCCTGAGCCGTGATCAGCCTGGACACGAAGTGCTGGGTGTGCTGTCCCACCCCTGGGGAGAAGGGAGCACCCAGGACTCACAGGTTGAAAGGAACAACGAAAGCTCTCAAGGTTTTTTTGGCAGATTACACACTTGGCGTGGAAATTGGCGTGTTAGTCATTGGTCTCCCAGTGTAAGCACACGGCAGTGGAGTTTGGATAAAGGGGTGAGATGAAGAGAGAAAGAAAGAGATGAATTAAAGAAGAAAAGAGAGAGAAAAAAAGAAGGAAAAGAGAGAGATCCCCAGTCCTGGCTCCAGTGTCGCGCCAGCGGATGGGATGTCCAGGGTCCTGGGGCCTTGGGCTTTGTGGGGCGCCTTTTAAGGCTTCCCCTCCCTGGAGAGAAGTTTCTCACTTTCATGCAAATCAATTCTCATTCCCAGTCGGTTCTTTCAGACCTTTCTGGAAATGGTTTGGAGGCTTTGGGGTCTTGGATGGTCTCGTTCCCCCCTACAGTCCCTGGCCCTTCTCGGCCTCATCCCGGCGCCTGCGCTGAGCCGGGCTGTGCGTTTCTGCAGGAGCCACGACCAGGAGGTTTGTCCCAGAAAAGCTGCCCTTCCTCCATATGGCCCCTTCTGCAGCCACATCGTGGTCTTCCTCATGTGTGTTTTTACCAGCAATCCTTGTCTGTTATTCCCAAAAATCCTCGGTTGGCTCCATGGCCATCCAGCTATTGGTGTTTGGGACATGCACACGAGCCCCTGATCCTCTGGGATTCTCCTCTGGGTAGCGACTCAGAAGCACAACCACATGTGGGACAGAGCAGAACCTCACAGGGCTCTGGGGGACTCTGGTGCAGGGCTCACCCTCTAAATTTTGTTGTCGTGGTTAAGGCTCTCTTGGCATGAGGAATGTGAGCTGCAGGGCTGCCTGAGCTGTGCCTGGCAGCAGCCTGGTGCTGTGTCCCAGGGCAGCCTGCACAGGAGCCCGTGGTGGAGCAAACCCAGCAGAACCGAGCCTGGTCCGTGCTGCAGAGGAGCTGGAGGCCTGGCTGGGTGTGCTTCCTCCCTCACCACGACCCCATTAAAATTTAAGGGTAAAAGTGGGAGTAATGAAAGAGAATTTTCTATTTAAGGCTTTTAAATCATTTTTACCTCCAGCGTTAGCTGGGGTTTGTGCAAACCACTGGCAAGGCAATTAAAGTGAGTTTTTAATGGGTTATTTTTGTCGCTTCACCATGGTGGGAGCTAAAGATCCCAGGCTGTGAGCTGCCTGGGGTAACGGCCATCCCTTTGCTGTGCTGCTCTGATGTTTAATCCCTAATTGGGTTTTATTCACGGGCCCTGGCTGAGTCACGACAAGAGGGAGAAGGTGTGGGGTTACAGCTGGGTGGAAGATGGGGAGCAGAATATCCAGGCTGCAGTTCCCCACGGCTTCCAGGTTGGATCCATCCTGGAAAAGGAGAGTAAAGGACTCAGGAGAATGAAGCGCACAGTTTGTTTCGGATGGTTGATGGGTATTTCATAGGAGTAAGCTCCAAGGACAAAAAGCGACAAAAAAACAACCAGATTGTCTGAGAGTTCCTCTTAAATCCTGAGGACTGCTGGGAGGACATGAGGGCAGGTGGGTGAGTGTGGGATTTCCCGGGTGAGAACGTGATGCCTGCAGAGCAAACCTGTTCCTCCAGGTGCTGGGCAGGCTCCATGGACACGGGCATCCCCTGCCCTCCGTGGGACACAGCTGAAGTCCCACATGGTGACAGATGCCGTGGTGGCCGGGAAGTCTTAATTCCGGACTCATTTTTGGGGAATTTTCCTGGGAACTACCCAGTGTGCAGCCAGAGAGAGGGCTTGGGGCTTGTCAGCTCCGTGGGAGTGCAGGTGCCCCGAGGGCACCAGGCACCAGTCCCAGCGCATTCATCCTGGGTCAGGCTGGCCTCGGTGTTCCTCGCTCAGCACAGTGTGTGCTGTGTTCCTCCAACCCCTGAGTCCATTTCTCAGCACAGCACGGCAGGAATGCAAGCTTGGGTCCGGCTCGGTTAATTTCTCATGCGGCTCGGCCAAGGGAAGGCGGGGATGGCTCTGTCTCCCTCTGCAGCGCTCATTCATTCT
This sequence comes from Falcunculus frontatus, assembly GCA_013398115.1. NCBI lineage: Eukaryota > Metazoa > Chordata > Aves > Passeriformes > Falcunculus > Falcunculus frontatus. The sequence continues at coordinate 17,439 of VZRV01005559.1, read as the reverse complement.
GCTGCCCGCACCAGCACACCTCTGCTGCCGTGTGATCTCCCTCCACCCGGGTTATTTGGAGAAGTGCTTTCTAAAAATAGCCTCCCGGTTTTTCCGGTATTGCTCCGTGCAGCTCTGAAAACCTGCCTAGGAAGGCCGTCCAGCTCATTGATGTTTCCTTAAAATACAGCTAATCCATGTAATCTCATTATAGTGGTAGGTGATTATACTGACAGCAAGCTTTAGCAGTGGTCCAGCAAAGCCTTTTATTCCCTGTCTGTTATGGGGGTGGCTGAAAGTCACTGGGAGTGCATCTTGGGTTTGGCCGGTCTATTTTAGGAGCAGGGCTTACAATATTTTTGTTTTAATTCCCTAGAAAATGTCCTGCATTGTTTGTGACGATGCCAGCGCGTTTTTGCCGCTGCCTCTCAGCTTTGGTGGCTGCTGGCATCCCGTGGCTGTGCAACAGGGGCTCCCAAAATTACTGGGAAGCATTAAAACAGCAGAGATTTGGGTTTTTTTCCCAGAATAGGTGAGGGAGAGCTTTGCCGTGTGCAGTGTGGCATTCCCGTGTCCCTGTTCGCAGGTGTGGGATGGCCCCGCTATCCAGGGAGTCAGCCCAAGGAAAAGGCGGATTTTGGGATGCCGAGTGACCCCTTCCAGCCCTGGGAGGTCCTGCCTTGCATCCCCAGGCTGGACGTGTGGGTCAGGGACACAGAAAGCTGGCTGAGCGAGGAGCAGCAGAGCAGTTTGGGCTGGAAGGCGGCTCCAGCCTGCCCTAGAGAGGGGCACGTCCCAGGAGAGGCTTCCTCCTGAGCCGCTGTGTGCTTGGATCAAGGAGTGGCTGGACAGTGGCCAAATACCAGAGTGGTCACTGTGCCCCGCTGCATCTGGGCAGGCTGCTGGAGGTCCTGCTGATTCCCCCCAAGGCCTGGGCAGCCTTGGCTGGGGTAGGGTGGGTTACGGGGCTCCGTGTGCTCGCTTCTGGCTCTGCTCGCTTCTGGCTCTGCTCGGTGGCCTTGCCCCATTGTCATCAAATCCCAGAATATCCTGAGCTGGAAGGGACCCACCAGGATCATCCAGTCCAGCTCCTGGCCCTGCACAGACACCCCAACAACCCCACCCTGGGCATCCCTGGGAGCGGTGTCCAACCGCTCCTGGAGCTCTGGCAGCCTCGGGGCCATGCCCATTCCCTGGGGAGCCTGGGCAGTGCCCAGCACCCTCTGGGGGAAGAACCTTTCCTGATATCCAGCCTGACCCTCCCTGGCACAGCTCCAGCTGTTCCCTGGGTCCTGTCCCTGTCACAGAGAGCAGAGATCGGAGCTGCCCCTGCTCCTGCCCTCACGAGGAAGCTGTAACTGCAGCGAGTCTCCCCTCAGTCTCCTCCACCTGAATGGACCAGGTGCCCTCAGCCACTCCTCACGTGGCCCCTCCAGACCCTTCCCCACCACCGTGTCCCTCCTTTGGACACTCTGATGGCTTTAGATCTCTCTTACATTGTGGCAGCCCCAGTGCAGGACAGTCTCCTCCCTCCATGGTGTCCTAATGCCCCCAGGACAGGGATGTCCCTCCTGCCCCCCAGGGCACTGCTACCTGAGGTCCAGCTGGCCATTGACAGGACCCCAGCTCCCTTTCCATGGCCGGGCTGTCCAGCAGTGGCCTGCTGTGGGGCCATCGCTATGGGGCCATTGCTGTGGGGCCATTGCTGTGGGGCCATTGCCGTGGGGCCGTCGCTGTGGGGCCATCGCTGTGTGGCCGTGTC
>VZRV01005559.1:5161-15555 GCA_013398115.1 Falcunculus frontatus | reverse complement strand
TGGGCCCATTCCTGTGTGGCCCTTTCTAGGGGGCCCTTGCTGTGGGGCTATCGCTGTGGGGCCATCGCTGTGGTGCCATCACTGTGGGGCTGTGAGGCCATCGCTGTGGGGCCATCACTGTGGGGCTGTGAGGCCATCACTGTGGGGCCGTTGCCATGGGGCCATCGCTGTGGGGCCATCGCTGTGGGGCCGTGAGGCCATCGCCATGGGGCCGTCGCTGTGGGGCTGTTGTTGTGAGGCCATCGCCGTGGGGCCGTCGCCATGGGGCTGCAGCGTGAGGAGTGAGGGTGGAAACCTTTTTCCAAGTGGTTTGTGCAGACAAGTGCAGGTTTTTTCCCTCTGCACAAAGCCTGCCCTCGTTGTTTGCCCGAGCTGAGCACGCAGATCTGCGAGCGGTCCGGCCGCGGCCCCAGAACAAACGGGATGAGATTTGTCAGTGAGCGGGAGGATTAAAGGGGAGGCCAGAGCCCGGCTGCGTGCAAGCCCTTTGTGAGATCCGGGGCAGTGTTGTGAGAGGACATGAGGCTGTGTCTCGCAGAGATACCTATCTCTGGGGCCCTTGGAGGGTTGGAGGAGCTGCTCTGCCATCCCTCTGCCTGCTGGCACATGCTGCACATACCTCCTTTGGGGCAAATTCCTGGTGCGGGCTTCTCAGAGACAACAGAAAACCTCTAGGGCTGTTTCTGTAATTTTTGTAAAACTATTTTTTTAATAACCATCCTGCTTTTGCTTATCTTCGTCCAGCCCCTCCAGTGATAACACAGGCGAAGCCCTGACCCGTGGCGTCCCAGGGAGGAAGGGCTCAGCTCTGACAAAGTGCCGGCTCAGAGTGGATTTCTAATCTCTTTTTTCTGGGGGAAAAGGCTGTAGGTGCCAAACGAAAAGGGCAAAGTGATTTGCCCCAGTGAGGTATCGTGTTTCTGCTCTGATTTATGGCGAGGGGAGAGGCTTCTGAGTCATCCCTTCCAGGAACTGCTGTATTTTGGTAACGGAGATAATTCTGCTGGTTTTAAATCAAGGTGGTGTCAGTCAGCAAAAGCCCGTTCGGGGTGGGAACCGTAGTGGGCAGGGCTGGGGCTGACCAGGGACTGGCGCTGACCAGGGACTGGCACTGACCAGGGACTGGGGCTGACCAGGGAGAGGAACTGACCAGGGAGAGAAACTGACCAGGGACTGGGGCTGACCAGGGAGTGGGACTGGGGCTGACCAGGGACCAGGACTGGGACTGACTGGGGACTGGGGCTGACCAGGGAGAGGGACTGGGGCTGACCAGGGACTGGCGCTGACCAGAGACTGGGACTGACCAGGGAGAGGAACTGACCAGGGACGGGGGCTGACCAGGGACCGGGACTGGGACTGACCGGGGACTGGGGCTGACCAGGGAGAGGGAGTGGGGCTGACCAGGGAGAGGGACTGGGACTGACCCAGGAGCAGGATTGGGGCTGACCAGGAGAGGGACTGGGACTGACCAGGGAATGGGACTGGGACTGACCAGGGAATGGGACTGGGACTGACCAGGGAGAGGGACTGGGACTGACCCAGGAGCAGGACTGGGACTGACCAGGGAGAAGGACTGGGGCTGTCCCAGGAGCAGGATTGGGGCTGACCAGGGAGCGTGACCGAGCTGCAGGAGCAGCAGGCTGCTGGGCCACCCGGCTGTGGTGGGTGCATGGCCTGGGTGGGTTCCCCACGGGACGGAGCCCAGCTCTCCCAGCGCGGTGCCGTGCCCGGGGCCGGTGGAGGCCATGGGGCAGCCCTGCTGGCCCTGGGCACGCACACCCAGCCGTGTTTGTTCAGGCACTGTCTGGTCGCTGTCTGGCTGCAGACAGCCGAGCCTAGAGTGGTTTCACGTGCTGGGTCCCGCTGGGAAACGAGGCCTGTCCCCACGTCTGGGCTGTGCTCGGCCCTCACAGCCCCTCCACGGCTGAGTGACCAGGGCCAGCTGCCTGCTCAGGGACAGATGGGTGGCTTTCCCACACTGCCTAAAGCCCCTGTGAGTGTCAGCAAGTTCTCCTTTGTTTTCTGTTCTTTCTGTGAGCTAATGAGCGTTGTCTGATTTTTCTTTCTCCTTTTATTTTTTTTTTCCTGAGTGTAATTTGGCCTGCCCACAGTTGCCCGAGCTGTTAAGGAGGAGAATTCCTGTTTTCCCGAGCGAGATTTGGGCAGTGGAGGTGGCTTTGCAGTGCTGGGTGATGCTGCTCTGCCTGTTTACAGTGCATGATAAAACTCTGTGTTTTACTGCTGGTCACGGCTTTGGGGTGGTTTTGTGCTGTTTCCCTTTGGTTTGCCTTTTCCCTCTGGCTTCTCCCGTAGGCTCATGAAAGATTTTGCCCTCCTTCTGTAACAGTGCTGCTTGCTGCCTTCTGGCTTTTAGCTGGCGGCACATCTGCTCATCGTGTTGGTGAGTTTCTGCTCGGTTCCTGGCGTTAAAGACATCTCGATAAGTTGTATTTCCAGGGGAACAGGACCATGATCCACTCCTGAGCAGGCTGCATGGCTGTTGTTCAGTACAGCCAGGTTGTTGGGGGGAGTGGAGATACCCCAGGGAAATAGGTTTTGGGAGAACCAGGCTGCTCAGATCACCGAGGGCACCTGGTGTCGTGCAGCTGCAGCTCCGGTGGGGCTGGGGGGATGAAATCTGCGTTCAGAAGCCTGGAGTGTCACTGCTCCGGCTGGCAGTCTCAGTCTCTTTGTTGTAACCAGCTCTGGCATGAGAGGGGCTGATTCTGCCCCAGGGCCACTGTGCCAGTGGTGATCAGCAGGAGCCTTGCTCACAGCAGCTCCCAGCAGCACCCTCTGACCCTGCAGTGTGTTCCCAGACAGCTCCCAGCCCCCTCTGACCCTGCAGTGTGCTCCCAGATGGGTCCCAGCAGTCCCCTCTGACCCTGCAGTGTGCTCCCAGATGGGTCCCAGCAGCACCCTCTGACCCTGCAGTGTGCTCCCAGCACCCTCTGACCCTGCAGTGTGCTCCCAGCACCCTCTGACCCTGCAGTGTGCTCCCAGATGGGTCCCAGCAGCACCCTCTGACCCTGCAGTGTGCTCCCAGCAGCACCCTCTGACCCTGCAGTGTGCTCCCAGCCCCCTCTGACCCTGCAGTGTGCTCCCAGCAGCACCCTCTGACCCTGCAGTGTGCTCCCAGCCCCCTCTGACCCTCCAGTGTTCTCCCAGGCTTGCCGGTGTGTGCAGGGCTGGTGAGGGTTGCTGGGTGTCCCTGGTGGAGACCCCAGGCCGAGGTGGCAGAAGACACAGAGCACAGGACATCCCTTGTTCTCCAGCGTCCTTCAGAGAGGAGCAGTTTGCTGGCTGTGTTCACCCGGAGGTTTGGGGAACCTGGAAGTGTTGTGAAGGCCTGTGGATGTGACACGTGGGGCCATGGTGTGGCAGCACCAGGTTATAATGTTTGGGCTTGGTCATCTTAGAGGCCTTTTCCAACCCTAATGACTCTGCAGGCTGCTTCTGCTGAGGCCAGCCTGGTTCTGCTGGGTGGGTTCTTGCCCCGTGATTTCCCCGTTTCCCTGGGATGTGCTGTGCCACATGTGGTGTCCCCGTGTGCCACTGCTCCCGGTGCCAGCGCAGAGCACAGCCCGTCCGTGCTGGGGTGTGGGGGTCACAGGAGGGTGGGACAGGAGCCCTGGCGCTGTGACCTGGAGCTCTTGGGCGAGGCAGGAGGGCACAAAGCAGGGGACAGGCCCTGTGGTTCATAGCCTGAGCTGCAGCAGGGGAGGGAGGAGGCTGCTCGCCAGGAGGGGAGCAGAGCTGTGCCTCCACCTGCGCTCAGCTCCGAGCAGCCGCGTCCCCAGGGCTCTCCGTGGGACGCTCTGCAGAGCTGAGCGCCGGGAGCCGTGTTTATCGATGGGCAGGGCTAATTAAATTTCAGCCTCGGAGCAGTCGCTGGCATGGGAGCAAAGAGCAACAGGAGCCTTGTCCTTGTTTCCTGCTGCTTCGGTAGCTCTGGCTCTGTGACTGAAGCTTGGAGAGATTTCCTGAGGACATGCGGGTCTTTGGCAAGTCTGAAGGCACCACGGGGGCAGTGGGACAGGGATAAAGGATGTCTGAGAGGCTTTTGCTGTGGGGGGAGCGATGCTGGGGTGAAGAGAAGCAAGGGAAAAGTGAATCTCGTTGTGCTCCTGCCAGAGCTGCGCAGTATAATGTGTAATGGCCTGCGGGGTCCGGCCCTGTACGAGGAGGGACTACTGTTAGCCCACTCTAATTAGCACCCGTGGTGCCCTGTTAATGACAGACAGCCTGCTCAGACTCTGAGCTTGAGTGAATTCGTCCAGCTGGAGAGATCACTGCCCCTCTGAGCGGGCTTGGTGACAAGGAGCAGCTCACCGAGGTGTCACCCTTGGGCTTGTGCTGGGACGTGCTGGGAGCTCGCTGGGATATGGCAGCAGAGAGCCCCTCTGAGGGCACCCTGAGCCCCTGGGAGGGCACCCAGAGACCCCCTGAGCCCCTGTGAGAGCACCTAAAGCCCTGCTGAGCCCCTCTGAGGGCACTCTGAGCCTCTGTGAGGGCACCCAGAGCCACCCCGAGCCTCTGGGAGGGCACCTAAAGCCCTGCTGAGCCCCTGTGAGGGCACCCTGAGCCTCTGTGAGGGCACCCAGAGCCCCCAGAGCTTCTGTGAGGGTACGCAGGGACCCCCTGAGACCCTCTGAGGGCACCCAGAGACTCCCCTGAGCCCCTGTGAGGGCACCCAGAGACCCCCAATCCCCTGTGAGGGCACCCTGAGCCCCTGGGAGGGCACCCAGAGCCCCTGTGAGAGCACCCCAAGCCCCCCTGAGCCCCTCTGAGGGCACCTGAGCCCCTCTGAAGGCACCCAGAGCCACCCCGAGCCTCTGGGAAGGCACCTAAAGCTCTGCTGAGCCCCTGCGAGGGCACCCAGAGCCCCTGGGAGGGCACCCTGAGCCCTTTGGAGAGCACCCAGAGCCCTCCTGAGCCCCTGTGAGGGCACCTGAGCCCCTGGGAGGGCACCTCAAGCCCTGTGAGAGCACCCAGAGACCCCCTGAGCCCCTGTGAGGGCACCCAGAGCCCCCCCGAGCACCTGGGAGAGCACCTAAAGCCCTGCTGAGCCCCTGTGAGGGCACCCAGAGACACCCCTGAGCCCCTGTGGGGGCACCCAGAGCCCCCCAAGCTTCTGTGAGGGCACCCAGAGACCCCCTGAGCCCCTGTGAGGGCATCTTGAGCCCCTGTGAGAGCACCCTGAGCCCCTTTGAGAGCATTCTGAGCCCCCCTGAGCCCNCCTGTAAGAGCACCCTGAGCCCCCCTGAGCCTTCAGAGGAGTGAGAGGAGCAGAAAGGTCAGTGCAAATCCCAGCAGCATCGTCAGGGCAAACGCTTTCTTTGCGCAGAGGAGTGTGGGAGAGAGAGAGGGAGAATGGGAGAATAAAAGAAAACTTCTCAATTCTTCCCTCACCTTTGTATTTTATGGCACTAGGGGTACCAATTATGAAATCTCTGTGTCTGTGCAGAGGCAGCTGCTGCAGCTGCCCCTGGTGAAAAAGCGAGAGAGAGGTAAATTGAAACTGTAAAATACAGTCAATGTTCGTCAGGAGGGAATATCTCTACATTTCCTCCATCTTTCCTAAATGCAGAGTGGTTTTTTTGGAATTTGGTGGTTTAACTCTCTGTGTAAGCAGCCCCATCCTTTTCCGGTCACCTCCCCGTGTCCATCTGTTCCCGGGTGGCTGCAGGGCGGGCTGGTGGCACCACAGGGGCTCCTGACCCTTCCCTCACGCCCTGGTGCAGGTCTGAGAGATGACCTTTTGCACACATTTGTTAAATTGAGGGGATTCATGGTCTGCACCACAGGAGGAGCCGTTGGTGGGTGCCTTCTGGAAGCACCCAAAACTTCCCTACCTCTGGACCAGCATTGAGAGCAAGTGGCAAAGGGGAAGGGAATAAAGTTACCACTCAGATCCCTGAAAGCTGGTGTCCCTTTGTTTTCCTGGCTTCCAGCACCCGGCACAGCCCTCTGTGGATCACACAAGCAGCAGGCTGGGGTGCCTCCACCAGTACAAGCAAGCCAGGTGTGTTTTCCCTGCACACTGCTTTGGTGTGGCCACCAACTGTGTTACCCTGGCCTCGGTGCCCTGCAGCGCTGCAGGACCTGCTGGCTGTGCTCTGCCGCAGCTTTTCTGGAGCTCCCATGGAATTCAGCTCCTGAGCTGGATATCAGATGCTGGTCTGATCAGCCTGAGCAGCCTCTGGGGCTCTGGCCTGTAGGTCAGTAAAAGCTGACCCCGTGTTCCGTGCCGCACAGCCACGTGCCAGCCACAAACCCACGTGCTGGGTTTGTGGGCGCCGCTGGGATCGGCGGCAGTTCTCATCGGGCCGCTGAAATAACACTTGTTCATTGCAACAGCCGTGGAGAGCCACGGGGAGGGGAGAAGCTGGGACTGCTGGCGCTGGGCTGGCACCCTGGCACTGCCCCCGGGTCCCTGCAGCACGCTGAAGCTGTCGGGGTTGTTCCCCCTTGGCAGTGCCCAGGCACCGGCTCCGGGTAGCTCGGGAGCAGCACTGCGGCTGTGGGCACGCTGCATTTCCTGGGGGCTGCTGGTGCACTGTCAGGAGCGAGGTGTGGTTTTGAAAATGGGGAAGGCAGGAAAAGTAACTTCAGTAGCCTTTTGTGGAAGGCTGGTGAGCCTGGTCTGTTGGGTTTGCTGTTGTTGTGGGTTGAGGAGGCAGAGATAAGGACGGCAGATGCAGACAGGGCAGTTGCTGAGTCACAGAATCACAGGATGGTTTGGGTATGAAGGGACTTGAGGGGCATCCCATTCCACCCCTGCCATGGGCAGGGACACCTTCCACTGTCCCAGATTGCTCCAAGCCCCATCCAGCCTGGCCTTGGACACTGCCAGGGATCCAGGGGCAGCCACAGCTGCTCTGGGCACCCTGTGCCAGGGCCTCCCCACCCTCACACACAGCAATTCCTTCCCAATATCCCATCTCGCCCTGCCCTCTGGCACTGGGAAGCCATTCCCTGGGTCCTGTCCCTCCAGGCCTTGTCCCCAGTCCCTCTGCAGCTCTCCTGGAGCCCCTTGAGGCCCTGCCAGGGGCTCTGAGCTCTCCCTGGAGCCTTCTCTTGTGCAGGTGAACACCCCCAGCTGTCCCAGGCTGGCTCCAGAGCAGAGGGGCTCCAGCCCTGGGAGCATCTCCGTGGCCTCCTCTGGACTGGCTGCAGCAGCTCCAGGTCCTTGTGCTGTTGGAGCCCAGGGCTGGGGCAGCTCTGCAGGTGAGGCAGAGGGGCAGAATCCCCTCGTGATCTCCCTCTCTCCCACTCCTGTGGGACCCTGCTGGTCTCTTGGCCATGGAACATCTCCCTGTGTTTGCCAGCAGCTTTTCCCTGGATGTTCAGTGAGAGAGAGGCAGCCACAGGAGTCAGGACAGGGGTGTGACTTGCTGGGCTCCAGGGCTGTCCTTTTAGGGTGGTTCTGCCTCAGCCCCTCTAATTGCAGAAGCTGCAGCAGGGCTGTGGCTCAGCTGGGCAGTGAGACATCGCCAGGAGCTCCACACAGGCCATCGCTTTGCTTCTGAGATAAAATAGGGCTCTTTCTTCCCTTTTTTCCCCCTCATGAGCTGCGTTTTCCCTTTCAGTGCTTCTGGAGCTCTACTAATTATTAATAATTAGGCTGATGAGGCAGAGCTTGGTTTCTTTCCACTGCGTCTAGAGTAAGCCAAGAAGCCTGGCGTGGGAGCTTGCACTGGGTCCCACCCACCCCCACCTGGGCTCAGCACCCTGTGGAGTTTGGCTCATGGAATCACAGGAGGGTTTGGCTTGAAGGGACCCTAAAGACCACCCAGTTCCAGTTCCATGGGCAGGGACACCCCCATGAGACCAGAGGGCTGGGCAGCGTGAGGGTTCTGTGTGGGGCTGAGGGGAGGGACAGAGAGAGGCCTCAAAGCTGGCATGGCACCATGTGGAAGCATGTTGATCCAAACCCTGTTTCACAGAGTTCCCCTTTGCCACTAGGAAATTTTGGGGCGGATTTTTGGTTTTCTTTCCTCGTCAGACATCCAGGAGACCTGTGCAGAGACAGGTCTCCAGCTCGGGCTTAGGAAGCTGGGGTGATTCCCCACAAGTGGGAAAGCCCCACTCCTGCTGCAGCCCCTGGTTGCTCACTGGGTCCCAGGCTGCCCTTGAGCCTTCCCGTGGTGCTCAGAGCCCCCGGCAGCTCCCCATGGTTTGAGCAACACGTGCTCCCTTTCCACTGGGTTACCCCGCTGTGGGACCTTCCTGCACGGGCTGCTCTTTCCTTGCAGAGCCTCAGGATTCACTCACCTCCCTTTTCCCCTTCTCCCCTTGTTCCCATCTGGTTTTGTCCCCCTGGTCTGACTGTGGCCCGAGGCACCTCTCCGGCCGTGCCTGCCCTGCTCCCTAACAGCACGAGCAGCTTTCTCTGTTCAGTGCTTGCGTGCAGAAGCCAGCATTAGATAATTGCTGGATTGAAAAGAGGCTGTAATTATTTCTGCTTCCCGACTAGAGGAGCAGGCAGCGCTTGCCAAACGGCTCGGTAGCTGCTGGCAGATGCTCTTCAGAGGGTATCCCTGCCCTGCCTACATCCTCCTGCCGTCAGATGCTCCGTATGTCTTCATCTTAGCTGTGAACTGGCTCCCTCTTCAAATCTCTGCTGCCCTGCAGCGTTGTGTTTCTCATCCACCTTCGGCAGTGGGCGATTGCTCAGCGTTTAATATTTTCCCCGGTATTTTGTTACTCCTGGTGACTTCTGCCGGGGAGCAGGGGGGTCCCACCAGTGGGGCTTGGGGAGCACAGAGCACAGGATCAGGCTGTGAACCCGCTGCCGGGTTAATGGAGCAGCTCTAGTGATTAAGGGCTCTGACAGAGGCATCGTTCTGCCATGAAGAACACAACGGGAGCAGATCCACAGTTACTCTATTCTGTTTTATTGTGTTTTCCTCCTCTGAGCAGCGCTGGGACCAGCTGGTGACCTGGGGCCTCCCTGTGCAAGGTCACAGCCCCTGTGCAGCTGGGTGGTCCCTGCAGGTCCCCCCCAGGCTCAGAGGGACCCTCAGGGGGTGGCATGGGGCATTGGACTGCACAAGGGCGAGGAGGGGGTGCAGCAAGATGAGGCATCAGGGGGTGACTGGGAGCAGGAGCAGTGTCCTTGCTCCTCTGAGACCCATAAACAGCTGCAGGGAGACGTGGTGGCTTGGAAACCTTGAACTGATCATCTGGAAGAGAAAGCCCAGCTGTTTCCTTGTGCTTCAGGCCTTTTGTTCCATTCTGTTGCCAAGTGAAGTATCTGCAGGTAAAAACCACAGTGGAAAACTTGCAGTGCTCTGGGGGTCTTGAACTGTCTTTTCCCAGCTGAAACGGCCGTGAGAAGTGGTCCCTTGCCCACGGCCACCCCTGCATGGGCACCTGCCACTGGAAAACGACATTTTGTCAGGAAGGTCCCCCAAACACTGGGATCCTCTGGCTGAATCCTCATCCGCAGCAGCTGTTGGTGTTTGCCTGTTGTGCCTCTGCCATCAGGGGGCTGGGGCTCTGCCATGGTGCCAGCAGGTTCCTCTGGTGCTTGTCTTTCCCTTGAAAGCCATTGCACCTTGAAGAGAGGCTCCTGCGTTGCTCGGGGAGCGCGTTGGCACAGCCAAAAGGCAGAGGGGCTCCGAGGTACGGGGTTGTGCTCTGGAGATGCCTCAGCTTGCTGCCATTGCTCACCCAGCTCGTGTTGGGTCCACATCCATCAGTTCCAGCTTCTTAATGCCATAGTGGGTGAGAAAACAAATTTTATATCCTTCATACATAAATATATATATATATATCTATCTATTTACCTGCTCAGCTGTAATTTCAGAGAAGACCAAGGATGGCATCCCCAGGTGCTGCCAATGTTTGCTGTGGGGCCCCGAGTTCAGGTGGTATCACATTCTCACAACAGTCCTGAAAAAAATTGCCTTTTTTTGCAAAAATCACCTCATTTGCCTGAGCACTTTTGGTTGTTAGAAGCTGAAAAGCTCCATGGCCCTCTCAGCTGCTCGGCAGAGAGGGTTTGTACCTTCCTTTCGGGTTTGTACCCTCCTTTCTGTGCTTTTTCTGCCACGTGGTTCACGCAGGCAGTCGCGGACGCGACACACTGTTCAGCTTCTGCAAATTGCTCCGTAACATTTTCGGGCAAATTTAGAAAAAAAAGAAAAAAGACAACAAAAGGGAAAGGGAGAGTTACAGCTCTCTGCACCTTACAAATGGAAAAGGGAAAATTAGGCAGCTGAAAAATGGTGGTGATGCTGCATGCGTTGGGAGGGGATAACTAATGATCCTCCGAAAGGTCGCGGTTTTGCTCACAGTTCACCTTCAGCGAGCTGTTACGTGGGCAGGGCACACGTATCTGATGGATCTCTCCTCTCCTCTCCTCTCCTCTCCTCTCCTCTCCTCTC